>JAFJYI010000198.1:1057500-1474396 GCA_019022655.1 Acacia acuminata
GAATCATAATTTTTCTTCTATGATTGATCGGTATAAACATCAACAACTCCGAATTGGATCAGTTTCTCCCGAACAAATAAGTGCTTGGGCCAATAAAATACTACCTAATGGAGAGATAGTTGGGGAGGTAACAAAACCCTATACTTTTCATTACAAAACCAATAAGCCGAAAAAGATGGATTATTTTGTGAAAGAATTTTTGGGCCTATAAAAAGTGGGATTTGTGCTTGTGGAAATTATCGAGTAATCGGAGATAAAAAGAAGACCAAAAATTTTGTGAACAATGCGGAGTAGAATTTGTTGATTCTCGGATACGGAGATATCAAATGGGATATATTAAACTGGCATGCCCAAGAACCCATGTGTGGTATTTGAAACGTCTTCCTAGTTATATCGCGAATCTTTTAGATAAACCTCTTAAAGAATTAGAGGGTCTAGTATCTTTGCGATGTGTGATTTGATCCAAATTCTTATTTTCTGATTCGAATGAGAAACTGTCATTCCATTCAATCGAATTGGGATGCCCGGATCCGACATGTCTCTTGGGGTGAGTAACATGAAGCTCAGAATTATGGGTGTATTTAAGACTCCCAAATAAAAAGGGAATAGGTCTATGGTCGATTCAAGAACAAATAAATATGAATTTATAGTCTGTACCTCGTGAAAAAAAAAAAAAAAAAAAGACTTCTTTTTTTTTTTTGAATTAATTATTCCATTTCTTTTAGACAGAACTGAAATTATGTTCAAATCAAATCAACTAAGCAAATATATCATGGTTACTAAGTCTATCCATCGCATATAGGCTTAAGGACATCGTGGCATAACCGTCGAGGCGAAGTATGGACCTAAAAGATCGAATGGAATGATACATAGACAAGGAAATCTCTTATAAATTCAAGGGTACTCCTTTATTTTTATTCAATTAATAATTTTTTTTTTTTTTTGAATTAAGAATTAAAGGGATTCCTCATTCGAAGAGAGGTAGACTACTCAAGAATTTCACATTTCATTTCTTTTATGTCGTAATTGATAATTATAATTGAATAAATAATTCAGAAAATCTAAATAGAAATAGAAAGAAGAATGAATCAATGAAATGTTGCTTGGTCTTTATTGAGAACTTGAGTAAAGGGTAGAACTTTTAGGGGTTTTATAGAGTTTGAAAACGAGAACCCCTCTTTATTTGATGTAACTACTTGAGCCGGATGAGAGGAAACTTTCACGTCCGATTTTGAAAGGGGAGATCCTATTGGATCCTATCCAAATTTTTCGTTTGCTAGGCCCGTAGTTAAAAAACCTACTTTCTTACGATTACGAGGTTCATTCGAATATGAAATCCAATCCGGAAATACAAGATCCCGCTTTTTTTACTATCCAAGGTTTCGATACATTTCGAAATCGAGAAATTTCTCTTGGAGCGGGTGCTATCCGAGAACAATTAGCCGATCTGGATTTGAGAATTCTTATAGATTCTTCGTTGATAGAATGGAAAGAATTAGGGGAAGAGGGATCCACGGGCAATGAATGGGAAGATCGAAAAGTTGGAAGAAGAAAGAATTTTTTGGTTCGACGCATGGAATGTATGGGTGTCCGATCCTTATGGACTAACCTAAGGGTACAATCCGTAAATCCCGCATGGGGTGTGGAAGGTTTTGATCCTTTTGTTCCAGGGGGAATAGCCTCTCATCATATTGCAGCAGGGACATTGGGCATATTAGCGGGCCTATCTGATATTTTCCATGAATTCTATACTGTATTGCAGAAAATCATAGGAGATTTAGGAGGTAGCACCAGTCTGCACAGTAATCCAAATACTGCAACAAGTCTGTCAGTTTTCTTTTGTTTTGTGTTATGGGTTTACCTTTCTCTGCTTTGAAGAGATTTTTGAGATCTGAATAAAGTCAGCACAAGCATGTATAAGCCATCTGCATAATTCTGACGAATGTGATTTCTGGTACATGAAAACTGGTGTCCATATTTGATTCCCTTGCATTAATTTGTAATTTCATTGAACGATCATTTTAATTTGTGTCCAAGTATCAGATAATGAAAGAAGATTCTGCATTTTTTTATTTCTTTCTTCAAGTTTCTTCAGCAAAAGCACACATTTTCCTCTGCTTTTTCTGATTCTCCATTTTAATTTTGAAGAGTGGAGAGGGTAATTAGTGATGGAGAAATATGGACAAAGGCATGCAAAGGGAAAGAGTTTTGAATTTTTTGGTGATTATGCTCGGAAAACGGAAGAAAACTCTAGTTTTCAGGAGTTGAACTTTAACAATTTCATATGAGAATACCCACATAACTGGCTAAATAGTGTAAAAAACTGATATTTATTGTAAATTCTGTGTAGAGCAAAGCAATGTGTGCTGATTTTAACAATTCACTTTCTGAACTTTCATTATGCTCATAAAATTTTGATCAGTGAGAGTTACCTCTCAGAAAAAAAGTTGGCTTGCGATGAGCAACTCTAATACATTCTTATGATGAAAATCGAATTGCCTTTCTTATCTTCCTTCCAATGTCAGATATCAACAAATGAATGGAGGCAAAAGCCTACATTGCTGATGCTTATCATTTCCTCAAAGAAGGATCCTGGATCAAGAATTTCTCTACTTAAGCTTGTGTCTTCATTTGAACTATAATATTTATTCACCGATCGTCGGCGTCTTGCAGCTCCTCCGAGGTAATACTCACCGATCCCCCTCTTTTCAGTTTTTCAAAGACATTAAAATTATGTTGTTATATTCATTAAAAAAAGGGGGTCTCTGATTCTGAAGCTTATCCTATTAACATAGGCATAGATGCTTTGGCCTCGCCTTCGGGTTAACCGTCACAATTGATTCCCTTCGCCTTTGATTTGGTATGCATCTCGAACCACCTTTATAAGCTAATTCGGGACTCTCCATGAGCTAGTTGTTTGTCACAATTGTCTGTTTTGTTTTTTAAAATGCCTCATTTAAATTAATACTTCTATTGATAAAAACTCTCTTTAAGAAATAAAATGGATTATGGTTAGAAAAGAAATACTCATCCTATTTATGGATGTTTTTCCCTATTATCACCTCTTACGCCACTTTAGGGAAAAGTACACACAAACTCTTCTATTAAAGGGAGAGTGAGGTGTCACTGAATAATGAGATTGTTGATTGTTGATTGTTGATAATAGATTTAAAACAATTGTTTCAATCACTGTGGAATGTAGTATCTCGCTTCTTTGCATATTCTCGAATCACTTTGGACTTTGAATAGTGAGGTAATTTTGGATGTATCAAGAAAGGTCTTTGTATTGTATCGGGAGGGAAAAATTGATTGACTTAAGTGACTTGTTACATTACTTCCATGCAAATATCCTCTATTACTTGCTTTTAGCTTTCTCTTCATCGGTTGGAAAGAGTTGTATCTAAATTTGGCTTGACACGTTTGAATGTTAAGACAGTTTTTCACTTTTAACTAAACATATTTGTATTGTATTCATGGATTTATTTGCTGCTAAATAGAATCAGCTTACTTTGGTAATGTAGGTTGGTTCATTAACTTTACAGTTTAGTTGCTTGAGAGTGTGAATTGTTTAGTTGCTTTAGAGTATGAATTGTTTTTTGGAATTGGAAATAATAGCGTCAATTGCTTAGTGTGAATTGTTTAGAGTGTGAATTGTTTAGTTGCTTTGGAATTGGAAATCATAGCGTCAGATACAATCTTCTAGGTTTCAATCAAGGAAGTATTGAGATGAGCTAGCTTATAGGTTGCAACATGTTCCCTAATCTTGTCAAACTTTTTTTCTTCTAGAAAATGTCAACGATACAATCCTAGCTAATGCATTTAAAACTTTCCTTTTAAAAAAAAAATTCAGTTAAGCTCACATGAGTGGACATATATAGTATATATAGTACTTACATCCTGCCTCCGCCACTGTATATGTATATATAGTACTTACATCCAGTTAAGCTCACATGAGTGGACATATATAAAAGAACGGCAATTTGGGCAAATTGATATGGGTATATATATCTGTAAATTTTGACCTGTCCTTGATTTACTCCTCTGTGAACATTAGTATGTAGCCCTTGTGTTTTGAAAAAAATAATGCTTCCCTGCCGTGACTATACGATCTTCATATGCAACACAATAAATTGCTTAAACCTAGTTTGACCCTACTTATTAGTTTTAAATGTATATATGATAATATAAAATTGTCCCTTTTCTAATTACTTAAGTTGTAAACAATTTACAATGACTATCATTTTTGTCTGTCTTTAATAGAAGGCGAAAGAATGGTTCACTCTGTACTCACTGTGTGACTGTATGGTTTTGTTTTTGTCTATCTGGTAACATTTCAACGATTATTTGTTGTATATAGTTGCATAATGTTGTATGATTATGGTGATTGTTTTCATAAGCTCTTAAATAATATTGGCATATGTGTTTTATTCCCCAGATAGGGAATGCTTCACCCTGTGCGTCCATTGAATAACGAAAGTATTTGCAGCGACTTGATCAAATATCGGTTAGTAGCTTGCCGCCTATCATTATTTGGTATTCTTCATCTTTGAGACTTCATGCCCGTCCACATGCATGGCCCCATCTTCTAGTGTACTATCCTCATTCTTTGGTTGCTTGCTGGAATTTTTTTTTTGTTCACTGCATGTGTTTGTTTCCCACTTTCTTGATTAAGTGACAATTGGCTGGTAGAAGCAGCTAGTTGTATTACCCACTTAGTTTAGTAGCTGAATTAGTTAGTATTATTGTGTTTACCCCAAAAGTCTTTGTGTAGGGTTGGGTTGAGGAAGTATGGAAGGCGATTGTGATAGGAGTTGGATGTATAATCGTCTAACTCCAAAAAAACAACTTACTCAAGTATTCTTGGAGGGTTTAGAAGAGTTCATCAAATTTGCTCTGGCGCACGCAGCTAATTCAAGTACCTCGATCAGTTGTCCGTGTGTGAAATGTAGGTGTATGCAATTTCATGATCCGAGCACGGTCAAAATCCATTTGTGTCAAAAAGGATTCATGCCAAATTATGAATGTTGGCAATTTCATGGGGAAGTCAGACAAACAACGAGTGGTTATTACGGAGATAGTACTCATCGATACAACCTTAATCAATATGAGCAGTTGGTTATGGATGCCGCGGGACCGTCTATCGGCCAATACTTTGATCCCGTTACTCATGCTGGACCGTCATATATGGAAGAGGAGACCGGTGCACATACTCAACCAGCAAACATGGGAGAGGATCCTAATCCGGAAGCCGAGAGGTTCTATAAAATGCTTCAAGATGCGCAACGTCCTTTATGGGAAGGTTGTGAACACATTGAAAATAGTGAATATTCATCACTATCGGCTACCCTAGCAACACTAAGTTTGAAGACTGATCACCAAATGAGTGAGAGGAATTACAATGAAATGATGCAGATCATGAGTAAGATTGTTCCCAATGACAATAATTTGCCGAAAGATTTTTACCAAGCAAAGAAAAAGGTGAAAGAGCTTGGGCTCGGATGTGAAAAAATCCATTGTCGCCCCTGAGGATGTATGCTCTATTACAAGGATGATGCTGAGCGAACTACATGTAAATTCTGTGCACATGAGAGGTACAAAGTTGTGAGGAATGGAAGAAAAATGACCTTTAAAGCGTTAAGCAAGATGTGGTACTTTCCTCTCGTGCCAAGACTTCAGAGATTGTATTCATCACAAAAAACAGCTGCTCACATGAGATGGCACCAGGAGCATTGCAGGGATGAAAAATTTGTGACGCATCCCTCCGATGCCGAAGCTTGGCTGAAATTTGACGAGGCAAATCCTTCGTTTGCGGCGATCCGTAATGTCCGTCTTGGTTTATGTTCGGATGGGTTCGCTCCTTTCAACCAGACGGCAAGAATTATTCCGTTGGCCGGTGATTGTGACTCGTACAACCTCCCACCTTCCATGTGCATGAGAAGAGAATTTTTGTTCCTCAACGCGTTAATCCCTGGGCCATCCAACCCAAAAAAGAAAATAGATGTATATCTGAGGCCTTTGATAGACGAGTTGAAGATGTTGTGGAGTGAAGGGGTTCTTACGTATGATGTATCATTGAGCCAGAATTTCACCATGCAGGCTGCCTTAATGTGGACGATAAATGATTTCCCTGCATATGGGATGTTGAGTGGATGGCAAACTTCAGGGAAGCTTGCATGTCCGGTATGTCTCGAACAGAATGTGGGTTATAGCTTGAGATATAGTCACAAAGTGTGTTGGTTTGATGTGCACGGCGATTCTTGCCTATTGATCATCCGTTTAGGAATAATAGAAAAGACTTCCATGAATGTGGTCGAACACGCAGATCGACCTCGTCGTTTAAGTGGCCCGAAATATGGGACAGGTCAAATACATTCAAAGTGTTGAAGAGGGAGCCGCTTCCGGCTCACCGAGGGATATGGCGTTCAACATCATTGGAACAAACGCAAAGATCTTTTGGGAGCTACCATATTGGAAAGATCAATTGTTAAGACACAACCTCGATGTCATGCATATTGAGAGGAATGTGTTTTGTAATAGTCGCTCACCGTAATGGACACCAAGGGTAAGACGAAGGATACGATCCAACGCAAGACTTGACATAGAACATATTTGCAAAAGGCCTGGTTTGCATTTGATCAAGAATGCCGCCAACCGAATTTCCAAACCTAAAGCGTCTTACACATTGAACAAAGAGCAGAATTTACAATTGTTGCAATGGGTTAAAGGTGTGAGACTACCGGATGTTATGCATCAAACTTTAAGAGATGTGTCGACATGAACGAGGTGAAGTTAGTCGGGATGAAGAGTCATGATTGTCATGTTTTCTTTCGAGATTGTTGCCGTGGGCCTTCAAAGCACTACCGAAGCATATATTGAGTATTCGACAGAATTTTCCTTGTTCTTTAGAACAATTTGTGCTTCGAGCTTAATGCCGATAAGTTACGGCAATTGGAGGAGAGCGTGCCAATAATGCTATGTAAGTTAGAGATGGTGTTTCCTCCTAGCTTCTTTGACTCAATGGAACATTTGCCTGCTCACTTGGCGTACGAAGCAAGGGTAGGAGGTCCACAACAATATAGGTGGATGTATCCGTTTGAAAGGTAATATATATATAGAAAAATTTGTCTCGTGATTAATTGAAACACACACATTACGAAGAAGATAATAAATACCCTCTCGATTGTCCATTGTAGGTTTTTACACACACTTAAGAAGAAGATAAAAAATCCAAGGTACGTTGAAGGATGTATATTGAAGCTTTTCTAGTCGAAAAGGCCACTAAATTTGCCTCATACTATTATCCCCCGGGTTATATCAAGATGGAGAGTGGTACCTCGTAACGATGATGGCGGTGAACCGAGTGGTCATATATCAATATTTAATTATCCTGGCCGAGTCGTGCGAAAACATTGTAGGTCAACTCGGAAGGAATAGATAAAAAAATAGCGGAGTGGTACATTTTAAACAAACGCGGACGAGGCCGCCAAATACTTAAAGTAAGATTTCATCTTTTGTTTCTTGACGGTAAAAATTAAAGTATTAATTTCATTTCTTTTTTGTTACGATCCACTCCTCTAATCGATCCGATCGACAAATCCGAGATGTCGATTCGATGTTTATCAATTCATGAACGTTACGTTTTTTGAATGGTTACGATCCTTCTTCGTGCACCACCCCGAGGCTCCCCAAGATGTTGTGTGGAGTTTATCTTACTTGCCCAGCAAAGTACTGTTACCGGATCAAAAAATATGTAATCAATGGGTATCGGTTTGCAATCTGTTGAAGCGAACAAGGATACTGAATGTTGCAATTACGGTGTATGTTGTCGAGGTGGCCAAGACGATGAGTCGAGGGCGACTACTACGGGATATTAATTGACATAATTCAGCTGGATTACGAGCGGGACAATTCAGTGACTCTATTTAAATGTGAGTGGTTTGATAACACTCCGCGTGGGACAAAAGTGGACAAATATGGAAATGTTGAGATCCACTGGTCAAGGAGATATACGCTTAGTTATGACCCATTCATTCTTGCTCAACGGGCGCAACGGGTTTATTATACATCATACCCTACATCCCGCCAAGGGTGGATGGGAGTTATCAAAACCAAAGCACGAAACATTATACCTAAGTCGAAAAAGTCAGAAACAAATGACGATATGACTGAACCGTTCCAAGCTGATGTGGAACATGTACTTGCCGTAAGTATTGCCGAGGACGATCTACCAACCAATCTCTTTGATTCCACTGCGGAGTTAGAGTTGATTCCTATCAATATTGACGATGAGGAATCAGATGATGATGAGGCACAAGAGATATACTCAACTAGTGAATCTGAATTCGACGACTATGAGACACCGGAGGAAGGTGTGCAGGCAGAGGTTGAAGAACAGGATTCGTCCGACTGATTTAAGTTAGTTTTTTTTGTTTATAGTAGATACTTTATTACTTCGCTAGTATCATATTGAGTAAATTTCTTATATTTTTATATATATTGATATAATGTTTATAAGTGTTCAGAGATGGAGCATCGAGGAAGGCGTTCAGGTACTGGACGTAGTAGTGGTAGCTCTCGGCCCTCTCCTATTAGGGGGGTAGGGCGATACCATCTACCTCTTCCATAGGCAGAGGGCTTGGCTCTTCCCCAGAGATGCCATCATTTACTTTTTCATCTTCACCGTCTACTACCGACTCTGTTTTGGGCGGTAGAGGTAGAGGTGTGCCTGTCTCTCCGATTGATCCACAGCAAGGGGCAGAGCAGGTTGAGTTTACAATTTCTGACTAATTTACATCTATTTTGTTTTTTATAAGCATCTATGTTATAACATTTTCAATACTTCTTCCTTTAGCACACCGAGTCGCCTCGAGCTGGGTCGGGATGCTAGTTCCTCCGCAGACACCACTTGGGAACATTTGATCCGAGTACAAGGAAGATGTGGATTCGTCTGTCGGTGGCGCGGGTAAGTAATGTAAAGTTACTAGTAATGTTATGATTTTTTACCTTTAGCTTGTATGCTAATATTTGTAACATTTTCTTTGTTTTCAGGTTTCACTCGATAAGCCGTGAAGAAATTCATAAAGGATCAAATGTTCCGTAATTTCACTGCCTTGGGCCAAGTGGACAGAGATTCCTCACTTGACCGGACACTTGGTTCGGGAATTCTTAGTAAGTTGTGTGATTTATGGTTATTAATTTCTTCTCATCAAAATACAAATTGATTAACTACTTTTATACTTTGGAGAACTAATTGTTGCATATTGTTTTTCAGGGAGAGTTTAGCTGGTTACCGGTTGATTCGGTAAATTTAAAAAGAGCTTATAACTTCAAGGCCAGCAAGTGGATGTTTGATAGATTTTATAAATTGAGAGAGGGAAGGGGAAAGAAAATTGGATTCAAGCCGAGGTTGTAGAACAGTTATTTGAAAGATGGGCCACCGACGATAAATTTATAAAGCAAAGTGAACAAAATAAGTTAAATAGGGCCCAAATGGATGGACCGTCATATGCTGGCGGCTGCATTCCATTAAGTGAGCATAAGCGAAAAATTGTAAGTATACGTTATTTTCTATTTTAGCTTTCAATATTTTATACTTTGAAGTAATTAATTGACGGTTATCAATTTTTATTATTTCTTTTTTAATTAACGCTTATCAATTTGTGTTTGCAGTGCATTAATCGGGGAAGTTCTGCGGATTCGATTTCTTGGGTTGCCTTTGAGCGGACCCACTCCAAGGAGATTGAAGGTGGGAGGTGTTGGATTAACACCAAGTCCCAAAGAATGCGCGGTGAGATATTAACTAGATTTATTAGTTGTTTAAAACAAGTAACATTTATTTTATTTTACATGTCTTATTTGTGATGCATTATTGTGTGTTTGTAGGAGACCTATCGAAGCCGACGCAAGAGAGAGACTCGCAGATTGAGAACGACCCCGCGTCCTCTTATTCTCGATAACGAGAGTATCTTCATTCAGTGCAGGAGGATTTGACAAGAAGGGGAGAGTCGGGATGGGTGCCTCCCGTGAACCGAAGTCTTCTATGAAGCGCTCATCGGGAAGTATTGGAGGTGTTTCTACCAGGTAGACGTAATACTTTTGCTACCAATCGCAAACCATTATTCCTCGTCCATTTAAATGAAGTACAAAAAATAAACCGACTTCGTAATGTTGGTTTTGTAGAAGATAAGAGGGTGAAGACGTTGGAATCAAAGGTGAAGGAGCAAGAAGCGGATGAAGGAGCAAGGAAAGATGATTATTGAGTTGCGGGAACTTCTCCACTCCCTTTTGAAGGACAAGGGTACGGGGCTGCCTCCCGATGGTGATGGCGATACGGTGGTGACCCCGACTGCATCGGGCCAGTAGCGGTGTAGACTTTTTTTTTTTAGTTTATTTTGGTTGAAACATTATATTTTGTAATATTTTGTTATTTCTATGCAAATTCTTATGATTGTTACAATATATTTTTATCATATATAAATCTTTTATTTGCAAATTTTTAATATTTTTTATGAAATTAATTAAATTTTTAAAATCATTTGATTTTTTTAAAAAATTAATTGGGGATTTGCGAGGGAACCCTGTTCCTCGCAAAATCCAAAGCATTTTGCGAGGAACCCCAGTTCCCTCGCAAAATCGAAAATTTTGCGACGGATCACATCCTCGCAAAATCGAACATTTTGCGAGGGAACCGATTCCCTCGCAAAATTTGCGAGGGATTTAGATCCTCGCAAAATTTCAAATTTTGCGCGAGGGGGAGGGGTTCCTCGCAAATTTGAAATTTTGCGAGGGATCTAAATTCCTCGCAAATTTTGCGAGGATTCGGTTTTCCTCGCAAATTTCAAGATTTGCGAGGAAAAGTGTTCCGCCGCTAAATCCAAATTTTGCGACGGAAATTTGCATTTTTGCGACGGAAATTTGGTTTGCGTGGACGATTTTTGCGACGGTGAAAAAATTCCGTCGCAAATTCCTCCGCAAATCAGTTTTGCGACGGAAATTTATTAATTTGCGAGGGAAAAATTCCGCCGCAAAAAACTGTTTTTTTTGTAGTGCATCTTCACCATTATGTCCAAAAATAATCTCCAATTCCTCACAATCAGATAAGGTCAGGGAAGTCAACTTAGGAAGGCTGTTTTGGACAATAGTGCTCATTGAGAATAAAGACTTCAACTTTTTACAGTGAGTTACTTGCAAGGAATGAAGATATTGGAAGCTCATAATTTGTGTGGGAACAAGACCTCCTAGCATTTGTTGTTCTGATCTCAATATTTCAGAGCCGTCGGTTTCTTCTTGGTCATTATCACCAATGATTCGCCAATAGTGATCTTCAACTCCAGGACTTTGAATGTCATGCTCTCCAACATTTAGAACAAATAGCGAAAGATTGAGAACCTCTTTATTCTTTAATTGGCTGTATTTCGACTCTTACTCCCTTACATGTCCCTGCATATAATATATAAGTGAAAGTTGAGGGAATTAAAATATTACAAGTTCGTTAGAAGGATCATGATAATAGAACGAGATCAAATTAACCAAAATCTTCACACGCTAGATGAGATTTGAGATAGTGATCATACATTCATACAATTAACATCTGTAGATCTGTACCTTTTTTTTTGTTATATCAAATGCTTTTTCATGTTTTACTATATTTGGCATTTGATTCATAGAAGGAATACTGATTAACACGATTTAATTTGTATGCAGGAACACAAGATGTCATAGTCATCTTCAACTTCTATGCTTTGAAATATTATAAGTTCCTTAGAAAGATCATGAAAAGAGAGAGATCAAATTAACCAAAATATTTATATACTAGATGAGACTTGAGATAGTGGTCATGCATTTAACATATATACCTTTCTTTGTTATATCAAATTCTTCTTCATGTTTCACTATATTTGGCAACTGATTTATAGAAGCAATACAAATTAACACGATTTAATTTGTATGCAGGAACACAAGATGTTAAAACTAAAACCCTATATAATGCATTGCATAGATAAATTCCTTCTGGTCTTCAACTTCTATGGTTTGAAGTTTGAACTATGATTGACTATCAGATAGCATTAGTATAAGAAAAATTTATATCCTATTTATATTGGTAGTACCAAAATAGTTACAAGTTGATAAGCTAAACAGTAATTCGTTTGGTTTGTTCCATGTAAAATACTACATTCCAAACCGATACATATAAATAAGTAGAAAAAAATACTATATGAAATGTAGAATGATTAGTTTTCAAACAATCTTTTGTATGTAGATGTCTTGTGCATTTGCATGTGAAAGGAATGAATGTAAAGACCGAAATTCATTATCTAAAATAAGAAAATCATTAAAACAAAAAATGGCATCATAAAATATCCATCTAGCATGAATTTAATTAATATTGCAAAATAAAACAGATGAAAGAGTTGTAGCAAGGAGAAACACATATGAAGAATATTACTTACATCTTTAGTCCAATTAACTAGCATAAGTTTTGGGCAGTCATGAATCTTAAGTCTGTCAAGCTCCCCTGTGTGGAACTTAAACCCTTGGCAGACATTAACAAATATTGGCAAGTTATTAAGTTTTATTGATTTCAAGTTTGGCAACGTAATCTCCCTATCACTGTCAATGTCATGATGTTCAAAATTTGAGAACTTGAAAACTTCTTCCATTTCAGAACAATCTGAGATGTTTAGAGTGCTTAGTTGTGGAAGCATTGAAGTAGCATCACTGATCATAAAAGAAAAAACGAATTTCAGCTTGTTGCACCCAATGATTTCCAAACTCTTCAATTTCAATAGGAAAGATTCAGCGATGTAGAGATTCCGAGTCTCTTCATTTCCTAAAAAAATTGCCTCCAACTCCTCACAGCAAGATATGGTTAGATAAGTTAACTTTTGAAGATTTTGACATATATGAGCTGAAAACACAAATTTCAATCTTGCACAATTTTTCAATGTTAATTCTTTAAGGCATTGAAATGTTGGAATATGTTCTCCAAGCCCAGTCTGAGAGTGAAAAATGGATTCCACTCCACAATTATCAAGTTCAATCCTTTCTATAGCTGTCAATGACTTGTCTTCTTCATTCCTCAATTGGTGGCCCTTGAGTTCCTGCAATTCCTTTGTGAAAGGGGAAAAAGGGAGGAAAAGAAGATGAAAACCATTAACATATCTCCTAAACGATGATAAATCATGGTTAATTGAAATTCTATTTGCACATGTATTATTCTTGCAAAGACTTAAATTATCAATTTTTTAGTAAATTAAACAAATAAAGATAAGCCATACGCATAAATAGAGTTCACATTGAAGTCAAGAAAAAATTGGGATGAGGGGCTATAAGAGTTCATATTTATTGTGGCTGTAGAAATGATAAATAAATTGAATGACCAACATAATACAACAACAAATCTCATTCTACTAGGTGAGATCAGCTACATAGATCGTACGACATCATTGTACTCTACCAACAACTAAATATTTATATAAATTGTTAACCAAGAATTCCTCCTCAAAAATTGAATGACCAAAATACAAAATATTAAAATGTTACTTGTTAGATTATCCTTGCACTTGTAAATCAAATATTTTAATGATGCATGTATGACTTAAGATATTCAAATATCATAGCTTTTTAATAAACAAATGTGAATGAATTTAATTGAGTGTATCATCTCTCATTATGTATTCATCGAACACTATTTGCTTTTTGGCTCATGCTAAAAAAAATAATCTAAAAAAATCTTATTATGTGAACGAAGATATATTTTCTATAAAAGCTTAAGTATTTTTTTAAACATTTTTTGCCAATCAAATTAAAGAGTGGGAGAACAAATGCGTACCATATTTGGGCAATCCCTCCATTCAATTGTCTTTATAGATGGGCAGCATGAACGATCACTCTCTGAGCAAATTCTGACAAGACTTCGAAGATTTTCCAATTGGAGATATTCCAAAAGAGGAAGCACTATCTGAGTCTCATCTTGATCATGCATTAGTTGTTCTCCCGCAAACACAAATTTCATCTGAGGAGCATTTTTTATGGATAGATGCTGCAATTGTACAAACCTTAGGGATAAATAGGTTGTGCATACAGATTCTAATTTGCTGCAATCATCAACAAATAAAATTTTCAATTTTGGGAATCTCGAATTCTCCCATGTATCACCACCAACCTCTCCATCTAATAAATGCTTCAATTCATTGCAATGTTCAATTTTGAGCTCCTCTAAGGAAAAGAGAGTGCAAATAGTAGAGACAGGGAAGAGAGATGTCAATATTGGACAAGTGGAAATGGAAAGAAACTTAAGATTGCCTAAGTTGCAGTTAGCAGGGAATATGTTGAGCAATTGAGGGCAAATGAATATACTTAATCTTTCCAGCTTTAGGAACAAGCTAAAAGAAGAAGGTCCACGATGTAGTTGTTTAAGATTATCCATATATTCTAGCACTAACTCATCCAATCTGGGGACAATCGCATCTTCATGAGGAGTTGTTTCATCGGTAATACATTCGATCTCTGAAGACTTTTGAAGACAGAGTTTAGTTAACTCATTCATGCTTCCTATAGCTTGGACAACCTTAGCCATGAAACTATTGCTTCCTCTCTTGAACTCATCAAATCTAATTACAGTTGCCCTTTGTGCAAGATCCTTGATTATTACACCTAACATAGAGGAATTTAACTGACTCAAGAATAAATATCTTGTGCCTTCAGTATGAAATAGAATGTCTCTACCATGCTCCCCAATTTCTAACTTGTATCTTCTCAATTTGATCAAAGCAGTATGGCCTACAAGGTATTCATAGCAATTTTCATTTTTTGAGTGTGAACATTGTATGGAAACATACAACTCTTCTAACTGTGAACACCTTCCTATTACTTTATAACAACATTCATCTATTCTACAACGTGACAAATCTAACAACTTCAACTTGCTTAATTTTTCAATTCCATCTGGCACTCTTGCAAATTCACTATCTTGAAGGTCAAGAATTTCAAGTCTTGTAAGGCTTACCACAAAAGAGATATCACGTAAATTCCAATTCCACAACCGTAAAGTTCGAAGATTAGACAAGTGTTGGATTGATTGAGGTTGTAATTCAATCTTACCCCTCCAAGTTGTGCTCATAATAATCAAAGCCTTGAGTCCTTTAGTGCCTTCAAATGTTGCCTGTGATATGTCCAAGAGTTCACTTGAGTGTAACAAGAGAAACTCAAGCTTTGGAGCGTAGAATTGAGAAAGAAATTGAAGTAACCTATTATCGTTATACCATGAAGAAAAAGCATAGCAATCGTTTACTGTTTCATCAACAATCAATTTGTCCAACTCTTTTGTACAATTTACCATAATGGTACGATGCTCTTTGGATGCTTTCCGCAAAGCAAAATCACGAACCACATCATGCATTTTCACATCTTCTTGTGTTCCTATATTGAAAATGGGAGAAGAATGCATCAACAATGAGGAGTCAATGAGATGATTTACAGTAGTTCTAACTCTGCTCCTTGATGTTTCAAATGAGTCTACATCTCTACAAAGGCCTAACCCCACTCCATATGCGAAAAGATCTTCAAAAACAATAGTATGATCTTCAGGAAACATAGCACACATTAACAACAAAAACCTGGCTTCGTCAGTTTCCAAATAATCATAGCTCAATTCAAGACAAGCAAAAGCATCCGTCACACCTTTATCCATATTGATTTGCTTCGCATTGCTTAGCCTATATAACATTTCTTTCATCTCATCAATTCCTTTTCCTTTCAAGCAAGTTCCCACAGCTACAATAGCAATGGGTAGGCCGTCACATTCCATAGCAATTGCTCGTGCAAAATCTTCTTTAGCAGCATCACCAACATTAGCATGAGTTTGAAACAAAGTCCAAGCTTCATCTTCTTTTAACAAATGAAGTTGAAACATTTTTTGGCAATCCATCAGAGTACAAACGGCTAGACGACGTGTGGTCAAGACAACTTTGCAACTTCTTTGATGATTTCCTCCAAAGGGAATGCCTATGTCCTCCAGATTTAGCATAGCCCATACATCATCCAATATTATCAAGATTCGTTCTCCACTTTGTAATCGTAGCGCTATTCTTTTTGCCCTTCCTATTTCAGATTCTTCCTTCAATTCAATCCCCAACGTGTCAGCAATTTCACCTTGAATTTTTCTTATATCTGGGTTTTGAGAAATTGTAGTGAGCACAACTCGATCAAAGAACTGTAACTTTTTGGCTTCCTTTCCCACTTCTTTCACCAAGGTGGTTTTCCCTGACCCTCCCATACCCCATAGCCCAATTAGGAAGCTAACATCTTCTTTCAGTGCCTCCAATATCTGATCAAAAGCCATTTGCGTAGTGTTGAAGAGCTTAAAGTTTTGAGAAGTGTGATACTCTATATCTGGAATAATAACATGATGTGAAAATGGATTGAAGCAATGACTCTTTGTATTTAGATCAATCATCCTCTTGGTTGTCTTGGCCAACTTTTTGCAGTGACAATATCTCCTCCAAGTAGGACACCACCCTTGAAGGCATCCATTGTTAGCCCTTAGTTCTTGCTCCAAATTCTCCACTTCGGCTATAAGGCTCTGCACATCCTTCTTCCACTCGTCAACCTCATCATCAATCCTCTCAGTCCTGTTGATGGCCGCTTGAACAAGTTCCTGCACACTCCCTTGCTTGACTATTAGCTCCTTCTTTCTGTTCTCAACATTTGTTGTGATTTTGCCCACACAGAACAAATATTGCAGCTGTCGTAAAGCTGGATCCACCAAATATGCAGCAAGTTTTGCCGCTACTGACATTCCCACCTCTGCCATTGGATATTAATAGCAACCTGAAAAAGCAGAGCAATTGATCATCATCATCAAATTATTAACTGAAAATTTCATTTTGAAGAATCTCTTTCATCATGGATGATGATGTAAAGCGCGCTCCTCTGGTAAAGTGAAATGAAATAGTATTTTATTTTGCCGAATTCAAGGGAGTAAAATTGGCTTCAACATTTTCCCACATAATGCATTCCAATGCAAATTTAAGTTATATGAATAGCTTGAATGTATTGATAATTTTAAAAAGTATTGGCCGTAACCAACACCAGTGTATTTAACTTTGATAATATTATACTACTTCCGCTCTTAAATTTAAAATTTAAAATTTTGTCCAGCACCTTCTTAACAATGTTACTGTCAAGAGAAAAAATAGAAAGGACAAAAAAACACGTGAACGCTGCACCCAAAGTCAAAAAGCATCCTCATAGTAACTCACCTTTAATTCAAAAGATGATGGCCACCTGCTGTATATGAGGCCCTCGAAACATTGCGATATCTGGAATAATCTTACTTAAGGAGTATATTAGAATTAAAAAGATTCTTTTACCGATTATTATAAATATCAAGTTTTCATAATTAAGATTGGATATTATTATCATTTTTCTATCTTATTTTGATTTCTTTTAGGAGTTTTTATATATTATTTATATTATTATTTTAGTATAACTAGAAATCATACATCTCTGATTTTATATTCCTATATGGCTTGAAACTATATTGCTTTCATTTTTTATTCTAAAATTATAGGATCAAAAGTCATATCACTTTGATATAATATAACTAGAAGCCATATTTTCTTAATTTACAGCAATATAACTTTTCATCTTCTATTCTGAATTAAATGATTAGAAGCCATAGAGCTAATTATAATTGCCCTAAAATCATGAGAATTAAATGACACGAAACCATAAAATTTTAATTTTATTATCCTACTCTACGAATTGTGTCACAATAAATCTGGACATAACGATGAATTATGTCACTCAAGAAATAATAGTTCTAAAGGTTAATACTCCTGAGGACTAATTTGTATATTTTACCTAACTTGATTATTAGATGCAACCATGTTTGATGATTTTAAAATAATGATATTTGGATATAAAGTGTTGAGTAATTGTTATAATATACTCCCTAAATGGTCTTATTATAAGGCACCAACTAACTTTTCTCACAAACCAATAGAAATAGTTAAAGTCAATAAAGTTTTCATACAATTCAAGTAACTTCCAATATTACCCCTACTAATTGCACTAAACTATAATATTATATTAATTATTACTCTTATGTACCTTTATTAATTATGAATGAGACATAGAAACAAATAATTAATGCTCATTGGGAATAAGAAAGTGCCTTATAAAAAGAACCAAATAAACTTACTAGTTAGTGCCTTATAATAAAGACTAGAGGAAGTATGTGGCCAAAAGTCATTGACAAATATGTATCAGCGTATCGCAAATATGGGCCAAATCATGAAGGGGGGAAAAATGAGATCTTAAAGAGGCAACGAGGTGCTAGAAATATGTTGAGAAGTCAAGAGAAATAAAAAGATAAGCTGGCAATATGATATTGAAATTTATTGTGAGCACATCTCAAGTACTCTCTTCTTTAATATAAGGCACTAACTAATAAATTTATTTGGTTCTTTTTCTAAGGCACTTGTTTATTCCTAATGAGCATTAATTATTTGTTTCCATGTCTGCCCTTAATTAATGAGGGTAGTATGTAAGAGTAATAATTAATATAATATTAGAGTTTAGTGGAATTAGTAGGGGTAATATTGGAAGTTACTTAAATTGTAGTGTAATTTTATTGACTTTAACTGTTTTTATTGATTTATGAGAAAAATTAGTTGATGCCTTATAATAAAGATCAGAGAGAGTATGTTCAGAAGATCGTTATTCTTTTAAAAATTCATTATAAATAGATCCATTCAATAATTACGGTGAGTCACTGTGGGACTGTGATTTGTACTAATGTCAAAACCTCGAGGCTAGGCTAATGATGCGCTTGCAAATTAAAGAGTTAAAAAAGGGATCCTCAGTAGAAAACGTTGTAAATTCCGTTTGTGGAATAGTAATTCTCATTTCAGGATTTGTAATTCTCATTTCAGGATTTGTAAAAGTGCATTTTTTGTTTGTTTTCACTCATACATCAAAGAGTAAAAAAAGGGATCCCTATTGAAAACGTTATAAATTCCATTTATTGAATGGTAATTCTCGTTTCAGGATTTGTAAAAGTTTTTTTATTTTTATTTTCACTCACATACACCAAAGAATAAAAAAAGTTATCCCTATATAAAACGTTGTAAATTTCGTTTGTGGAATGGTAATTCTCGTTTGGGATTTGTAAAAGTGCATTTTTTTTTTTTCACTCATGCATCAAAGAGTAAAAAAAGGTATCCCTATTGAAAACGTTGTAAATTCCGTTTGTGGAATGGTAATTCTTGTTTCGGGATTTCTAAAAGTGCATTTTTTTGGTTTTCACTCACATGCACCAATGGTAATTCTAAGGCACTTGTTTATTCCCAATGAGCATTAATTATTTGTTTTCACGCCGCCTTAATTAATAAGGGTAACGTGTAAGAGTAATAATTAATATAATATTAGAATTTAGTGGAATTAGTAGGAGTAATATTGGAAGTTACTTAAATTGTAAAGTAATTTTATTAACTTTAAGGGTGTGTTTGGATTGAGGGAGGGGAGGGGCTATTCTTTTACCCTCTCTTTACTAAATTGCCCCTAGAAATTTTTTAATATTTCAAAAACATATTCTCAACAAAAAGGAATATTCATTTCATTAATGGCAATTTGGTCATTTCCTTATTTCCCTCCCCCTTCCCCTCCCTCCCCCTCCCTCAAACCAAACACACCCTAACCTGTTTTTATTGATTTATGAGAAAAGTTAGTTGGTGCCTATGTTCGAGAACATCATTATTCTTTTAAAAATTCATTATAAATGGATCCATTCAATAATTACGATGAGTCACTGTGGGACTGTGATTTGTACTAATGTCAAAACCTCAGAGGCTAGGCTAATGATGCGCTTGCAAATTAAATCACATGTCCTTTGGTGGTTTGCTTTCCAGCAAAGAGTGTACTACGCATTCTATTATGAATGGTTGTGTGGTTCCTCCCGTTTTGAGCATGGTTACTGGGTTTTAATTTTCAGCCCCATTAATAACTCCATAATTCTGAAGGGCCTTTTCTGAAATTTTCAGAATCTTGGGGTCTTTTTAGAAATTTTCAAAATCTTAAGACCTTTTTTGATATTTTTTTGATAATGTGGGCCTTAAAAAGGATTTTCCCAAATTGCTTTTTACCTGTGATGAGCTTGTCGTTTCAGTGTTAGCGTACAGATTTTCAAGAGTGAGAAGAACAGATTTGCAGTGCGATGAGCAAGTTGGGAGTGATAGTACGTAGAAAAGATGTTTGATTTGATGTTTTAGGCTTTGACCAGTAGCTGTTGTCCTTTTTCCATTTCTTCAGGCCCCAAAACACGCTTTCTATATTTCAGCAAAAAAAGTCAAAAAGTAATGATCATTTTTATGAATTTCAAAATTTTGTTTTACATTAACTCTGCAATACTCTATCTCTCATCTTTAGTATTTTATTGGGATAAGTACCGATTTTGTTCCGTAAATATACTCTTAAGAGCAATTTTATCCTAGACATTTTTTTGGGTTCAATTTTACTCCTAAAGGTAGTAATGTTACCCTTCCCTAACGGTAACGGTAGAACTGACAGTATTACAAAACACTTGAGTATATGCCTCACACTCCACTGTGTGTATACGGACAATTTTTTTTTTTTTTTTTTTTTTTTTTGGTGGGGGAGTGCACACTCAGAGAGTGCACATCTTTTACACGTGTGCCTTGTGCACACTCCAAATGCACACTGTGTGCACTCCGAAGAAGGGGGAAAAAATAGTCCGTACACACCTAACCCCGTCAATGTACCTTTTGATGCTTTAGGGGCAAAATTGAACTTTAAAATTTTTTAAGGCAAAATTGGTACTTAACCTTATTTTATATTTATTTGGGATTGTTGGAGTTTCTTAAAAATGCTTATTTAAGTAAATTAAGATAAAATTTATCTCACATATTTACTTTATATAAAAATTATTTTTGAATACTGTAATCATTATTTTAAACATACACAAAAATCTGCTTTAAGTGTAAATTGCTTTCCTACTATTGCCTTTCTTTCTTTTTTTGGTCAACGGAGAACTCTATTAATAAAAAAATTTAAACAAATGGTCAATATATATTTTCACACATATTTTAAAAGTTTATAATTACTATTGTTTCTCAAAAAGAACATTTGTGTAGAACGCACTTTGAAAAAATATATATATTTATCTTAACTCTTTAAAAATTTAAAAAAATGATCAAGTAATAGTTATTATCTGTTTTTGCATTTATTTTAAAAGGTTATAGCTATTTGGGAAAATTCCATTAAAATATCATTTAATTTGTAAAACCCCCGAAGTCTTTCGAATTTGTAAAAAGACTGAGAGGTACCAAGGACCTATGAGGGATATAGAAATTCAGGTGAAATTACTTTTTTGCCCTTAGTTTTAAATAAATAAAAAAGATATTAAAAAAAAAACCTCGCCAGCCGCCGCCGCCGTGAGGGGGGGTTTTTTTTTTTTTTTTTTTTTTTTTTGGTTTAGGGTTTTTTGTTTAAAAAAGTTCTTCATTGAAAGTGTGGGGTGTGGGGTTCGAACCCTCAACCCCCCACACATCCATGAGGTCAAGTGACCCACCAGTTGGGCCACTTGATTCCTTTAATATATATACACATTAACAAATATATATATTCTTCTTAACATTTTTTTAATGGTATTTACAAATCCTGAAACGAGAATTACCATTCCACAAACGGCATTTACAACTTTTTTTCAAGTTTACATTTTTTCCTCTTTAATGCCTGTGGAATGGTAATTCTCGTTCAGATTTGTAATTCTCGTTTCGGGATTTATAAAAGTGCATTTTTTTAGTTTTCACTCACATGCATCAAAGAGTAAAAAAAGGGATCCCGCGTAAAACGTTGTAAATTCCATTTGTGGAATGATAATTCTCATTTTAGGATTTGTAAAAGTGCATTTTTTGTTTGTTTTCACTCATGCATCAAAGAGTAAAAAAAGGGATCCCTGTTGAAAACGTTGTAAATTCCTTTGTGGAATGGTAATTCTCGTTTTAAGATTTGTAAAAGTTTTTTTATTTTTATTTTCACTCACATGCACCAAAGAGTAAAAAAAGTGATCCCTGTAGAAAACGTTGTAAATTCCATTTGTGGAATGGTAATTCTCATTTCAGGATTTGTAAAAGTGCATTTTTTTTGGTTTTCACTCATGCATCAAAGAGTAAAAAAAAAAAAAAGAATCCCTATTGAAAACATTGTAAATTCCGTTTGTGGAATGGTAATTCTCGTTTCAGGATTTGTAAAAGTGCATTTTTTTTGTTTTCACTCATATGCACCAAAGAGTAAAAAAAGAGATCCCTGTAGAAAAAGTTGTAAATTCCGTTTGTGGAATGGTAATTCTCGTTTCAGGATTTGTAAATACTATTGAAAAAATGTTAAGAAGAATATATATTTGTCAATGTGTATATATATTAAAGAAACCAAGTGGCCCATGGATGTGTGGGGGTCGAAGTTCAAACCCCACCCCCCACACTTTCAATGAATAATTTTTTTAAAAACAAAAAACCCTAAAAAAAAAAAAATCCCCACCCCCTCGCCGGTGTCGCTGGTCGGCGCCTGGGCGCGGCGGCGACCGCCTTCCAGCGAGGGTATTTTTTTTATTTAAAACTAAGGACAAAAGTGTAATTTCACCCAAATTTGCATATCCCTCATAGGCAGGGGTGAGCAAATCAAAACCGAAACCGAAAACCGAATTGAATAACTAATTTCAGATCCATGACTTAGTGCGATGTCGATTGCTTGTCGTCAACCCCGCCATCAGATAAACTGAATAATCACCATGATTCAGTTTACAGTACACAACAAAATTACTCTCGGCCTCATCCAATGCTTTCTCCAAAAGGGCACAGACGACCCGACCAGTTAAAAGAAAAACAAAACTAAAGCCCTGACCCTCAACTCGGAGGAGCGGCACCTCGCTAGAGGGAACGAAGATTAACCTCGGACATGAGATCCATGTTAAATAGTCAAGGCACCCCGGCAGCCCAGAGCCCTTGATCGCAGTGCCGGGGCAACTATTATACAAGTTGTTAATGACAACGGTGTGAGAAGAACTAACAGAAGCCCTACGGAAGCCCTCACAGGGATATTTGAATTTTTAATTTTAATGCAGGTTCACCAAGGCCAAGGCAAGCAAAAACAAAGAACTAAGGAAAGGCGAATAGATCCCGCCTTGAGAAAACTTATCGCCTAAACGGGCACATCGATAGCGAGAATACGAATCCGAACTCGTCAAAGACTCGGACAAAAGCAAATCAAGATGGAACAATCCGGATACGAATCCGGTCAAACAAAAAGGCGCCTCTACAGCCTAGTGACCTCTAAGCCCAAAAGGCAGGGTTGACGTAGGTGACACGACGGATGAATTAAATGCACACGGAAACCGTAGGTGACTAGGTGTGGTGGTGGAAACCCCGCACGAATATAGAGCCGCCAGGTGTCAGTGGGCAACGATGGCGAATGCATAAGGGTCCCGACCTCGAAGTCGAGCGAACTCCTTGATATTACCTCGATCCTTGAGACATTACCTCGGATCTTTGAGCAAATGACATCGGTAACAGGGGTCAATATGACACAACCCGGCAATGCGCGGTAGATACGCAAGAGGGTAAGATTCACAGCAATCTAGCCCGGATAACATGAAGAATGATCCCAACCTCGAAATCAGGCAAACCGCCTCGACATTATCTCGGATCCTAGAGACATTACCTCGGATCTTTGAGAAGACAACTTCAATAGCCAAGATCAACACCTAGATTCAAATGCAGGCGAACCATCACAACGCTACTTAGGATCTTTGAGACAAGACCTCAGATCTTCGAGGAAAGCCGCCTTGACAGCTAGGATCAACGTAAGTCAACTCGGCAAGGTAAGGCCCACGACAACAAAGCTCGACTAGTAAAACCGACTGGGGGCAAAATACATCCCGGCAGCTCAGAAGCCTGAACTACCGAGCTGGGGGGCAACTGTTATGGATTCAAACAATAGGCCCAACTAAGGTGTGGCCCAACGGGAGACAACCAATATTGCACAGATGTGATGGCACAACATTTGGGCTTAGAGGCACAAGAGGCCCAACAGTCCAAACCCTAACCCTAAGGTACCTTCTATAAATAGATGGTAAACCCTAAGGTACACAATCTCTAAGCTCTCTCTCATCTACAATTCTGCCTACACTGTGCACACACCCCACCCCCTTTGGTTGTGTACAGTGATCTTCTATTCTCAAAGGTATCTCATCCGTAGATACCTAAGAGGGAGCTATTCGATCCAACATAAACATACTAGCCCACCTAGGGCTAGACATTTGTGTTCTTATGACAGAACAATAAGATTTAAACTAACTTTTGGCTTATCACTCTCAATTTCAGATTCAGTTAGTCTTGGAGCAATCCAAATGATTTCATTCCTCCAAGTGGTTTTAATGTTTTCAAGATCTAACCCGCATGTATATCAGTATATGGGCTACTAGTAATTACAATAATCGAGTTTGAGTAACCACCCTAAACCCCAGGGAACTAGTAAATAGTAAAAAAAATAAAAGTTATGATTAAATAATAATAAATCAGAAACAATCCTAAAAATGGAAATCATAACTACATTATTAATTAAATAGTGCTACATCATAGGCATTCGTGGTAATTACTTTTTCTCCTTACATTGTCCATCCTTAATTATGCCAAGCTAACATGCTTTTAGTTTCAATGAAGGGCAAACACTTTTTCCCTTGCAAGTTGAAAGATGCGTCACATGCATATAATCGATCAAAACTCATGCTCATCAAAGTTTGAATGCATTCACATACACATATAATTCTCCGAAAAATCGTCCCAAAAATTATGCATGTAAAGCTAAACAGAATGATATAATAAGAGATGGGACTATAGGAGCTTAAACAATAATCTTAGACGGGATCCATATAGATTTTAAAATAAAATAAAAAATTCAAATTATCAACAAGTTGTTGGTTGTGGCGGTAAGGATGAGGACACAAGTTTAAATCCCAGAAAATATGCTTGTTGGGAGTAGAGCTGGGAATCAGGGCTTGAGATAAGGAAAACATTTATTTTTCAAAGCCCGGCCCGATAGTACGGGCTAGGGCCCGGCCCTACGGCCCGAAAATTACTATTTCAAATTTTAACTATTTTTTTTTCGGGTTTTTTCCAAAGAAATATAATTAGTAAATTGCAACCATTAAAGTTCTAATCTATCAAATAAATATTATCAACATTAATATCTAAACAATACAAATCATCCAACAAATAAATACATTCATTAATTCGTAATAAAAAACAAACCATTGTCCACAATTGCCTCATATAAAACGTAAGAAATATTAAACTAAGCAGCATTAAATAACTCACATAAAATATAAAAGCATACCACTATCATTGTCAATTGTCACCTTCTTCATCACTATCATCAATTTCATAGATATTTGATTGTGCTTCACTTTGAGCAAAAGGTTGTGCTTCACTCTTTGACTAATTTAAAAGAAAAAAAATATGAAAATGCTAAGAATAACCCGGCCCGAGGCCTTATAGGGCCGGCCTTGGGCCAATTTCAAATTTCGGCCTATTTTTCAAGCTTGAGCCCTACGGGGCCGGGGCTTAAACGGGCCGATTTCCCGACTCTAGTTGGGAGATGTGAGAACCTTGTACCCTCTAAGCTTCAAAGAAGGAAACCCTTGATCAAATAAAAATAAAATAAAATTGATATATTTAAATTAAATCAATCTCAAATATTAATTATATCAGAAGAATTATATAATATTGGATTTGATGACACAAATAAATCCCTTAAAAGAAGCCTCAAATTAAATATAAATAAAATGAGGGTATAAAAGAATAATGGGATAAAGAGCGCTGGCATGTCATATATGGAAGTTAATTGCGCTGCCAATTTTCATGGGTACTATTTAGAATAAGGAGATAATATATATCCAATAAATATATAACAACTTTTTTAGTTTCATCAGAAGATTCTAAATCGGATCTTTACTCCCCAAATAAGTTTAAATATTTCAGCAAATAAAATATATTCAAAAGAGATATAATTTCATGGTATAAAATAATAGAGCTCACAATATTTGATTCAAAAATAAATATATCAAATGCAACTCTAAAAATAAATTAAAATATATTCAAATAAATATTAAAAAATGAATAGAAATATGGGTGTGGTAGTTTCTAACGACTTCCTAACTGTTTGAATAAAGCAAAATAAATATAAATGTTTGTTTCTAGTTATATATATAGGAGGGCTAAAAAGTAAAAACAAATGATTCCAAATCAAATTTTGAAATATCTATCTATTATCTATTATATTCTATGATTTATATATTATTATAAAATAATAGAGATCACAATATTTGATTCAAAAATAAATATATCAAATGCAACTCTAAAAATAAATTAAATATATTCAAATAAATATTAAAAAATGAATAGAAATATGGGTGTGGTAGTTTCTAACGACTTCCTAACTGTTTGAATAAAGCAAAATGAATATAAATGTTTGTTGCTAGTTATATATATATATATATATATATATATAGATAGATAGATAGGAGGGCTAAAAACAAATTATTCCAAATCAAATTTTGAAATATCTATCTATTATTTATTATATTCTATGATTTATCTATTATCTATTCTATCTATTATTATAATAATATCTATGTATTATTATATTTCTATCTATTATGATTCCAAGTTTCCTTATCCTTGATATTTCATTCGAGATACTACGTTCCTTCAGTTCGCAAGAAAGGAAATCATCTCGCCCAGTCCTGTTCGGTCGAGATTCATCGTAGTTTCAGTGAGCCTATCAACCACGGTGCAAAACTTTGGTCTTTGCCATATACAATACAATATCCCAAAAAATGATGAAAACGAGAAAATTTCAGAAGGTCGATCTTCCTGAAGATCTCATGATGGAGATCATGGTGAGACTGCCGGTAAAATATAATCCTTGCTTCGATTTAAGTATGTATCCAAATCTGGTATGCTATTATCACTAACCCTTATTTTATTGCCAAACAAGTTGAATGGTCCAATTCTATTATCACTAAGAACCGCCACTCCAAGGTTATCATCGAAATAAATCCTAGTAAAAAGCCAGCCTACATATCCATGATTTCTTATGGAGAGAAAAGAGACTTAGAATTGCCTTTCCTTGAAAACAGTGCGAATTGGGTATTTATTTGCGATCAATGTAATGGGATTTTATGTCTCTCTAGGCCCTCTCACTTAATTTTGTGGAATCCAGCCACGAAAGAGGTGAAGGCCATTCCTGAGAGAGGACTTAGTTACTTTAGCGTTATTGGATTTGGGTTCGATCCCATCACAAAGGATTACAAGATTGTTCGGCTTTTATGTGATGAAACAGATTCCATTAAAGTGTATAGTCCTAGTTCAGATTGTTGGAGAACAATATATGTAGATAATGTTCCCTATCGTCTTTGGGAAAATGGAAGTTGGAATTCATATTTGAATGGGTTTTATCATTGGTTAGGTCTTTCAGAGCGTGATGACACCTGTATTTTGAGCTTTGATGTTAGCAAAGAGGTGTTAGAGGTGATCAAATTGCCTCTTGAGGTTTCAAGTTCTATAGAAAGCGTTGGTGTTCTAGGAGGGAGCCTAGCTTGTGCGAGTTTCTCTCAGTATGGAAACTTTGAGATTTGGGTGATGAATGAGTATGGAGTTGAGAATAGTTAGACTAAGAAGTTTCAGATTGAATCGAACCCGTATTTTGTGCGTATGTTAGGGCTTTTGAGAGAGAACGAGATTTTTGTTGAAGAAAATTATAAACGATTGATTTCATATAATCTTCAAAATCAACGTAGAAAGCACTTTCGAAAGCAAAGTCTTCCACTTCAAGAAGTGACTTCCATGTTTCAATATGTAGAGAGTTTGGTTCCCCTGACTACTAATAAGGGGAAATGCAAAATATGACAGGTCTATTTTGTAATGAATTCTTTCAATGCACATCACAATAAGATTTTTTTCAATTAGTTGGTATTGGTCAATTCCATTTTCATACAAAGGTGTCAATATCCGTATCGTTATACTCTTTTCCGTTATTCGTGAGTATTGGTCAATTTCTTTTTCACAATGAAATTTTGTCAAATCAGTTTCTGTTACAAATTTGCATGACAATATTTATATCGTTATACAATTCAATTCTTTGAATGCGCATCACAAAAAGATTTTGTCAATTAGTTGATATGATCAATTCATTTTTTATATTAGAGCTATCGTTATATCGTTTTACACTTTTCCATTCTCGTGAGTACTTGGTCAATTTTTTTTTTTTTTTTTTTTTTCACAATGAGATTTTGTTAAATTAGTTTCCGTACTATTAAATTCTTTGAATGCACTTCACAATAAGATTTTGTCAATTAGTTGGTATTGGTAAATTCTATGTAAACTGATTTGTGATAGAAATTTGCGATGAAAAAATTACGTTACTATATTATGTCACTAATTCCGTCGTTAATTTCAAATTTCATCATTTTAGCTTATAATCTGATACAAGCTTTATGCAATAACATAATTAATAATATAAATATTTAAATATAATTTCAATTACAGAATTAGTTGATGCATTTATGGGGTTGGTGTTAACTAGGGCATCATCAGCATTGAGCTCATTGTTAGTCACTCATTGAGATAGAAAGATGAATTCTCATAAAACTTGTTTCATGTTTCATTAAAATCAATACTTCTTTTGCCTTAATAAAAACGAAACAAATAAGATAAGAGTTAGATTTCACCGTTTTGATGATAGTCATTGATGACAAAACATGATTAAATGCTTGACTAGTAGATAGTATTATCAGAAGAAGATATTGGTAATCGAATAAGTTAACCGATTATAGGAAGAGTATAATCCAATAAGTAAACAACATATTTGAATATAGTGAAGAAGTTTACCTAAAGGTATTTGGGTAAGTTAATCGACTATAAAGGCTACATCACCATCGAGAAACAGGAAAAGCCCTAGCCAGACTGATCGTTTGTTAGGGGTGCAGCCTATGGCTGCATAAACATGTTCAGAATTCTTCAATTTAGACAAATATTACTCACTTTATGGAATATATAAAGTGCATTATCAAATTGTTATCAAGAAAGTATCAATGGGGATATTTTAGGAAGAAATTGACAAAAATTGGTGATATCCAATTTGGAAGAACATATATCTAAAACCCAACATCATATAGTACCAAATGTAACATCATGCAATACCCGAACCAAGTTCAGAACCTGGCTCTGATACCGGCTATTAAAATGCGCAATCCAGAACCCTCCTCTGACACCGTCACTAAAATACGCTATCCAGAACCTTGTTGTGATACTGATTTTGATACTGGTTTTGAAAATCCAATATCATATAGTTCAAAATGAAACGTCATGCAATACCCCAACTAGGTCCATTATTGAATTTGATACTGGCTATTAAAATGAGCAATCTAGAACCTTCCTCTGATACCGGCATTAAAATGCGCTATCCAGAACCTTCATCCGATACTGGCTTTGATAAATGCATTTCTGTATAATTAAATAGGTATGAATTTTAAATTATATTGCATAAAATCTATATATATTTTAAATCAGTTTGATTTATTTTACATATTTTCCCCTAAATATAGTCTTGAGAATAAAAAGTAATATTTCTACAAAATGGGGATGAGACGAGCATGTTGGAGGAGGATGGAGATGCAGCTGAAGAAAAAGAAGGAGGAGGAGGATGGGAAGTCAAAGATCTTGAACCTATGTATGCATGCATAGGCTGGCCCACAGTTAAGGTGGTCGAAGAGGCTTCCGTCACCAATCGCAGCCTCAGGAGGGTGAGGACACATGGAGAGGGGTTATGGCAGGGGAGGATTTGATAGAGGAGGAAGAGGCAGAGGTAGTGGCAAAAATGCTGCTGGATCTTCAATCTGGGAAGCCGGTGAATCGTCTCAATCTCGTAATTATGCTTCTGATCCAGGTATTTCAATCGGAGTCATGATCTCTTTTATGAGATTTTCTTAGTCATGTCTCTAATCTCTATCAGTTATTGCTATAATTATTCATCTGAGTTTCCATCAATTTATTGAGAATCATGATTTAGATTAGATATTTCTTAGCATTATGTTTGTTAAGCTAGGTTTGTGTTATCTTTGTTTCCCTCTGAACCTGTGCTGCTCTTAACAAGAGTATGATTTGTAGTATATCTAGGCCTAATGATTTGTATTCATTCATTCATTATTATTATTTTTAACTGTGCAGTTCCTGAAATGGAGAACCTACAAATTTCGCAACCGGTTCCAAGCTCAAGTCATACCCGGGATAAGATTTCCCCCGTTCGTAGGCCCGGATGCCATGCCGATGCATTACAATGTTGATGTGAAGCAGATTTCACTGGTTAGAGCCTATCAACCTCATAGAATTTCAAAGTATAACATCTCTATGATTAGGGAGACATTGTTTTCTAGCTAGCTTCGTGTCAATCACTTTCCTATCAGGCTTAGGCTTGATGCCATGCTGATCCATTACAATGTTGACGTGAAGCTGATTTCAACGGATTGACCTCATAGAATTTCAAAGTTTGACCTCTCTATGATTAGGGAGACATTGTTTTCTACTGACACTAGTTTGTCATTGTTTTCTACAAACTGATTGTTTGTCAGCGGTGTAGTCTATGGCTGCATAGCATGTTCAGAATCCTGCAATTTAGAAAAATATTACTCACTTTATGGAATATATAAAGTATATTATCAAATTGTTATCGAGAAAGTATCAATGGGGATATTTTAGGAAGAAATTGACAAAAATTGGTGATATCCAATTTGGAAGAACATACAAAAAAAACCCAACATCATATAGTACCAAATGTAACATCATGCCATACCTGAACCTTTTGCAGAACTTGGCTCGATATCGGCTATTAGAAAGCACAATCCAGAACCCTCCTCTGATACCGTCACTAAAATGCCCTATCCAGAACCTTGTTGTGATACCGATTTTGATACTAGTTTTGAAAACCCAATATCATATAGTTCAAAATGAAACATCATGCAATATCCCAACCTAGCTCCGATACCGAATTTGATACCGGCTATTAAAATGAGCAATCCAGAACCTTCCTCTGATATCGACATCAAAATGCGCTAAAACCTTCCTCCGATATCGGCATTAAAATGCGCTACCCGAACCTTCCTCTCGATACCGGCTTTGATAAATGTATTTTTATATAATTAAATAGGTATAAATTTTAAATTATATTACATAAAATGTATATATATTTTAAATCGATTGATTTATTTTATATATTTTCCCCTAAATATAATCTTGAGAATAAAAAGTAATATTTCTACAAAATGGGGATGAGACGAGCATGCTGGAGGAGGATAGAGATGCAGCTGAAGAAAAAGAAGGAGGAGGATGGGAACTCAAAGATCTTGAACCTATGTATGCATGCATAGGCTGGCCCACAGTTAAGGTAGTATTCTGGGTGGGGGTTGCCATATTTTTAGCTGCTATGGTAGCAATTATCGTCGGAATGGACGTCCATTCCCTACCGGATGACATGTTAGCGGCATTATTGATTTCACAAGCTCAGAATTAAGATGCGAGGAATTCATTCGTAATCTCCAGAAGAAATTTAATAGTTTGGGCATTGACGATATGGGATATCCCAGAAGAAATTTAATAGTTTGGGGGTTCATGAATCTTCAATGGGTCAACTTGATAGTCATGATTCACTATCTGCATTACTTGAGACATTTGTGAAGGAATATGATCAACTGCAGTTTATTTTGTGTGTGATGTCTCGAAAGCACGATGGATATAAGATCCTCAAATGGATTTCAGAGACTAAGGTTGGCATAGTGACACAATGTTGTTTGTTAAAACTGTGAATGAAGGGAAAGATCAGAATTTTACAAATCTTGCTCTCAAGATCAACACCAAACTTGGTGGTAGTAATTTTGAGCTTGAGAATAGGCTCCCTGGCTTTGCAGGTGATGATGAGCTTGTTATGTTTATAGGCAGTGGTGGACCCAGAAAATTATTGGAGGGGGCACCATTGGTAGGGGATTCGGGGTTCGAGGGCGGCGCGCCAAAAAAAAAAAAAAAAATTTAAGCAAAATTTTAAATACATTAAAAAAAACAAAAGAATATAAAGAGAAAAACAAGGCCAAGTATATTACAATAAAAATAATTACAATGTCATTCTTCTATGCCTAATTTTTTGAATTCTATCATAATTGCCTCATTATCAATGCTATCAAATACATCTTTTTCAATATAAGGCACTAAGCAATCATTCAACCATTCATCGTTTATCCTATTACAAAGTGCAGTCTTTATATTACGTGTGAGTGGAAGGCATAGAAGGGAGTTTCAATCGCTAGGTCAAAAAAGAGGAGGAAGAAGAGTGAGCATTTGTGAGACGGAAGGCATAGGGAATTTTTTTAAAAAAAAAAAAAAAAATTTAATTTAAATTTTAAAAAAAAAAAAAAAAAAGGAATTTCAAGGGGGGCACGTGCCCCCATTGTGTAACACCTCGGTCCGCCTCTGTTTATAGGGGTTGATGTCAATCATCCTGCTGCCGGAGACGTCATTAGTCCATCGATTACCGCGGTTGTTGGAACTGTCAATTGGCCTGCCGCAAATCATTACGTGGCGCGGGTCAGCCCCCAACCCCATCGACAAGAACAAATAATGAATTTTGGGACAATCTGCCTTGACCTTGTTGACTGTTACAAAAGGGTCAATAAAGTGAGACCCGAAAAGATTGTCATTTTCCGTGATGGGGTAAGTGAGGGTCAATTTGGCATGATTCTCAATGAAGAACTCCGAGATCTGAAAAGTGTTTTTGAAAATGAAAATTATATTCCAACTATAACTTTGGTCGTAGCACAGAAGCGACATCAAACTCGCCTGTTTCCAGAGAAGCAGGAGCCTTCTTCTTCGGGAAATGTGTGTCCTGGAAGAGTGGTGGACACAAAAGTGGTACACCCTTTAATTTCAGTTTGGTTTCTACCTTTCAGTCACTATGGAAGCTTAGGGACCAGCAAGCCCACCCACTATCATGTCTTGTATGATAACCACAAGTTTACCTCTGCTGATTTACAGAAACTGATATATGATATGTGTTTTACCTTTGGAAGGTGCACTAAACCTGTATCTTTGGTCCCTCTTGTGTACTATGCTGATCTTGTTGCTTATCGAGGACGAGCATACTATGAGGCAAAGACTGAGTTTACTCCTCCTTCTCCATCTGCAAATGAAGACAACTTCTTCAAGCTGCACGAGAACCTGAAGGACAAAATGTTCTTTGTCTGAGGTACCTCTTGTAAGTTCTTTCACGCGACATGAACTCATGGTTGAGCCTCGTGTAGTATTGATTTGTGCGTGAATCTATGGGTCACGAGACATGAACTTCACTTTCTTCTATCAACCGTACTTCATTGCCTTTTCCATTTCATTACACTGGTTGTTCCAGTGGTATGTTTTGAGCGTGTTTGGGAAAGCGTACAAACTGAGTAAAAGCATGGTGAAAGGGCGTAAAAGCCCAGTGAGAAAAAAACAAAAAGAAAAATTCGTTTTACTCTGTCTAGTATAGCATCAAAGTTAATAGACTTACGGCAAAAAAACGCAGCTTATACAAAGAAGCTCAAAATTACAGCTTTTGGAGTTTCGACCGCCGTGTAGTAGTGAAATTAATTCCCACAGCTAATTTATCTAAAAAATATATCTAATTAATAACTTTAGTGTTTTTAATTTTTTTTAATAATAGTTTAACTTTTTTATGAATTTTAAATTTAAATTTTTAGCTTCAATTATTATACTATATATATATATATATATATATTATTCAATAAGATTTATACAATATATTTTCAGTTATTTTCTATCTCAAGTGACTTTTCAAATAATAATATAAACAAGAGCAATTCTACTACCATCACTCCAATTACAAATTACATTTATAATCTTTTCATCCTATCTTATATTTACAAAAGTCAGATTAAAAATAAGTCATTTCTGTTACCGCTTTAATTTGCGAAACGGGTTTTGATCATTTGCGGAAGAAAATACGTTTGAATGATTGTATATTAAACATTAGCTTGTTGCTTTATGAAGTATAAAGCTGTTGTTTAATTGTATTTCTGGCAAAAAAAAAAATCGTTATTTAATTGTATGTTTTATTTTCAAGTTTATTGTATACTTTATTTCCTATTTTATGCCGTAAGCTTATTTTATAATTTAAAGCAACTAGATGGACAGCTGAACTAGGCTGAATTAACCCGTTGAATAAAAATAAATTGTCAATATAAACAAAAACAAAAAAGTATTGAGTGATTGGAAAGGTTTTTAAGATGTGATAGTGAAGAATAGGAGTCATAAGTTATTAAAATACACCTAGGGGTATGTTTAGCATTTTAAATGATTTATATGCATGTAATATATATATATATATATATATATATATATATATATATCACTACTCAAAATTTAACAAACAATTTTATATTTACAAGATATTAATCACATAACTATATAAAACATAAGTCCAAAAACACAGAGAGTTTAAAATTCCTACACTATAACCAAGTTCCAAAACATCAAAAGAATAAAGTTTAACAATTCCTAAATTATGTCAATTGATTCAAATTAAAAACATCATCTTGCGTTAGTTGCATTTCCTCAATGTCCTCTTCTCTTACTCCTATAACAAATTCATTTACAAGACTTGAAATGTCTAAATCATGATCATCTATCGGTTCATCATTTCAATTTCAATAAAGCTTTTTTCATCATAGGCATCAACATCTAAGTTGTCGAAATCTTCTTCATTTTCAACTATCCAATCATCATTAGATGGAAGATCAGCAAAAATATATACATGGGAGTTTTGAGCTTTCTTTTTCTTGCTCAATCTTAAATTGACCATCATAAAAATAACAGCATTCATAGTCTTTTACAATAATTGCATATAATTTTTTTAGATTCTTCTCACTTGGAGTGCCATGTTTCCACCTAACATCTGATCTATTTCCCCAATTATTCCTTGGTAATATTTTTCTTCTAATAAAAGCTTCAACTTCAGCCCCTGTATTGCTAGTGTTACTACAACCAGCCCCAAGAGAAGGAGAAGGACAACTACCACCACTTGAAGCTATACTAAATAGGAAATATCAAAAAAGCAATTCTAGGAGGGAACCAGATATTGTTTCACTATGAACCCACAGAGAATAATGAGCACTATATTTTCATCTACATAGTAACACCAGGGGGAATCTTTCAACAGTTACTAAGACTATAAGAGTGACAAGAAACATACCGATGAAGACCTTTTGTCATTAGCCTCGGGGTCCACAATCAACAATTAACCAAGGATTGCGTATAGGCAAACCTAGTATCGTTCTCTCTTTTTCGAGGAGCCTTTTATTGAATTCTAAGTAAACTAAATGTCATGCAAATGCAATGAAAACAAGGGGGGATTGGTTTTGGATTTTTAAATTAATAAACTAAAATAGAAATGCAATTTAAATGAAGCAAAGAAAAGAAAATGAGAAGAAGAAGATTAAAATTGATCAACCCAACATTCGGATTCCGAGACTTCCATCATTGAACAAAATATAAATAACCCACGTTTGGCTCGACGAACCGAGATCTCGCATTCGCCAGAAAATCCCTCGACTAGACGATCGCCTAGAATATGTCCGAACAATGGCGTCCCACTATGCGATCGCACAAAGACAAAACTTACAACCTAGTTTGAACTCGTCCTTGGGAGATATTAAATCTAATATTCGAACTATTTCCAGAAATCGGATCCGATAAGATGAAAATAGAGACGAGTTAAATCACCGATAAAGCACAAGTTCTCTGGATGAATAATGGAATCCTCACGTTGGGTTAACCACGAAGCTTAGCCAAGCATGGCTAAGCAAAACACGAAAGAAAAGATGAAGAAGAAAACCAAAAAGAAATCCTATTCAACGTAATTGAGAATATGTTTTTAGCCATCTAATATAACCTATAAATAGGAAACACTAGGGCTACAAGATTGGCCCAAAAATAGGAAACCTCTAAAAATAGGAAACCTCTAATAAATGGTCTTTTATTACAAAATTCGAGCAGAATAAAAATCCAGAAAAATGGGTCTGCCTTTAGCTCCAATTTCGTCCATCTTCTTGTCTGAATCAGCCTTCCAAGTCTTCATAACAATTGTAGCTCTCTGAATCATCTAAAAAAGGAAAGAAGAATCAAGCTAATCGGATATCTAGATCAAAAGTTATGGCGAAAATATTAAATCACTGTAAATCTGGAATTTAATCATAAAGAATGAATCAAATCCAATTAAAAGCTCAAAGCCCAATTAAGTAATAAAATCCATTATTTATTAACTAAACAATCCTAAATTTATTCACCAAGAGATACAAATAAGTGTAATAATATTCAATCATCACATACCCACAATCGCGTTCCACTAACCCAACAATCGCATCTTTCAGCTCCTTCGCGGCTTCGCCTGAAACAGTTTAATTTTCTTCTTTCTCAAAAACAGCGTGAGGTTTTTTTCTTTCAGCCAGAAAAAGATATCAAGATACTGTGCATTTGACTTGGAGGAAATGAAAAGAGGGTTTTTAAAAAATATATTTTTTTTTTTTTAAAGAAAAGGTAAAAACGGAATTGAAGTCTATTTTTACTTACGTTTAGTTCGTACTACTCCAATAAAAACGTAAAAATATACGTTTTTATATTTTTATATTAGTTTTTAACAACAATGAGGACAACAAAAATCTACTTTCCTCCAACATTGAATTTATATATATCCACTTGCCCCATTATTGTCATATGCCAACCTTACGCGAGTTATTATGTGAAGTGTTGCACATTTTATGAATAAGTTAAAAGGAGAAGTTAGAATCTTTAGTCCATGTATAATTTTAATGCTAAACATAATCACATCACAAACAATTGATTATGTAAGAACATGATATTAAGAAGGAACAAACCAAATGGGTTAAGGACCAAATTTACCAACAAACAATTAGGCCAGGAGTGTTGGGCATAAATAAATTTTAATTGGACCAAAACTGCCAACAAACAATTTAATTTGTTAAATCATCACAAAACCGTCAGGAGCCAAGTAACGTCCGTGTAAACACCCATCCACATTGGATCTGACTTCCACCTCAATGCCCAGGTGGCTTTATCTGGTTTTTTGTTTGTTTGGTCAAGAAGCCCCAATTTGCATCAGGCATGGACAAAATCCACCTCCAAGGACCAGATCCAGTGCACAATGTGCTCGTCTTGCGAGAATCCCTATCATCCGGTTCCTTCTCCGCCCCCGCCGTCTCCTCCTCCACCGGCGCCGTCATCCAGTAATTGCCCTCCGCCTCCTTCTCCGCCAAGCTCCGGCAGTGGTGGTGCACCCTACTATTACTCTCCTCCGCCACCTGCTCAATACGTTTACTCCTCCCCTCCCCCGCCAGCATATGGAGGTGGTGGAGGAGGAGGAGGAATCGGCGGCACAGGATCGTATTATCCTCCTCCGTACAACAAGAACTATCCGACAACGCCACCACCTAACCCAATTGTGCCTTACTTCCCTTTCTACTACTACAGCCTTCCTCCTCCGTCGATGGCGGCTCCATCACTAGCGATCGCTTCATCGGTTTTTGTAATTGCTTTGTTTTCATCTCTATTTCTGTTGCTTTGGTAGAAGAAATAGAAAGAAATGGTGGGAATAACTGCCTAGGATCGCAGATCTAGGAATGCGGGGGAAGAAGGAGCACGCTAAGAGCTACCATGGCTTATTCCTGAATCTCCCAACACAAAAGGAAAGAACACATTACAAAAATCAAGGAATAAAGCAAAATTTCCGCTGTTCGAAATTGCAACTCATCAGCGAAACTTGGGAAGGAACGAGAAATATGTGCTTTGCCACGGGCATAGAAGAAGTGTGGAATAACTTGAAGAGTAGGTGAGAGAGGAGAGGAAGATGGCTTTGAGCTTAGGGGTTTAGGGGGGACACTGGACGGGAGGTTAATCGGAGAGAGGAGAATAATTGGCCGGCAAGTCCATTTCTCGACGAGGAGGAGATCAGGATTAAAAGGGAGGTAGTTGTAAAGGAAGGGAACAGTGAATTGATATAAAAGGAAGGCAGTGATAGGAGAGGAAATAATCCTAAGCCTCGTTTTGTCCGTGCCTAATGCAAATTGGGGCTTCTTGACCAAAAAAAAAAAAAAAAAAAAAAAAAAAAAAAAAAAAAAAAACCGATAAAGCCACTGGCATTGAGGTGGAAGTCAAATCCAACGTGGATGGGGGTTTACACGGACGTTACTTGGCTCCCCGACGGATTTTGTGATGATTTAACAAATTAAATTGTTTGTTGGCGTTTTGGTCTAATTAAAACTTATTTGTGCCCAACGCTCCTGCCCTAATTGTTTGTTGATAAATTTGGTCCTTAACCCAACCAACATTTATCATTGAAGTCAAGCAAGATGCTTAAAAAAATGTTGGCGTTTTACAGACATTTCTTTTCTCCTATATATATTGATTTTTTTTAAAATATTAAATATATGTATATTTAAAAACATATTCCTTAGAATAACTTTTAAAAATTCCTCAACCACTTTAGACCATAATATTAAATTTCATTTCGGGATTTGTTGTTAAAAAATCAAACAGTTCTTTTATAGGTTAAATGTTGATGGATGCATTAATATGGCAACCAGCTATTCCCTTTGGACCGGAGGGAGTAGTACATAAATTAAATTTAAGAGAAATTAAAATACATTAATGTTGAATGTTTACTTTCCTGAAATGGAGACACTCAAAGGATAATTTCTTTAGCAAGTATTTGATTTATTTCAAGAGAAAATTAAAATAAAGGACCGTATAAAATAATATTTAATTAGAAGGACCATAAAAAATTGTAATTATTAAGAGGACCAAATAAGTTTAAAAGTACAAAATTGCCTTTCAAATTCTCGGTTGCTTCCCAACAAAAATCAAAGAACAAAGAGCCTTCTTTACCTCCAATGACCAATTTATTGGTGCCACCACCTTCCTCCCAATATCTTTTTGTCATTTATCCCCACTCTCTCTCTCTCTCTCTCTTTTATTTGAAAAAAAAAGATCGGGTATCGAAATAGAAATAAATAATTGTTCCGATGGAACCTTCTCTTCTACCGAAGATTGGCCGTTGATACACAATCAGATCGGGCCATTCATTTTTTCTATGTCGTTGCCATTCTCATGCGCCGCCGCCGGTGCACCAAATGGGCTTGGAAACCCGAAAAATTCAGCAAAAATGTCATCTACATTTTTGGGATTAAACCTCTGTTCTTTTCCTCTACAACCAACCAGTCAAGCCTCCAAACCCGACTCCACTAGAGCCAGATTCAACCATCCCAAATTCTCACACCGTTCTACATAATCCTCATATAACTTTGGTCGAATTGGTTTCCAAATCGCCGTGATGTCGATGGCCATTTGGGCAGCCGATCTTAGGCCGACCGATCATGCTCGTCCCATGGCACCTGCTATAGCGTCGATGCAATCAACACCCATTATGGTTTCGAACTCCTTTGCTAAAGATGCTATTATTTCTTGGTTCCACAGCGAATTTGCCGCCGCCAACGCCGTTATTGACACTCTCTACGGTCACCTTGCTCAGCTCCATGCAGCCACTGGAGCCTCCGACTATTATTCTGTTTTTGCCGCAATTCATCGCTGGAGATTGAACTGGATACCGGTCATACAAATGCAGAATATCATCGGCAAAGTCATTGAGAAGAAGACAGAGGCCATAAAAAAGAGGCAAGATAACTACAAGAGTGAGGACGCGAACACTATTTCGGAAGACAAGAAGAAAATCAACCAAAAAATAATGGATAGTGATGGAAATGGCGGTCACGAGGAAGAGTATGATGCAACTGAGAAAAGTGTACTTTTGTTATTCTTGTGAAAAGCAAAAGAAGTAAATCCAATAGTGGACATTCGCTGTTGAATAATTTCGTAGTTTATGACAGTCTTTTTTTGCTGAATCTGGTTATATCCTACGAATTTGGATCGTCTTAAGGTGAAATTGAAAAGATATTAATGGTATTAATTGAGAGCGGTCTATTGTTGAAATGAAATCATTACATGGTTCATAGGCAAAAGACCAATTCTTTTCTTGATGGTGTTAGTGTGCTCAGCTTCCACTCTAAGAATATTATAATTATGGAAAAGAATGGTGGAATTTCAACTATTCACTGTGATGTTCATGAACTTTAGGAATTTTTTTATTATGTCTTATGAGTTGTGTACTTTTATAATTTGTATCGATACTTTTATTGTTTTGCAAGAAATGAAAACTATTATAAAAGATATTGTATCGATAATTTTTTTAGTATCGATACAAATTATAAAAGTACACAACTCATAAGACATAATAAAAAAATTCCTGAAGTTCATGAACATCACAGTGAATAGTTGAAATTCCACCATTCTTTTCCATAATTATAATATTCTCAGAGTGGAAGCTGAGCACAATAACATCATCAAGAAAAGAATTGGTCTTTTGCCTATGAACCATGTAATGATTTCATTTCAACAATAGACCGCTCTCAATTAATACCATTAATATCTTTTCAATTTCACCTTAAAACGATCCAAATTCGTATGATATAACCAGATTCAGCAAAAAAAGACTGTCATAAACTACGAAATTATTCAACAGCGAATGTCCACTATTGGATTTACTTCTTCTGCTTTTCGCAAGAATAACAAAAGTACACTTTCTATTGTTTAATACACAATTGCTTACATGCCTATGCGGTAAATAAACCTTTAAAGGTGAACAGAAACCCAAAAAATTGATCGAATAATAATAATAAATCAAGCGAAAGGAGACCATGCAAGAGACTACCAATAGAAAGGCCAAAGTGTGTAATCCATATCGAAGACGACGAGACGAGGGAGATTTTGGACGAGTCCAATTATCTGCAGCGCCTCCTTCTTCATAGTCTCGTCGTCTCCCACCTCGTTCTCTGCGTGCTTCTTTCGAAACCTATAATATAAGGCCTTTTTAAAGACCTACATTGTAAGTAAATCTGTAAAGATGCAATTTATGTTTCACTATGTGGGCCCTATTTCTTCTCTATTTTTCAGCTTCTATGGATTCAACGCATCAATTCATGAATCACATTTTTCAGAGAACTAATATTGGATTCGATGACATAAATAAATCCCTTTAAAAAAAGCCTCGAATTAAATATAAATAAAATGAGGGTATAAAATAATAATGCGATAAAGACCGCTGGGATGTCATATAAGGAAGTTAATTGTAGTTTTTCACCGGCGTTCTCAAAAGATGAATAAGGAGATAATATATATCCAATAAATATATAACAAATGTTTTATTTTCAAAAGATTCTAAATCTGATCCTTACTCCCCAAATCAGTTTAAATATTTCAGCAATTAAAATATATTCAAATGAGATATATATTTTTGGTATAAAATAATAGAGATCACAATATTTGATTCAAAAATGAATATATCAAATGCAACTCTAAAAATAAATATTAAAATGTGAATAGAAATATGGGTGCGGTAGTTTCTAACGACTTCCTAATCCTGTGAGGTGGTAACTGAGCTTTTAGTTTCAATGGAGGGCAAATACTTTTTCCCTTGCAAGTTGAAAGATGCGTCACATTCATATAATCGATCAGAACTCATGCTTATCAAAGTTTGAATGCATTCACATGCGCATATAATTCTGTGAAAAATCGTCCCAAAAATTATACATTTACAGCCAAACAAATTGATATAATAAAATATAATAAGAGATGTGGGACTACAGGAGCTTAAACAATAATCTTAGACGGGATCGATTTTAAAATTAAAATTAAAAGATCAATTTTAAAATTAAAATTAAAATTATCAACAAACGGTTGGTTGTTAAGGTGATAAAGGGCGTCACTTTCGACAAGGAGGAGAACACAAGTTTAAATACCGAAAAATATGCTTGATAGGAGAGGTGAGAACCCTTTACACTCTAAGCTTCGAAGAAGGAAACCTTGATCAAATAAAAAACATTAGATATATTTAAGGGAAAATCCATACAAAGCCACTTAAAAAATGAAATTTCTAAATCAGGTTAATAAATTCAACAAATCCCTGATGGAGTCATTAACCCAATTTAAGATTTCCAAATTGGGGTAAAATGACTTTGATGCCTCCCTTCTCTCCTCTTATAAAAGAGTTTCATTCACTTTGTAACTTATATTCTTACATACATCAATATTTAATAAAACAAAATACGATTCATCTATAATTTAAATATATTAACTATAATAGCGAGAGCAAAACTACAATGAAGAGTTCATTTTATTCTCACAAACAATTTTTTATCATTATAATATATGTCAATATAATTTTTTTAATAAATATAGTAATTATAAATTTTACTATATTTATTTCATATATAAACTTTTTTTCCAAAGTTCTATATGTAAAGCATTTTTTGAAATTTTTAGTACATTTAATATCTTTTTTTCTAACTATCCTTAGAAGTATATCAAATTTACAGGCCTCTGATTAGAAAATAATTATTAGTATCAATGATTTGTATTAAAGAATGAAAAAGTTAAAACATTGAAATCTTAACTAAATTTTTTTTTTTTTTTTTTAAACACACATTTATGTGTTAGGTAAAATTATTGAGAGTTTGTTTAGATTAATGTTGGTAAAAGTGACTTTTGTTTTAATTAATTTTTGCAAATTGAATTGGTATGTGTTATTCATTCTGGTTTTTTGCCTTGTCTCAGCTAATAAAAATAATTATTATTATTTTTTTAAAAAAACTCACATTTATTTATTTTTATTTTGTCTCATTAATATCAATTAATTGATATCAATGATATTGTCATGACATGTGTTATGCTTCTTCTTTTCTTTTTCTTTTTTGAATTATTCTTAATGATCCTGTTAGAACATTAAAAAAAATTCCTTTGATTTAGCAAATCATATTTTATTTTATTATATGTTAGTGTTGATATATAAAGTAACAAAGTCATGGAGTAATAAAACTCTTTTAAGAGTGGACAGAAGAAACAAGAAGGCATTAAAGTAGTTTTACCCACATTTTGAAATTCCCAAATTGGGTTGATAACTCAATTAACAATTTTTTGAATATACCTACCTAATTTAAAAAATTTCTATTTTAAGTAGCTTTATACGAAATTCTTCCTATATTTAAACTAAATCAATCTCAAATATTAATTATATCATAAAAATTAGATAATATTGGATTTGATGATACAAATAAATCCCTTAAAAAAAGCCTCGAATTAAATATAAATAAAATGAGGGTATAAAACAATAGTGGGATAAAGACCGCTGGGATGTCATATATGGAAGTTAATTGTAGTTTTTCACCGGCATTCTCAAAAGATGAATAAGGAGATAATATATGTCCAGTAAATATATAACAACTTTTTTATTTTCAAAAAATTCTAAATCTTATCTTTACTCTCCAAATCAGTTTAAATATTTCAGCAATTAAAATATATTCAAATGAGATATAATTTCTTGGTATAAAATAATAGAGATCACAATATTTGATTCAAAAATAAATATATCAAATGCAACTCTAAAAATAAATTAAAATATATTCAAATAAATATTAAAATTTGAATATAAATATGGGTGCGGTAGTTTCTAACGACTTCCTAGCTGTTTGATTATTTATTATATTCTATGATTTATCTATTATCTATTTTATCTGTTATTATAATATCTATCTATTATGATTCCAAGTTTCCTTCTCCATAATACTCCCTATATATCATCGTAGTTTCAGTGAGCCTATCAACCACCGTGCACAACTTCGGTCTTTGCCATATACAATACAATATCCCAAAACGATGAAAACCAGAAATTTTCAGAAGGTCGATCTTTCTGAAGATCTCATGATGGAGATCATGGTGAGACTGCCTGTAAAATCTTTGCTTCGATTTAAGTATGTATCCAAATCCTGGTATGCTATTATCACTAACCCTTATTTTATTGCCAAACAAGTTGAATGGTCCAATTCTATTATCACTAAGAACCGCCACTCCAAGGTTATCTTCCAAATGAGTCCTAGCAAAAAGCTAGACTACATATCCATGATTTCTTATGGAGAAAAAATAGACTTAAAATTGCCTTTCCTTGATAACAATGCAAATTGGGTATTTGTTTGTGATCAATGTAATGGGATTTTATGTCTCTCTGGGCCCTCTGGCTTAATTTTGTGGAATCCAGCCACGAAAGAGGTGAAGGCTATTCCTAAGAGAGATCAATTTTCTTACCTTAGTGTTATTGGATTTGGATTTGATCCCATCACGAAGGATTACAAGATTGTTCTGCTTTTTGGTGATGAAAAAGATACCATTGAAGTGTACCGTCTTAGTTCTGATTGTTGGAGAACAATATATGTAGATAATGTTCCCAATCGCCGCCTTTGGGCAAATCGAGGTTGGAATTCATATTTGAATGGGTTTTCTCATTGGTTAGGTTCTTTAGAGCGTGATGACACCTATATTTTGAGATTTGATTTTAGCAAAGAGGTGTTAGGGGCGATCAAATTGCCTCTTGAGGTTTCAAGTTCTACAAAAAGCGTTGGTGTTCTAGGAGGAAGCCTAGCTTGTGCGAGTTTCTCTCGATATGGAAGCTTTGAGATTTGGGTGATGAATGAGTATGGAGTTGAGAACAGTTGGACTAAGAAGTTTCAGATTCAATCGTTGGACCTGTATTCTGTGCGTATGTTAGGGCTTTTGAGAGAGAACGAGATTCTTGTTGAAGAAAATTATAAACGATTGAATTCATATAATCTTCAAAATCAACGTAGAAAGAGCTTTCGAAAGCGAAGTCTTCCACTTCAAGAAGTGACTTCCATGTTTCAATATGCGAAAGTTTGGTTTATTTGAATACTAATAAGGGGAAACGTAAAATATGACAAGTCTATTTTGTATTGTATTCTTTGAATGCACGTCACGATAAGATTTTGTCAATTAGTTGGCATTATTGGTCAATTCCTTTTTCATACAGAGCTATCAATATCTATATCGTTATACACTTTTCTGTTATTCATGAGTATTGGTCAATTTCTTTTTCACAATGAGATTTTGTCAAATATGTTTCTGTTGCAAATTTGCATGACAATATTTATATCGTTATTCAATTCAATTCCTTGAATGCCCTTCATAATAAGATTTTGTCAATTAGTTTATATTGATCAATTCCTTTTTTATGTTATTTTTGTCATTATCTATAACGTTATACATTTTTTCATTTTCACAATGAGTATTGGTCAATTTCTTTTTCACAATGAGATTTTGTTAAAGTAGTTTGTGTCACAAATTCCCCGACTACTAATAAAGGGAAACACAAAATATGACAGGTTAATTTTGTAATGAATTCTTTGAATGCACGTCACGATAGGATTTTGTCAATTAGTTGATATTGGTCAATTCTTTTTTTCATACGAGCTGTCAATATCTATATCGTTATACACTTTTCCATTATTCATGAGTATTGGTCAATTTCTTTTTCACAATCAGATTTTGTCAAATCTTTTTCCGTTGCACATTTGCATGACAATATTTATATCATTATACAATTCAATTCTTTGAATGCGCTTCACAATAAGATTTTGTCAATTAGTTGATATTGATCAATTCCTTTTTTATATTAGAGTTGCCATTATCTATATCGTTATACACTTTTTCATTATTCATGAGTATTGGTCAATTTCCTTTTCACAATGAGATTTTGTTAAAGCAGTTTGCGTCACAAATTCCCCTAACTACTAATAAAGGGAAATGCAAAATATGATAGGCCAATTTTATAATGAATTCTTTGAATGCATGTCACGATAGGATTTTGTCAATTATTAGTTGGTATTGGTCAATTTCTTTTCAAAGAGATCTTGTCAATACCTGTATCGTTATAATAAGTGATGGAGCTATAGGAGTTTAAACAATAATCTTAAGCAGGATTTGTATAGATTTTAAAATAAAAAGAAAAATTAAAATTATTAACAAGTTGTTGGTTGAGATGCTAAAGAGCTTCACCCGGTAAGAAGGAGAACACAAGTTTAAATACCAAAAAATACGCTTGTTAGGAGAGGTGGGAACCTTTTACCCTCTAAGATTCGAAGAAGGAAACTCTTGATCAAATAAAAACATTATAAAGCCACTTAAAAAATGAAATTTCTAAATCGGGTTGGTAAATTCAATAAATCCTAATTGAGTCATTAAGATTTAAGATTTCAAAAAATTTGGGTAAAATGACTTTGATGCCGCTCCTCTCTCCTCTCCTCACATAAAAGAGTTTCATTCCCTTTGTAACTTATATTCTTCAAAATATATATATAAACATTAATATTTAATAAATAAAAAATAAAGATTCATCTATGGTTTAAATATATTAACTATAATAGTAAGATAAATATATTAACTATAATAGTAAAGCAAAACGTACAACAAAGTGTTCATTTTATTCTCACGAACGATTTTTTATCATTATAATATATGTCAATATAATTTTTATTCTCACAAACGATATTTTTATTCTCACGAACGATTTTTTTGAAAATTTTAGTACGTTTAATATCTTTTTTCTAACTATCCTTAGAATTATATCAAATTTAAAGGCCTCTGATTAGAAAATAATAATAAATATTAATGATTTTTATTAAAGAATAAAAAAGTTAAAACATTAAAATCTTAACTAAATTATTTTTAAAAAAACCACACATTTATGCGTTAGGTAAAATTATTGAGTTTGTTTAGATTAATGTGGGTAAATTGAATTTTATTTTATTTTAATTAACTTCTACAAATTGAATTGGTACATGTTATGCATTCTTGTTAAAAATAATTATATTGATTTTAAAGAAAACTCACATTTATTTATTTTTATTTTGTCTCATTATTTGAGTTAATTGATTTTTCAATTAAATCATTGATATCAATGATGTCGTCATGAGTCATGTCTTCTTCTTTTTGATTTATTCTTGGTGACCCTTTTAGAACATTAAAAAAATTCCTTTGATTTAGCAAATCATATTTTATTTTATTATATGTTAGTGTTGATATATAAAGTAACAAAGTCATAGAGTAATAAAACTCTTTCACGAGTGGAGAGAAGAAAGGTGAGGACATTAAAGTAGTTTTATCTACATTTTGAAATTTTAAATTGGGTTGATAACTTAATTAACGATTTTTTGAATCTACCATCCTAATTTAAAATTTTCCTATTTTAAGTATCTTTATATGAAATTTTTCCTATATTTAAATTAAATCAATCTCAAAAATCAATCATATCAGAAAAATTATATAATATAGGATTTGATGACACAAATAAATCCCTTAAAAGAAGCCTCAAATTAAATATAAATAAAATGAGGGTATAAAAGAATAATGGGATAAAGACCGCTGGCATGTCATATATGGAAGTTAATTGTAGTTTTTCACCGGCATTCTCAAAAGATGAATAAGGAGATAATATATATCCAATAAATATATCACAACTTTTTTATTTTCAAAAGATTCTAAATCTTATCTTTACTCCCCGAATCAGTTTAAATATTTCAGCCATTAAAATATATTCAAATGAGATATAATTTCTTGGTATAAAATAATAGAGATCACAATATTTGATTCAAAAATAAATATATCAAATGCATCTCTAAAAATAAATAAAAATATATTCAAATAATTTCTAACGACTTCCTAACTGTTTGATTATTTATTATATTCTATGATTTATCTATTATCTATTCTATCTGTTATTATAATATCTATTTATTATTATATTTCCACTACAAAAAAACATGAAATTACCCATGGAATCGAGACGGAACAAATTCTATCGCTAATTACCGACGGAAATCTGTGGGAAAAATTAAAAAAAAAAATTTACCCACGGAATTCCGTGTAATTGGATGGTTTACATTACTCATGGAATCCTGTGGATAATTTAATAATTTTTTATTTTAAAAAAAAATTACCCATAGAATTTCATAGGTAATTCCGTGGGTAATTTAACTTTTTTAAAAAAATAAAAATCACCCACGGAATTCCGTCGGTAATTTTTTATTTTTTTATTAAAAAAATAATTACCCACGGAATTCCATCGTTAATTCCGTGGGTCATTTTTTATTTTTGAAAAAAAGGAAATTTAGAAAGAATGACCTAGAGAAAATACTATTTATTAGAAAGAATCATAAAAGTTGTAATTATTTAGAAAGACCAATTATTAAAATGTAAATTTTTAAATACAAAAATACCCTTAATTAAATTTCCTACATCCTCTTCTTCAAAATTTCCCACATTCTATTTTAAAAGTAATTTGAAATATATCTTTCAGCAAAATTACAACCGTCATATCATAATTGTTTTTAACTCTAACTCACATCTACATACATATCGTCATTATATCTTTTAATTATTATATAGACACTGACACTTTTATAAGATACTCTTGCCATGCCATGACACATTCAAACAAACTTTATTGCATGAGCTATTATTGGGTAGATACACAAGAAATTTTTTTTTTTTTTTTTTTTTTTTTTTTTTGGTATAAAGATACACAAGAATTTGATGTCTTCATCCACTTGTCATGCCAATATGGTGTGGAGTGTACCGTGAGATAAGATATAAAATTGAAAGAAGGAACAACTAATTACAAAAAGATTCTCATTAGAATAGGAGTACAAATCATTAGAAGTTAAAGCATGATATGATGGTAGATTAAAGATTACTTGCCACCCTCTCATTATTTGTTAATTAGAACAGGCTATATATCTCAACGTCTGTTGTACGAGAAGTATTTTCTTTACAATTGTGATAATAGTATATAAATGATAATGGCATTTGTTTGAATTTGCATATGAGCACAAAAAGTTTGTGACATGATTAATGAAAATATGTCGAGAAGATAATCAACATATGGCATCAAAGTTTCCAAAAAAAAAACCTAATAAAATATAGGGAGCACATAGTCCTAACTTGGACAACTTAAATGTCAAATTGGACCCACCCAAAAATAAAAAATAAAAACTCAAAAACTTAGTTTAAGTCTAGCTTCAAAAGTAGTTAGTGTCATTCGATGCAAAATGAAAGACAATGGCTCATGAAAACCATGTGCACACAATTCATCAGTTTCTTATGTCAACATTAAAAAAAAAAAAAACTTCTTTTAGAAAATGCATATAATGTTTTTACATTTTTTATTATGATATTTCTTGTTTTTAAATAAAATATGCATATAATGTTTTTACATTTTTTATTATGATATTTCTTGTTTTTAAATAAAATGATCAACATATTATTTTTTCTTTCCTTTATAATGTAATGAATAAATAATTCGTGCGTGACATTTTGTTATCTTTATAATTAATTCAAGCGAAACTCATATTAAAAAAAAAAAAAAGGTTTCATGTCTATGCTTGGTTCGAACACGGGACGGAGGAGGATAAGGAAAACCGCCTAACCCACGATCTAGGAGATTCTTGGTATCACCACACAAAAATGGACTTTCCGTGGCGACTTTTGGCGACGACTTTCAATGTCGCCATTTGAAAGTATTGATTTTCAAATTTGGTTTTGATTTCATGTCTATGCTTAGTTCTTATTGTTTGATTAGATTTTGGTTTTGTTCTTATAGTTTTAAACAGTAAGGGCAAAAACTACTATTGTCAATATCGATCATATACGTGAAATTTATATTAAATCCTAACAAAACTTTAAGAATATTGACTAAACAATTTAAATCAACAAAAGCAAAAACAAAAACTCAATTAAACTATAAGGATTAATAGCATTAATCCTTTTCTTTTTTTCTTTTTTTGGGTATAATTCTGTTTTTTTTTTCCCCTGATAGTATTAATCATTTGTGTTATTTAGAATAGTAGTTGCTCACCTTCAAAAAATAATTTTAGTCTTTATTTTTAAAATTATAGAGATTAAGTTTTATGGAATTAAACTTTAGGAACAAAATTTTTAACCTAATCAAAACTGAAAGATTTAAGTTGCATCAATTTCAGAACATTAAAATGAATGAATTCATTATATATTGGTATTTAGAATTTAATTAAGACCAAGAAAATTAAATTAAATTAAATACAAACAAACATATTGGCAAAAATATTTTTAAAGAAATTAAGCCGTTTTCTTGTTCTACTATGTATAAGAGAAGTTTTCTTTTTCATTATTCTTCCTTAAATAATCTAGAGAAGATTCCAGCTTAACATGCTTAGTTTATTTTGAAAGAGTCAAATTTTTATCTTTATTTTTTTTTTCAATTTTTCCTTAAAGGGTGTTTTTGTTATCACAAAAAAAAAAAAAAAAAGAGTGTTTTTATAAAAATGATATTATTTTATTTATTACTTCTCTGAATGTTCATTGATGAGGTCATTTCCAGTGCGAGCTTCCCTCCATTTCCAGTGCGAGCTTCCCTCCAAAAATTTCACAAAAATTTTGCAGCTTCCCTCCATTTCTCAATTAGTGCTTTGAATCTTAGGGTTCGATCTACCCCCAAATTTCAGTGAGCTGGCTATTTTTTCAAGCGGCAAGTCAACCAGCAGCTCTTATTCCCATTTTCATTCATTCATTTAGGTCGAACACTCCCCTCTCCCAATTATTCATTTTGCCTAAACACCTCTAGAAGCAAAGGCAGAGACGAGAATGAAAGTTGGAGAGACGGAGGAAGACGAAGAGAGCGCGAGATGAGTCGGAGGAAGGAGGTGTTGAATTTCACAACAACCCCTTCTCCCACACTTCTCATTCAATTCGGCCATTCGCCAAATCATAGAAGGCGAGAGTGAGAGTTGAGTCCGAGGGTGGGAGTCGGCGATCAAGAAGGGAAGAGGAAGAAGGAGGACACTGATTAAAAGCTTGGATTAGGGTTTAGGTAAGCTTCATTCCTTTCTCATCTCTGATTTTCAGTCGTTGCTGCTGTTTAGGTTAAAGGAATTAGCAGAAAATTGATTAAATCAGATAGGAAACCGATTAAGTAGGTTGAAGTCTATAATCTTAGTTTTTGGTGTTGCACGCGGTTTAGTTTTTCTGTTAGGTGATTTTCGGATTCCAATTTTCCCTTTCTCTGCGTAAGATTATTCCCTGAATTTAATTGATAATGTTTATTTCAGCAATAGATCATTGAGGCAGAAGCAGAAGAACTTCGTAGTCTGAAGCTTAATTCTCATATCCTCCAGGTGATTTAAATCTTTGCACTTCCAGATCCATTTTGTACTGTGTTTAAAGATAACAGCTTTACATATGTCAAAGGTTAAAAAAATTTAAAAAAATAATTAAAGATCAGGTAAGTATATACTTTTCTCATGGTAACGTACAGCTTTACATATGTCAAAGGTTAAAAAAATTCTAGGTTACCTTCTTGTGATTTGTCATTCTTTTGCAAGGGAATCGATAATTAATTTCTTCTTTCTTGTCTGCTTTGGATTGCAGTCCCGATGATACTCCATGGGATGGAGGTGAGTTAATCCCTGCGTTGCATCTCTTGCCTGAAAATATTTGTGAGGATGAACAATCGGACTTGTAATTTGGGAACTTTGTGGGTTACTTCAAAATATAGCTTTCCAACTGAAACGATGCAATTTTCTGCCCTTAGTTCATGTCTTTTATCAGTTTTTTTGGTTTATTAAGCACAATCCATCATATTGTTTGAAATGAGCAGTTGTGATACAAAACATGCTGCTTGTGTGACGTATCTGACATGCTCTTTTAAGAATTCTAATGGATACTTGGTAGTATGGGATGCTAAGTCCCACGTTGAGTAGTATGGGGTGCTCAAAGGGTATTTAAGTGGGTTTGTTCTCCCCCCTCAACCCATCCACTTAGGTACCGATCAAACTTAAAGTTATAAATAAGAACATGAACTAAGTGTTTAGAAGGTTAGTTTCTTTTCATACTAGAATGTGGAAAGAAATACTTATCTTTCCAATTCCATATATTAAGATAGTGAGGTTTCTAAATATGTTAAGTGTTTAGGTGTTTAAAGCTGCATTAAAGTCTGATTACCCTTCCATAAAAGAATACCATGTTCTGCAAGGCTGAGAAAACATTTACTGAAAAATAACATTATCAGTAAGGTGTGATTATACTTTTGAAACGTATGAATATGAAAATAAAAGGAAAAATAATGGCATGGCAGCTATGTCTATTTTGTGGGCTGCTTTGTTGTCATTTAATTTCTTGACTAGCATATAGAGATGTCAATTCAGAAAATTTCTTGACTAGCATTTACTGATTCAGTGCTATGATGATTTACAATGAAGTTGGATCTTCAAGATTGTTGATGCAGGGGTTCTAATCCCCAAAAGCTTACCTTTGCAGCCTGGATATTCACTTTGCACCTTCACAGGACATTCTGCATCTGTTATGTCACTAGATTTTCATCCAACAAAGATGACCTTATCTGCTCTTGTGATGGCGATGGTGAAATCAGATATTGGAGGATAAATAATAGCAGCTGTACCAGAGTCTCTAAGGTAGAATCTGATTCTGATTAATTCATGTTGCCGCTTGCACACACTTGTGAACTTGCTGGAAGTGTACTTGCTGGAATTTTTTATAGACTATCCATGTTTGAACTGAAGTGTATACAGGGTGCAGAAACAGCAAAGCAATCCCTTATTTAATACAGGATATAAATATTCTTGGCCTTTTTTAAATTGATTGGAAGTTAATCATCACTTGTCTGTTGGTATAAAGTTTCAACTGTCATAATAGTCTTGAGAGTAATGGAAGTAGATTAAAAATATATGCAAAAACATGTGGAGCTTGACTGTGTGTGCTGTATTTAATAGTGGCCATATACATCTATTAGATCCTACTTCTATATGATCCATATTATTGGATTTTTGCAGAGGCTTGAAATTTACACTGGTCCCAAATGCATACCATTGAATTCAATATCTTAGGTCTATAAAAGTAGTACTGGGTATCTTTTATCCTTGATTCATTAATATTTTTTATTGCTGCCAGTTGACCCCGAAAGAAGCCTTTCCGTTGATTTCTCATAAATTCCATGGTAAAGGTCCAGGCAAAATGAAGCAAGAAAAGCGTATGAAGCAGTATTATGAAGAATTGAAGATGAAGCAGCTGAAGAGTTCAGACACCCTGCCACCAATGATGAAGCTCCCCATCAAGACAGTGAAAATGATAGTTGGATATCTTTATTGCTTTTGAAAAAACTAACTTGGTAACTGTTTGTATCTATTTTCCCTTGTAGTGACTTTAAATTGTGACATTTATATGAATATGTGTTTTGAACTTGTTCATCTTTCTATCTATATGATTATTTTTTTGTTTCAGAGCATTTTAATTATAATATAAAAAAAGGCCTAAAAAAAGTTCAACAAAAACATAATTAAAAAAAAGTAGATGAGAACGTACATGAGAAAAATTGTTCAAATTACCCACGGAATTCCGTCACGATTACCGGAAATTACCCATGGAATTCCGTCGCTAATTACTCACGGAATTCCGTCGCTAATTACCCACGGAATTTACCCGTGGGTAATTCCGTCACGAAATATTCCATGGGGAAACATTCCGTGGGTAATTACCCATGGAATTTTTCCGTCCCTAATCCATAGGTAATTTATTGACGGAATTTTTTTCCGTCGGTAAATTAATTAGCCACAGTATTTTTACCCACGAAAAAATTCCGTCGGAAAAAATTTACCCACGGAATTCCATGGGTAATGGAATTTACCCACGGAATTCCATGGGTAAATTCCGTGTCTAATATGGATTTTTTTTTTTTTTTTTTTTGTAGTGTTCTATCTATTATGATTCCAAGTTTCCTTCTTGATATATATTATCGTAGTTTCAGTGAGCCTATCAACCATCGTGCACAACTTCGGTCCTTGCCATATACAATACAATATCCCAAAACAATGAAAACAAAAATTTTCGGAAGGTCGATCTTCCTGAAGATCTCATGATGGAGATCATGGTGAGACTGCCTGTAAAATCCTTGCTTCGATTTAAGTATGTATCCAAATCCTGGTATGCTATTATCACTAACCCTTATTTTATTGCCAAACAAGTTGAATGGTCCAATTCTAGTATCACTAAAAACCGCCACTCCAAGGTTATCTTCCAAATAAGTCCTCGCAAAAAGCCAGCCTACATATCTATGATTTCTTATGGAGGAAAAAGATCTGTGGGCCAAGACTTAGAATTGCCTTTCCTTGATAACAATGTGGATTTGGTATTTGTTCGAGATCAATGTAATGGGATTTTATGTCTCTCTGGGCCCTCTCACTTGATTTTGTGGAATCAAGCCACAAAAGAGGTGAAGGCTATTCCTGAGAGAGAATTTACTTACCTTAGTGTTATTGAATTTGGGCTCGATCCCATCACCAAGGATTACAAGATTGTTCGGCTTTTATGTGATGAAAAAGATTCTATTGAAGTGTACAGTCTTGGTTCTGATTGTTGGAGAACAATATATGTAGATAATGTTCCATGTCGTCTTTGGCCAAATGGAAGTTGGAATTCATATTTGAATGGGTTTTCTCATTGGTTAGGTCTTTCGGAGCGTGATGACACCTATATTTTGAGCTTTGATTTTAGCAAAGAGGTGTTAGGGGGGATCAAATTGCCTCTTGAGGTTTCACGTTCTACAGAAAGCGTTGGTGTTCTAGGAGGGAGCCTAGCCTGTGCGAGTTTCTCTCGGCATGGAAACTTTGAGATTTGGGTGATGAATGAGTATGGAGTTAAGAATAGTTGGACGACTAAGAAGTTTCAGATTCAATCGAACCGATATTTTGTGCGTAAATTAGGGCTTTTGAGAGAAAACGAGATTCTTGTTAAAGAAGATTATAAACGATTGATTTCATATAATCTTCAAAATCAAAATAGAAAGCGCTTTCAAAAGCGAAGTCTTCCACTTCAAGAAGTGACTTCCATGTTTCAATATGCAAAAAGTTTGGTTCCGCTGACTACTAATAAGGGGAAACGCAAAATATGATAGGTCAATTTTGTAAAGAATTCTTTGAATGCACGTCACAATAAGATTTCCTCAATTAGTTGGTATTGGTCAATTTTGTTTTTCATACAGATCTGTCAACATCTGTATCGTTATAATAAGTGATGGGACTATAGGAGCTTAAACAATAATCTTAAATGGGATCCGTCTAGATTTTAAAATTAAATAATAAAAAATTTATCAACAAGTTGTTGGTTGAGGTGCGAAAGAGCTTCACCTGGTGAAGAGAAGAACACTTCAGGATCGAAGCCCCTCCCTTTAGTGAGAGTGTCCAACCCCTTTACCAGTTGAACTTAAGAATTTACACTCACTTTGAAAAGAGGCATGGAGTCAAAAAGAATGGGCTAGGGAAGGGAAGGAAGATTCAAAATATCCCCCAACCAACACCTAATAAAATCAAGTGGTAAGTTATTCGTTCTCTTTTAAACAGTCCCGTTCGAGATTGTGAACAAAGCATGTGGCATTGGTAACTTTTTTCTCCCACCAGGGAGAGTGACTCAATGCGAATCCAGATTAATCTGACTTTGATAAATCTTCCAAATTAAAAAGAGATAAGCCAGAATACCAAATGCCCATGAAAAACAAACTATCGTCTATCCCCAAACACACCTACAGTAACACAAGCAGTGGTGTGGTGGCGAGAGAGAAGCAAAAAAACAAGATAGGAAAGGAGGGGAAGTAAGAATAGAACCGTGACAAGACAAGCTATAGTAGAAATAAAAACAAGGGTGAAGGTGCATTTTTGCCAACGAACAATTTGGAAGAGCAGCTAGCACAAATATTTAATTTTGGTACCTTAAGTGCAAAAAAACAATTACAATGTACCAAAATACACAATGCCGTCAGTTTAATGAGGGAACAGGCATTTGGATGCTGATGTAGTACGATGACATGGCAAGTTCTGTCAGAAGCATTTGACTGTGCCTTGTTCGTGCCTCTAGCTTGCTAGAGAAAACGAATCAGCGCCGACAAGGCTCTCTTCACCAGATCTCCCTCAACGCCGCCGATTCGCACGATCAAATTCGTCATCGCTGATCTACGCGCGTTGAGCCTGTTCGGAGAGTACGGAACCATCAAGCGAGAGACAAAGCCCTTGTGAAGGCTACAACGAAAGGAACCAGGATGCGTGGTCGCGGAGTACATGCAGGTACCTCAGATTAGGTGACGATCTCATCGACAAAGGACAGCTAGAAACGCAGCGTTTCCTTCGTGGGTACCTCAGATTCCCCGAGAAAGAATGAGCAAGCAAACCTCCACCACCCCCTGTTTCTTTCCTCACAACCGTCCAAAAAAAAATTGCATAACAAAATATGCCTTGAATATACCATATGAATTGAAAAGAATCAGGCAAAAAAAGCAAGGACTCATCTTCAAAATGGTAAGATTTTCAAATCTAACATCAGAGAAACTCACGCCATGGAGGAGGACTCATAATGCAGAAAGAAATTCCAGGCAGCTGATCCTTCGGTGGATGTGGCTGAGGCTCATCTGCTTTTGCCGCACCTCCTCCTCCTGCCATGATTTTTCTCTCCGACTAATAAATTAAAACAACCACTGAATCTGAGAACCCTGTAAACCTCAAATCGAGAGCAAATCGATCCGAATCGAAAGAAGAGGACAGAACGAGTGAGCTACCTAAATGATCGCCTGCGAGTGGAGAAGAAAATGACGGAAATGGAACTACACTAGGGAGGAAAATGAAAGTGTAACCGAGAGGGGTTAGCTATGGTCAAGGAAAGTAATACTTGACAATAATTGCCGCAATTTAGGAAGAAAGAAGAGAAAAGGTACCTTTTAACAAAGTTTTAGAAGCAAAATCAAGTGGAGGACTATAAAGTCAAAAACGTAGGTGCCCCACACCACACCATAAAGAAATGCTGAAAGAAAGGAAAACGCAGGAACTGTGAGTGTGTGAGGAGTAAAGCAGACTCCAAGGCTAGGAGAAAAGAAACGATGAGGGCGTAACAGAAAGAGAAGAAGAACACTTTCTATGAGCTCCCTGAGAAAGAATGAGCAAGCAAACCTCCACCACCCCCTGTTTCTTTCCTCCCCATTTTCCCACCGACCTCTGTTTCTTTCGCCGATGGGTTTCGCGTTCTTCCTTTCGCTTTGCTCTCTCTGGTTTTCTCCCTTTTTTGATGATTTTGCCTTTGATTCGTCTCTTCCTCGAAGCTTTTGCAAAAATAAGGATCAGTCAAATGTTTTTGCCACATTTTGGTTTTAGGTTCACCACATCAACATCTAACGTCTGTTACTTGCTTAAACGACGGGGTTGTGTATTTTATCACATTTTAATTGTTGTTTTGCATTTAAGATACCATTAATAAGCATTTGTGCTGGATGCTCTCCCAGTAATTGTTTGTTGGCAAAAATGCACCTTAACCCTAAAAACGAAAGACTGATGGTAAGAGAAACAAACACACCTACAACCGCTGCTGCGTGTGAGAGTGTGAGGATTGAGGAGAAAAAAGGAGAATTTATAGGAGTCAGTCTGAATTTTATTTATTATAATTAATAGGGAAAAAAATATAAAAACATATTTATTATTCTAAAATTGGACTTACATTAAAGATCAATTTTTTTTTATCTAAATATACTTATAAATAGAAAAATAGTGATATCTTGCTATGATAAAATTAGGCAAAATGCCTACTTTGAAAAAGAGTGACACTTGTCTTTTTGACTGCATGTCATAGGGAAAAACACCAAAGTACTAATTTTTAACAAAACATATATCAGATTGAAGCACTTTCCAAAATAATTACCAAACTAATGCAATTAGAAACGTCACATGTCAAGTATGCCACTAATCATGCCACCAAGTACAACGCCACTGTTCGATAGCGTTGACAATCCCCACGCCATTAGTGGCGTGAGGGACCCTCATGCCATTAGTGGTGTGAGCATTTCTCATGCCACTATGCAATGAGAAATTGACGCCCAAGCGTCAATTATAACCGTGTGGCCTCAATTTAAAAAAAAATCTAATTTTATAATTATATTTAAAATTATAAATAATAATTCTAATTAATTATAAATAATAAAAAGAGTAATTAATAATTAAGGGAATTAAAATATCTAAAATTTATTATAAACTTTAGGATACAAGACTAACTTGTAAATTAATTAATTAGCAAATTTATTATAAACCTTAAGATAGATGACTAATTATTTAATATTCTGTATATTAACAATTTGATATATAAAGTACCCTAATATAAATAAGATGAGCTTAAATAGAAAATAATAATTAGTCAAATAATTAATTCACTAATTAATTAGTTAGAAATAATTAATGAAAATAGTTAATTATTCTCTCACTAATTAATTAGTGAATTAATTATCCGCATAATGTATAAAGCATTGAAGTGTTGACATTTGACAACATTTTCTGAAGGATATTTTGTGAGAATTTTGATGTTCAATTTCTCTAAGTTGGATATTCTGGTTCACCTTTATTGTTAGTTGTCCGGAACTTGTTGCTTTAACTTTTTTGGTGTCACTGATATTTCTGTTCAATGCTTTATACATTATGCGGATATTGACGTGAGTTTGATAATCTCAAAGGTGGTTCCTAACTAAGTTTTCCTCTCATAAGCTGTCTGGGCTGATCCTTTAATTAGATTTTAGCTATCCTTCTTTGTGGTCTATGGATTTTTGGATTGGGTTTTGAATCCCCTGATGTTCTCTTTGTGGTCTATGGATTTTTGGATTGGATTTTGGGTCATTTGTTAATTGAAACAATTATTAATGGAAGAAAGAAGTATCTTCACAATATGCCTGTAATGATGAAATTCCTTTATGCATGTTTGCTAAGCCCAATGCTGTGGTCTCAGGCATCTTATCTGAGGGTCACAGTATATAGACTCAATATGTATTCATATTGATCTCTTGAGAATGATATCAAACAAATGTAGTGGATACATTTCTTATATTGTAGTTTCTTAGCTGAAATAGTCTGGTTATTTTATTTGATGAAACCAGTAAGCCAACTTTGGCGTGTTGAGTTTTATCTCTTCTTTCTTTGTTTCAAATGTTGCTGAAGATTTTGTTTACTTTCCTCTTCTGTGAAGCTATGCTGCTGTTTTTGCAGCCTTTGTTGCTGAGATGGCCTGCTTAGTTGGTATTGACTTCAGTGCAAAGTTTATGGCCTCCTTTCCCAAATGCTTTGAGGTATAGCAGTTTAAAAAAAAAAAAATGATTATTGTGTTTTAAATATGGCAGTCTTCTAATTTCCCATTGACTTGGTAAATTGACTGCATTATGCGATGCACTTTTACTTGCAAAACACATGAGCATATGTTTTTGTGATATACTTTTGCAACTCATGAAATGGAATAGACAATTGGCTATCAGTTATGACTTCACTTGTTCAAAATTTCAACTTTAATGAATATTTGGAAGGAATAACGCTAGTGCAGTGTGATTTAACATGTCTTGCAAATATTAGGTGTCACCTTTTTAGTAACTATCTGAGTGAGTTTGATGGATTTCTAACTTGTGCTTTGTTATGATGAATTGCTGCTTGGAGTTTATTTGCATCTGTCATAAGTAATATGACAATTTTTTGTTCTCAATCCCACTCAACATAAGTAATATGATAATGATACTTTTGGAACTTTTGTGACTGACAGTGGATGGAAAAAAAATCACCTTCCCATTTGATATTAATGGCAAGGTTCTTTGACTTTTGTTTTAGGTCGAAGACAAGGTTCTTTGATTGAATCTTATAGGGCATTGATTATATTTTAGAACGAAATATCTAATCAACTGCACATGTGGTTCCATCTAATTTAAGTGGCCCTATTCATATTCGTATTTTTCCTATTAATCTCATATTGAGCTTGATGGTTGATTGTGGATGCAAAATCTATGTAGGTAATATAATTATTGTTTATGTTTTACCTTGTAAATGACTAACACATTTCATTGCACTACAGAGAAGGTGCTCTTTCGAGGAGTGGGTGACCAAACTTTTGTCAGACATTGATGTATCTACAGTGGCGTCCTTTTTTGCGCTTTTTAGTTACTTGGTGTATAACTTATTTATGATTTTTGTGCTTTTTAGTTTATTTTGTTGGCAACATTGGTGTTTATATTTCATTTTGTTTATTTATAATTTTTTAGGATTGCTATTGTATATATTTCTACACACACTTTTTTAATACAATATTCAATATTATTTATGTACATTTTCTTATTTTTCCTATAATTTTATGTTTTTAATTTGGTAATTATTTGTATTTATGTATATAATTTTTTTTTGAATTGAGATTTGCGATGGAAAAAGAATTCCGTCGCAAAAAATGGAATTTTGCGACAGAATCAAATTCCGTAATTTTTTTTTTTTTTAATAAAATGAATTTTGCGATGGAAATGAATTCCGTCGCAAATTTCAGAAATTTTGCGATTGAAAATCAATTTCGTTGCAAATTCCAGGAATTTGAGACGGAATTGAAATTTGCGACGGATTTTTATTTTCCGTCAAAACAATTGCGATGAGGTTTTTTTGCGATGGACGATGGAAATCTGTCACAAACCCATTTTGCGACGGAAAAACCCTTTTTTACGACAGATTTTTCCCGTCGCAAAAACTAATAGTGTGATCAAATTGCCTCGTGAGGTTTCAAGATCTACAGAAAGAGTTGGTGTTCTAGGGGGAGCCTAGCCTTTGCGAGATTCTCTAGATATGGAAACTTTGAGATTTGGGTGATGAATGAGTATGGAGTTGAGAATAGTTGGACTAAGAAGTTTCAGATTGAATTGAACCTGTATTTTGTGCGTATGTTAGGGCTTTTGAGAGAAAACGAGATTCTTGTTGAAGAAAATTATGAACGATTGATTTCATATAATCTTCAAAATCAACATAGAAAGCGCTTTCGAAAGCGAAGTCTTCCACTTCAAGAAGTGACTTCCATGTTTCAATACGTAGAAAGTTTGGTTCCCCTCACTACTGATAAGGAGAAACGCAAAATATGATAGGTCTATTTTGTAATGAATTCTTTGAATGCAGGTCACAATAAGATTTTGTCAATTAGTTGGTATTGATCAATTTCTTTTTCATACAGCGGTGTCAATATCTGTATCGTTATACACTTTTTCGTTATTTGTGAGTATTGGTCAATTTCTTTTTTACAATGAGTTTTTGTCAAATCAGTTTCCGTTGCAAATTTGCATGACAATATTTATATTGTTATACAATTCAATTCTTTGAATGCGCTTGACAATAAGATTTTGTCAATTAGTTGATATTGATCAATTCCTTTTTTTTTTTTTTTTTTTAAATATTAGAGCTGTCATTATTTGTATCGTTATACACTTTTCCATCATTCGTGAGTATTTATCAATTTCTTTTTCACAATGAGATTTTGTTAAATCAGTTTCCGTCACAAACTTGCATGACAATATATGTATTGTTATACAATTAAGTTCTTTGAATGCACTTGACAATAAAAACATACTCCCTTCGGTCCTTATATACTTCCTCTAGTATTTATTATAAGGTATCAACTAACAAGTTTTTTTTGTTTTTTTTTTATAAAGCACTTGTTTGTTCCCAAGCAACATTAATTATTTTTTTCATGTATGCTCATAATTAAGGAGGGTAGTAGTTGATAGTAATAATTAATATAATATTATAATTTAGTGCAATTAGTAGGGGTAATATTGAAAATTACTTAAATTATAAGACAACTTTATTGACTTTAACTATTTTTATTGGTTTGTGGGAATAGTTAGTTAGTGTCTTATAATAAGGACAAAAGGGAATATTTGTTAAATTATTAAGTAATCTAACAATGAATATAAAAATACTTATAATTAAATTAATGCGAGGAAGTGTGTTTTATGATTTATCTTTTAGACCACTCTAAATGTAAGGAATTGTAATTGACAAACAGCAGGCGAAGAAAATGCCAGTAGTAATCTTTTTCATTATTTTCTTTTGTCTGTATCTTAATCTTAATTTTCTAAGACGAGGCCAAAAAAGACTTTAATTTTCTAAAGACGAGCAGTCTATGTGGTTATACTTATGCAAGTCCTAGTCATTAACATACTCTCAAGCACTAGTGGGAACCGAAATATTGACCCTTCTTGGTGGTCATGATACAATTCTCAAAGCAACATTTAATTCTTCCTAATTCCCGAGTCAAGAACCCTTTCACCGTTCACTTGAATCTGATTGTTAAGAGTTTGAAACAAACTTAGGGCCCATTTGGTTTAAGGAAAATTGGGGGAAGGAAATGGAATGGACATTTTTCGTACGACCCGGCTGTTTGGTTCATATTTTTATAGGAAAATGTTTTCTACGGGTGGGTCATTTTGCCTTGAACACAAAAAAAAATCAGATCCCACCTATTTTGGTGGGACCCCATTTTCCGGCGGATGAAGAAAATAAGAGAAGACCAACTTACCCCTCTTTAGCGTCGAGGAGCGGAAGAGAGTGATTTGGAAAATATCGTGGAAGGAGGAGGAAGAAGCCATGGACTATAGCCTCTTTTGCGCGACGGTGCAGATCTATCGGGGACCACATCGGAGGAGGAAGAAGCCGCCAACAATGGCCTCCTTACTGTCGCCGCCGTAGATCCGTCATTTAGGGAGGTAACAAAGATGTAAGAAAATTGACAGCCTGTTAGAGGCAATGACATAGTGGATGAGAGCTTTGGTGAAGGATGGAGGAAGAGAAGCAAGAGACGAGGAGGAGTGGGAGAGGATGAAGGTAGTGATACAGAGGGTGAGAATGAAAAAAAGGAGAAGAAGGTGAAGAAGACGAGAGGATAGAGGGTAAAATTGTCATTAGATTCATTTTCCTATCAACTCATTTTCTTTCAATCAAACAAAAATTTTCATATCAACTCGTTTTCTTTTCCAGTGCAAATTAAAACAAACATCTTTGTATCAAAATATTTTTCATTCTTTCCTATTCTTTTTCTTTTCATTCCATTTCTTTCGAATCCTTTCTTTGATCCAAATAGGCCGTTATGAATCCTATTGGTCCTTCCAAACGGTAATCCATAAATGATTCATTCCAAAGGTGATTTTCTTTTTCTTTTTTTTGCGCGAAATTCCAAAGGTGATTTTCAAAGAACCCTAATTGAACCACATGCTTTCTATAAAAGGATCCTAATCCTAGCAATTGGGATACCACCAGACTGCTGTTTCATTTTCATATCAAGAAGAATATAAGCATTGCACACAAGTTTGTTGTTCCATTAAGTTTATATTATCAAATTTATTAAGGATGTTTTTGTGTCATTTATAATTTGGGCTATTCACAAACGGTCAACCCATGCATTTAGGTTCTGCGTGTACTTTTAATTTACATCCTCAGATTAATTAGTTCTTTAATTTAATGAGACGTGATGACATAGTATAACTTGAAAATGACACTTATCTAACCATTATATTCTACCTGACCGTGTCACACTTATAAATTTAAATTATCTTTGAATATACAATTTCTCTAATATTATTCACATCATTTTTGTCAACATCAGCTTGTCTTAGTCAACGTCATTGTTTCCATTCAAAGGACATTTCATAATTGCTATAGTTTGATGATACCAAAATTTCATTAAAATACCATTTGAATATGTAAAAACTTGAAGTTTTTAAATTTGTAAAAAGGCGAGAGATATCAAAGCGCATGAGGGATATCAAATTCGAGTGAAATTACTTTTTTTTTACCTTTATTTTTAAATAAATCAAAAAAATAAAAATGCCCTCTAGGAGGACCAGCTGTGAGGCCTCCGGACACTGGAGGGCCGCCACCGGTGGGGTTTTTTTTGGGGGGGGGGTGGGGTGTTTTTTGAAAAAACAAAATAATACATTGCAAGTGTGAGGGGTGGGGTTGAACCCCCACCCCAACTAATGCTTACTTGGTTCTTTTATTATATATATACATTAACAAATATATATATTTTTTTAACATTTTTTCAATGGTATTTACAAAACCTAATGGTATTTACAAAACCCGAAACGTGAATTACCGGTCCACAAACGTGAATTACAACGTTTCATTCGGGGTTCCTTTTTTTACTCTTTGATGCATGTTTTGTAAAAAAAAAAAGAAAAAAGATGCATTATTACCGGTCACAAACGTGAATTACCGGTCCACAAACATGAATTACCAATCCACAAACGCGAATTACAAAACATGCATCAAAGAGTAAAAAAGGAACCCCGAATAAAATGTTGTAATTCACGTTTGTGGGTAATAATTTTTTTTTTTTTTTTTTACAAAACATGCATCAAAGAGTAAAAAAGGAACCCTAATAAAACGTTATAATTCACGTTTGTGAACCGGTAATTCGCGTTTGTGACCGGTAATTCGCGTTTCGGTTTTGTAAATACTATTGAAAAAAATGTTAAGAAGAATATATATATTTGCTAATGTATATATATAATAAAGGAACCAAGTAGCCCAAGGGGTGGGGGTTCAAAATACACCCACCCCCCCCCAAAAAAAAAAAAAACCCCCCCCCGGTGGGCGGTGGCCGTGGCTAGTGCCCGGCCGGTGGCGGCCCTCCGGGCGGTCCTTCGGTAAGGGCATTTTTATTTTTTGATTTATTTAAAAGTAAGGGCAAAAATGTAATTTCACCCGAATTTGCATATCCTCGTAGGCCCTTGGTATCTCTCGGTCTTTTTACAAATTTAGAAGACTTCGGGGATTTTACATATTCAAATGGTATTTTAATGAAATTTTCTCTATGTAATATTCATGGTAATAGAAATAAATGAAGACGTTCATAATCAAATAATGTTAGCGTATTTTTTATTAATATAACTTTTGAAACACAAAATACTCATGTCTCAGCTTTATAAAATGAACTATTAATATATTTTATTACTCCTGCGGTCTTAATTATAAGACCTAGTTGATTTTTTTAGAGAAATTAAGAAAGTAAACTAAATTACTTTATAGCATTTTTATTTTTTTCTTCAAACTAATTATTTAACTAATAAACTAATATATAATCTAAAGATACACAATATATGAAATGATTAAGTAATTTATTTAGCTTCCTTAATCTCTCCAAAGAAAGTCAACTAGATCTTATAATAAGGACCGGAGGTAGTACTTCAAAACCTATTCAGCTGTATTACTTGTATTTTGCTTTATACCATAACTTGTAATATCCCAGTACCTAAAGGTATGATTAATATCACAAACCGTTTTAGTCATTCAATTTTTTAATCGATGAAGTAATTAGAGCATATTTTGGATGCAACTTCTGAAACTTTTGCAAACATTTCTGAGCTGAACTTAAATGGTTGCACGCATGTCGTCCAACCAATGGGTTTTTGAATACCCGACATTACACCAGTGAACATTAAATATTAACTGCGCCTGCAAATGTGCTTGTTTTGCTTTTCTTTTCTTTTTTGCACTTAGCTGATGTGGCAATCCGTGCCATTACCTTTCGATTCTAAATCAAATCCATCCGTCCATTTTGTACACACCCATTCGCCACAATACTTGTATAAGTTAAGGAAGTATGTAAAAAGAATTTTATCTTGATTTGGGTGAACATGCTTTTCAAACACTAACACAAACATGCCAATTCCCCAACTATTGCACATTTGTTAGGGAAAAAAGATCCTTGAAGCTTCATGAATGAGGGTTTTCAGTAGGTAGATTGGGTCATTGTACTCCAACTTAGGGAGAATTATACTACCTAGGTTTATTATTGACAAAAGTTTGTGGACCAAAAAATTATGAACACATAAGAATAGTCAATAATGTACTTTACCCAATGTTCCGAGAAGTTTGTTGTGCTCTTGAGTTACTTGATGATGACAAGGAGTATATCGATGCCATAAAAGAAGCGTTATTGTGGGCATCTGGCAATTACCTCTAAATGGGAAATGCTTGGACGATTACCCAACAATGCCGAAGCCAAGGATGAATAACCAAGGACGCATTGAAGTCATCTCATTCTTCAAGAATTAAATTATGGCAAAGAGAAGGAGAAAGAAGATTGCAGTAGATTGAAGCGTTCAATGACCGAAGAGTAAAAGAAAATGTTTGATGAGGTTATGACTATAGTATCTTCAAAGGTTGGAGGCTCTTTTTTTTTTGGTTTATGGTTTTGGGTGGGATAGGGAAAACATACATTTGGAATGCATTGATGGCATCTGTAAGATCGAATGGTGGTATCATCTTTAACGTTGCCTCTAGTGGAATTTTAGTCACTCTATTACCATCCGGAAGGACTGTGCATTCAAGGTTTTAAATTCCTATCGAAGTCAATGAGGACTCTATCTGTACGACTACTCATAATTCACCATATGCAAACTTAATAAAGGCCACATACTTCATTATTTGGGATGAGGTGTCAATAGTAAAGAGACATTGCCTCCAAGCTTTTGATCGCACGTTAAGAGATTTAATGAATTTTAATAATACATTTGGTGGAAAATGTGTCGTCATGAGGGCAATTTTGGATAGATCTTGACAATTTTTACCCAAAAGTAGTTGAGCTGATATTGTACACTCTGCTATCAACACATCTCATCTTTGGAATGAGTGCAAACTACACCTTACAAAGAATATGAGGCTACAGTCATCTAGCGATCCAGATGAGCAGGAGAAATTAAATCATTCTTGGAATGGTTGTTATAAGTAGGAGATTGAGAGATTGGCCTTCCGAGTGATGGTGTTGCAAACATCAGTATACGTATAGAATTGTTGCTACATGATGACGGTAACTCAATTAGGTGCATCATTGAATCAACAAATACCCTAATTTAATATACAGTATAATTGATGAAAATTTTCTCAACTAACTCCTACGACCGATAATGTTGACATGTTGAAAGAATACATATGTTCTAAGTTGTCAAGTGAAGTGACAAAGTACTTAAGTTCAGACTCTATTAATCAAATCGATAATACAAATACAGCTCTGTGGACTTGTATGACACCAAATTTCTAAATGGAATTAAATGTTTAGGAATTCCTCCTCATAAACTAGTCTTGAAAGTTGGTGTGCCAATTATGTTGTAAAGAACATTGACCAAGTGGCAAGATTGTGCTATGGGACAAGGCCACAAATAAACACGTCCAAGAAAAAATGTGATTAAGGCAAAGGCTTTAAATGGCATAAGTGTTGGTGAAGATATTTTAATTCACTGTATGGACATGAATCCCTCCGAATCTAAACTCCCTTTGAACATGATAAGAAGGCAAATTCTCAATTATCATTTCATTTACAATGATGATAAACAAAAACCAAGGTGAATCGATGACCAATGTTGGCCTCTCCCTTTCAATCCCAGCTTTTTCCTATAGTCAATTATGCGTTGCACTATCGATGGATAGGTTGAAGTTACTAATTTTGGACGAGCTGAACAAGTGTACGGATAGTACAATAAATGTAGTTTACCGAGAAGTGTTTCAGAACCTTCTAATGTGATGAATTAAAAAGCTTGTTTGAGATTACTTTTGGGGTCTCAAAAATGCTTATTCATGTAAATCAAGATCAAACTCATATCACATACTTACCTCATATACCATAAATCACGTTGAAAAGCTGTTTTTGAAGGTTCCAATTACTATTCCAAACAAAAACAAATTTGTTTACTTTTAAAGTTGTAGGTTATTGTAAGTTAGTCTCATTTTATGCATGATTGAAAGACAATTCCAAAAAAGCATATAAGTTACTTTTTTTGGGGAAATGACAGAAAAATATCATTTAAACTTCAAAATTCTGTTGCCAATAGTAATGAGATTAACAAGAACAATAAAGTAACTAACAAGTCATTTTGAAGTTCTATGTGTTATGAATATTATATTTCCTATTTTCCCATAGTTCCTATTCTCACCCATCAATCATTATGATTATGGAATCACATTAATTGTAGAATAGAGAGTTATGCCTATAAATAGAAGGCATATGTTATGTAATTGCGACACAATGAAATAAGAATTACTCTCCTCTATTCTCTTGTTCTTATTCTTTATCTCTTATCTTAGATATATCGTTATATTTATAACATGTTATCAGCACGAGAGCTTTAATGAAGGTATGATTTTCTCATCATCTTTTTAATGATTTCATTATATGTTCATTTTATCTATCTGGGATAATCTAAGCCACTATATAGAATTAAAAGATGTTTTTACCGATTGTTCTTAAGATCGGGTTCCATGGCTAAGATTGGAGATTGTGGTTGGTTTTATATATTATTTTGATTTCTTTTACGAGTTCCTTTATATTATTAATATTGTTATGGCCAGAAGCCATACGCCTCTGATTTCTTATTATGAGATTATATGACCAGAAGTCATATTTATTTTACTCTTATTTTGATATTATATGGCCAAAAGTCATATAGCTTTCATCTTCTTATTGTATGGCTGGAAGCATAATGTTCAACTTTTATTTATCCTAAAGATAAATGGCCTAAAGTTATAAGATTTTGATATTATATGGCCAGAAGTTATATAGCTTTCATCTTCTATCTTATTGTATGGTTGGAAGCCATAATGTTCAACTTTTATTTATCTAGAAGATAAATGGCCTAAAGCCATAAAATTTAAATTTTGTTGCAATACTTTATGAATGATTTTTGTGAATTTGCTATTATTATCATTAGTGTTTTTTAAATTATTATTTTATTAAATATTTTGATAATTCCGTTTATTTCTTTAATTAGTCTAAACCATGTCAAACCTTGCAAAACTTGAATTTGTGATTCTTGACATTGCCGGAAGGAACTATTTATCTTGGATGCTGGATGCGGAAATTCATCTAAGTGCCCACGGATTGGAAGCCACGATTAAAGAAAAGAATCAGGCATCTAATCAAGATAAAGCCAAATCCATGATTTTTCTACGCCGCCATTTGCTTGAAGGTTTAAAAATTGAATATTTGACCATGAAAGACCCACTTGTTCTTTGGAACAATTTAAAAGAAAGGTGTGATCATCAGAAGATGGTCATCCTCCCAAAATCTCGTTTTGACTAGATGCATTTACGCCTACAAGATTTTAAAGCGTGAGGAGTATAACTCAGCCATGTTCAGAATTACTTCTCAATTAAAATTATTTGGAGAGAATGTTACTGATGAAGATATGCTAGAAAAAACGTTCTCCACATTTCATGCATCCAACTTGCTCCTACAACAGCAATATCGTGAAAAGGGTTTCAAGAAATATGCTGAATTAATTTCTTGCCTACTTGTGGCTAAACAGAATAATGAGCTTTTATTGAAAAATCATGAATCACGTCCAAAAGGTTCGACTCCATTCCTAAAAGTGAATGTAGTAACTAATGAATTTTTTTAGTGGTCGAGGACGTGGGCGTAAAGGTGGCTACAAACGTGGACATGGTCGTGGTAGAGGACGTAGTAATTACCGTTATCACGATGGTAGAAGTAATGATTATGACTCTAATACCCACCAGAAGAGGAAATATGATGAAGGGTAGAAAAATGAAGATGGTAGTCCTTCAAAAGTTGTTGAGAATAAATGTTATCGGTATGGTATGAAGGGGCACTAGGCTTGTACTTGTTATACGCCTGAGCATCTAGCAAAACTTTATCAAGCCTCCATTGAAAAGAGTGCAACTAATGTGGAAGCAAACTTAATTTTTGAAGATGACAATGTTGAGCCACACAAGAATGATGATGGTATTAATGGCAGTAATGCTATGGCACACTTGGAGGTCGCTAATTTTTATGATTAGATGAGTTTGGTTGGAAGAACAATATTTTTTGTTTTAATGGTTTTTCGAATTTAATTTATGCTTTAGTTTATGCTTTACTTTCATTTCCGCTTTCATATGCAATAAGACCATGGTTGCTCATCATGTATTTTGAATTTTTTTAATACATTTTTTTTAAAAAAAATACTTGAGCTTTAAAGTGATATATAGGTTAATTGGCCTATTATATATTGGTTTGTCTTTGAAATACAAATATAAAGGAAGTATGATTATATGACTCACACTTGAAGGGGAGATTGTTAGAAAACAAGTGAGTTCGAATACAAGTATGAGCTAATTTTTGAAAAGTTATATATTTCTCACGTAAAGCCAAATAGATCTCCCAAAATGGATGTCGGATTATGATTCAAAAGTTTATGATTGATTGAGACTTATGTCACAATAAACCAAAAGTTTACTGATCCAAAGAAATTTATTGTTAGCATGACTTGTTTGATCATCCAAGTCATATAATACAAATAAGATTACATATTGACATCCATCAAAGAACCAAAAAATTCTTCATGAATAACCAACATATTATTTTTGAATTATGTGCTGCTTATTCTCAAAACAAATTGTCTATGAGAATATTATTGGTCATGATTTGTAATGGATTTCTGGAAATATATCAAACAGAATTATATGGGCCCATTGAAATAGCATATAGACTATACAAATTTGAAAGATGCATCTATAAGATAGTTACTTGCAACCTGAAGTTTGTAAGAATGTTTGCAACTTGAAGTTTGCAATAATGTTTGAATAAAATGAGCCCGCAATTTCTAAATTATAAAATCCAGAAATCATGAATTAAAGCCTCCATAAATAGCTAGATCAATTCTTATGAGAACAAAATTTTTATGTCGGTATATTTGATCTTACATATTACAACACTTATATAAGCCAACAAAATTCTCTCGATAAAATTGGCTTTTGGTCGACAACAATTTTGAAAATGATATGACGTGACAAATTCTATCACAAGAAGTAGACATAAAGATGATTGCCCAAAAGGAAAAGTGAAATTGAAAAAGATGCAAATTGGATTATATTGTGATAGTTAAGGACCTGCAGTCAAATTTGGAATATATGAATGTTTATATGAAAATAAAGATTTTCACAAATTTTAATATGATTATGATAAGATATATGAATTTGTGGTGGTTACAATAATTTTGTATAAATTATTAGTCGGTTATGAAAGAAAGGTTATGAAAGAAAAATTATGCATCTATTAGATATTGTTATATATAATAATCTTCAAAGGATCGAAAATGCTAGAAGCATATACAAAGATAATTTTTGTTTGCAAAATATATGTTATTTGATATTCTAGAATTACCTTATGATAATATTTAGAGATCATTGTATTTATTATGATTATACAAGTAAAAATTTAGTTCTTACAGGTACACAATGAGTAATGAAAATAAGATTGAGTGATTTTCATGATAATTCTTTCATTGTTCCACAGTGAACACTAGAATGTTTGGCAGCTAAGAGAAAGATATGCTCATAAGGACATTGGAAGTAATGTTTTCATCATGGGGAGTAAAACTGATATTATCAAAAGGAGGAGTCGATACATGTTGTACTCTTTTTTCCTTATCTAGGTTTTGTCCACTGAACGCAAGAAAAGATTAGGTTTTTCACCAGAAAGGTTTTTAATGAAGCAACGTTGGACGGTGTATCGATGAATAATGTATTCTTTTCTTTAGCTAGGATTTTGTTCCACTCGGTTTTTCCTAGTTAAAGTTTTTAATGAGACACATTCATAATGGACATCAAAGAGGGAGTGTTATGAATATTACATTTGTTGATGTCCATGTCTTCCATTATTTCATATTCTCCCATAGTTTTCTATTCTCACCCATTAATCACTATGATTATGGAATCATATTAATTATAGATTAGAGAGTTGTCTTTTATAAATAGAAGACATATATTATTTATTTATGACATATTGAAAAAAAAAATTACTCTTTTCTTTCTCTTATTTTTATTATATTTCAGATATATCATTATATTTATAATACTATGCTATTTTTTTGGAATTTTTCTTAATTCTTTCATTATTAGTAAATTCTAAACCGTACAAGGTAGTTGTCTTATTCTCTGGTTATATCTCGAATTCTATGAACTTAGTGACGTCTGTGGGGCTGATTTTTTTTAGTTTCCTTCCCCAGAAATTTGTGCTTATTGGGTTTCAGAGTCTCCGTTCTCTTGCCCTTTTTGGGTAAAAATTCGTTTTTAGGTAGGAGGGTAGGAATCGAATTGCATGAGTAAAATTTGATTGTTGATTTTGGATTTTGGATTTTTTTTTTTTTTTTTTTTTTTTTTTTCCGATTCAGTAGTAACAGCCGAAGGGGCATTTCTTCCTCGAAATTTCTTTAATTTTTCGACGCATTGTCACTGCAGGTTCCGTGTCTGAACAAATTCCTTTGTAGGTCTCCAAGGGTTGACTGGGCATTTTCTGATATTGATGGGCTGATCGGTTTTCTTAGATCCATACGTAGATGTGCTAAGATTTTGTTATAATTACTGCTTAAAGCCTTGTACATCGAAGACTCTGGCTGTTTTTGGGGAATAATGGAGGATCACGTGGGTTTAGGAGGTGGAGCATCTGTTAATATCGGAAGGGAGGAAGAAGATGATGAATTTTGCAGTTGTTGTGAAGACAATGAAGAAGAACTATGGAAAGAGTCTGAGCAGCCAGTGGTGGAAAAGTTGAAGGAGGACTGTGATGAATATTCGGTAAAATTGTTCTTCAAGGGCTTGTCTATAGCTGGGGTTGAAAATTCCACTTCTGGGTATTCTGGAATTGGAGTGGTCATGGAAAGACCATCCGGTCTTCCAGCTATCCAGGTGCAGAAAAAACTCGATTTTTATGCCGAAAAGCTATTAGCTGAATACTTGGCTCTCATCGATGGCTTGCTGGAAGCTATGCAGAATAATATCCGCCGGGTTTACGCTTTTACAGATTCCGAATTATTGTACGATCAGGTTAGAAATTCCAAATTTAGAATCAACATTTCCTCATTTTACAGCTTCTACATAAATTGATGAAGATCCAGGTGAATATAGTGAATATGGGGTGTTAAAATTCGGTCGCACTGGAATTTTCTTGTAGTCTTTAGGTTTGCCTTAAGAAGCACTTGCTTGTTATGGTTTTCCCCCATAAGTTCAGGTGTGTTTTGGTTACTGAACCATTCTTTAGAGTTCTTTGAATATACTTTTCATCTCTGTTTGCGGATAAAATTTGTCTAAACTCTTTTGCAGTTCTGGGGTGTGCAAAAGCACCATTTTTTTGTATTTTCTTAAATTCTGAAGCATATTGCATAAAATGTTGCCATGCCTGACTTCTTGGACTCCACACCCTTTTTGTACCCTGTCCCTTTTTGTTTTTGTTCCAGTTTTTGCTTCATCAGTATGCACCAGAAGAAAGATTTTAGGTTTGTGTACCTGCAGCCTTTATATCATTTGGTATAAACAAGGTCCCTGGTTTCTATGGTAGGGGTTGACTTTGTTTACTTATCATGCATATATCAGCCTCCTTGAACACAATGGGAATACTTGATGACAAAGAAGGCTGAGCTCAACTGACTGTTTAAACATGAATTAAACTGCTTTTCATAGATTGGGTTTAAGAAGACAGAGATTAAAGCTACTCTAATGTTTGACGCTAGCCTTAAATGCTTCACCTGATGTTTGTACTTGTGTCTTTTCCTTATCTTCTGTTTTTTAACTGTGTTTTTTTTGTGGTAAAAACAATCATGACAGATAACGTTTGAGAAGAATCTTGAGATGCCACTTTTGATAGCACTGAGAGAAAGGGTTCTGGAGCATGCCAATAACTTTGAATCATTTGTTCTTAATTTTGTTCCTAGCATTGATCTTGAGAAACCGCTGCAATTAGCTAAAGTAGCTATTGGCCTTGTCTCTCTTCCTATAGATGGTGGGAAAGTGGTTGAAAACTGTTCTATTTGTTGTGAAGACAAGCCATTGTATATAATGATCACCATGAAATGTTCGCACAAATTTTGTTCACATTGTTTGAGGGCTTATGTTGATGATAAAGTCCAGTCTTGTCAAGTCCCTATAAGATGCCCTCAACCAAGATGCAAATATTACATCTCTAATGCAGAATGCAGGTCTTTTCTTCCATTTACCTCGTTTGAATCTTTGGAGAAAGCCCTTGCAGAAGCAAATGTTTCAGATAGAATTTACTGCCCATTTCCAAATTGTTCCGTTCTCCTTGATCCTCGTGAATGTTTATCAGCTAGGGCTAGTTCATCTTCTAGCCAATCAGACAATTCTTGTGTTGAGTGTCCTGTTTGTCAGAGGTTTATCTGTGTGGACTGTGAGGTTCCTTGGCATTTTTCTATGAGCTGTGATGAGTACCAGAATTTACCAGAGGAGGAGAGAGATGCTTCTGACATTACCTTGCATCGACTAGCTCAAAATAAACGATGGAAACGTTGTCAGCAGTGTCGGCGGATGATTGAGCTTACTCATGGTTGTTATCACATGACATGCTGGTAAGACACTCAACTCCTTTTTGGTTTTAAAATGGATGTAGACATTTCATTTAGCAGCTTATTAATTGCACATGTGAAGCATGTGTCTGAAATCTGTCTGTGGGTTTTGGCAATCAAAGTTTATTTTTAAGGTGTAGGTGGGTAGTCTATACAAGTTTACTTGGAGAAGTGAGAGACCTGCTTAAATTATTGAAGTTTTGGATTTTCCTTTTTGTCCATGGTTTCACTTTTCCCTCTCTAGGAAAATTATGTCTTAAGTTTTTTCCTTTGTCTTTGTTTGTCCGTTATATTTTTAAATTTAGTCCTCCTCAAAATGATGTTAATAATACCTTTGATCAGGTGCTTGATGTTACATTATCAAATTTGAAAACTTCTGATTCTCTGAATTTGTTCTAAATTCTAATGCCAATATGGTCGTAAAATTTTATGCATGAAATGTGAAAAACCCTTTGTATATATGGACTAATAATGAAAAAAGGGATCAGATAACTTATATTAGGGTAAAATCTTGATCCTAAAATTTAACCTCTAATTATATCTCTGACAAAGAGGACATCACACTCATAATTGGACATAATTATGCCTTCCTTTTAAAGTAGTGGCCATATAATGGTAGGCTTTCAGTTTTTTAGCTCCTCTACAGTCTTTTAATAATGAATCTATTCCTTGAATCCTCTGCTGCTTGCTTCTGTCAGTTGCACTATCTGTATCTCCCAAGTTTGTTGCAAAGATGGGATGGTAGTAAAGGATATATGTGAATCAAATATCTGTTTGGTTTTTTTTTTTTTTTTTTTCCTCCTAACTCAACAAAAAGCTCAGGTTATCACTATATGTCAATGGGCTGTTTCTGGATGGTGATACAGTTATGGCCTTCCGTTACAAAGTTCTCCTAAGGTCTTTAGTAGGATATTTAAGCTGAGCCATAATCTCTGGAGATGCACTTGTTGGTGAAGAGGGTCTCTTAATATGTGGAACCTGAGTGTTTTCTCTTGCCATTTTCAATGGTCTTAAAGTTTGACCAAAACATTGTATCCATGACTATCTCTTTGACGGACAATAATTTTGGCAAGTGTGCTTTTAAATTATCTGCTCCCTATAAATTTTTGTAGTTCTCTTGAAGAATATGGAACACACTTGTAAACTTTGAAAATTGGAGCAGACTTCTGGTCCTTTCTGAGATAGATGTTGAAAGTTGATGGACATTGCCTTTTTTGAATTTAATATCATGGATTAAAAAATCCTGGTCCTTCTGTATTGTCTTCCTTTTCTCTGTTAGTTAATTCTTTCTTGGAGGAAAAACATTGGGAATTATGGTTATAAAAAATGGTTGAGAGGTATAGAAATCTTTCAATGCAAAGGCACAGCTAGAAGATGATCTACCATGATATAGTTGATAAGATGCATATGGGACGAATTTAATCATGAAGAATGAGGCGGCCAAATAAAAAATTCTCCTACTTTGCACTGGAATATATGCTGTTCTGAAATTTAAGATGGCCTTTAACTTATGACTTTTATGGTATATTTTTCTAACCTGTTTTGCAATTTTTCTTGTCTGTCTTTAATTTTTCTCTGTTGTCTTCGTTTCAGGTGTGGTCATGAGTTCTGCTATTCTTGTGGAGCGGAATACAGGGATGGCCAACAGACGTGTCAGTGTGTGTTTTGGGATGAAGACAACTCCGAAGACTCAGTGACTCACTCTCTTCAAGAATCAGAACAATGGGCATGGGAGACTTTCAATTCTCTCCCCATGATCATGGATGCATACTCAGACCAAGAACGTTCGCAGCTTGCACTTATTCAACGATTCCTTGCCGGGGGTTTCAGTCTGAGTGACCATCATCCTTATCAATCCCCTCCCCGCTGTACAGACTCCTATGTTGACGCCATGAAGGATCTACATCAGCTTCCGTGGCTTGAGCGATTTGTCTCTGTCATAAGTGACGTCTCCGTCATAAGTGACAACTACTATGAAGATTATATCTAGTAAAACAACACCAGCATCTTAGACTGCCAAATAGACTTTATCCAAAAATGGTCTTCCATAGTAGAGGTCATCTCAATTTGGTCACAAAAATCCTAAACTTGTCATCCTCCCTTTGATAACGTCTCTCAATCCAATGAGTGGCTTGGGTTAGTAATGGTGAAGTGTGATTGTTTACTGCCCATTTGGAATTATTTTCACTTAGAAATACCTTAAACACATGCTTTTAGGCTTAATAGAGGCTACACTTGGATTTCTTTAGTCAGTGACATATAGCGTATTGTTCTTATGATTCAACACCACCATTGATTGTTCTGAGTCACTTGCACTGCTTGTTTTGGGAGCCAAGAGTAGATTGAGAAACATTATTCATGTGGAGGATCAAATTTGAGAAGGACCTTGCTGTGGAGGGGAAAAAAATCTCAGCAACGCCAAGGTAAGATAGAGTTTCTCGCTCTATAGCAGAAATAGCAATTCATATTTCTTTCATGTTACTTGTATGTGTCACCCAAATGTTTCTGTCCTTGGATATTACATGGCAAAGACCGTTCATGATAATTCTCTTTATGGGGAGTGAAAGAAAGAAAGAAAAACTGAATGTGAAGCCCAGTGATCTGTCTGTGCTATTTCTGTTGCTTTTGTCAAAAGAGATGTATGATATTTTATTGAGCATGTCATTGTTATGTGCCTAAAATGCACTATGTTATAAGCTGTTTCTTTTTCCTTTTTTTTTCCCCAAAAGATAACTACATTCTATATTTGGTTAAATCAGTGTTGTATGATTTTGGAAAACAAGTGGTTTTTGAGGAACATCTTTTGAACTTCCCTTGGACAACACGATTTTGGGACTGCGGGAAACAGTCACTTATGACGTAGAATTCCTGTGTCATATATTCATTATAAATCTTGTCACTTTCAACAATTTTAATCTTTGGAAAAATTGCACTTAGTTCCTGAGTAAGGGAATTTCTAATAAAATGATCACTTGAAATCTTAAAATTGCGAGAGTCTTATGGGACTTTTTTGCTATATTTTTCATATGTAAAAAGCTGCAAATGATCTCATGTGCTTGTGTTGACAATCTCATGAGCTTGTTTTAATAAAGTCTGTGTATGTATTGACAAGTCTATTAGTTTGTTTTGACAAATTCACATTCCTATGTTTATAAGTCCATGAGCCTTCGTGGGGCATTTGTGTCTTCACATATGGAAAATATTGTAGAAAAGTTCAACGGGACTTCACCGCAATTGATTTTTTAAGGGATAATTTTATCGTCTTGAGCGTAGGTACAATTTTCCCTTTAATTTTTGAAATGTAGCAATGTCGGACTTAAAAAATATCTAATGTTTACTTGCAAATTCTGGTCCTTTCTACTTTAAGATCCAATGAGAAAGCAAGCCCAAGTCCGAGACAGGAATAATGTCCTCCGGAAATGCCCAAAGCAAAAATAAACTCGGGCCCATTAGACATTTGCCAAGCCACAAAATTATTTTGAAAAGAAAAATTGTCTAAAATAATAAAAGCATGACGCTTCAATTCAGAGTGATTTTTTTTGGGCAAATTAGTATATATTAATATTTATTCATAATGTGTAATATTGAAATAATAGATAAAAGTATTAAAACTGAAATTATGGAAACATAAAATAAATCTGAGTCAAAAAACAACTTTGAAGTCAGGCTAAAAAATCTTGATTCTGAAAAATCATATAAAAGATTACTCCCACAGTCCTTAATATAACAGTTTAATAATTAATTTGTGAATATTAAGAAAATTGGTTTAATTAGTTATCAACAAACTGGTGTTGGTTTCCCTTAAAATAATTCTTTTAATCATATGCATTGGCACTACCCTTATAAAAATCTCTAGTATGTGCAATTAATAAGATTACTTTGAGATGAGAATTAAAAATTTGGTAAACAAAGTACATTAAGGTCTTAAACTAAGGAATGAAATAAATATCTTGTCTAGCTTCTAGAGCCCGTTCGGTTGAAAGAAATGGCTTAAAACGAATGAAATAGAAAGGAAAAGAAAATATTTTATCACAGAAGTGTTTGTTTTGCACTCGAAAAGAAAATTGGTCGATAGAAAAATTTTGTTTTGTTTAAAGAAAATGGAAGTAGAAAAATGAGTCAAAAAACAATCTTACTTCTAGAATAAATATTATTTAAATATCCATGGGACCTACGCACTCCAATCACCTTTTTATATTACATCAAATGTCATATCAAGAGGCTTTTGTGTCTTTAAGCCATTTTCCTCCCCACTTGAAAATTGGTTCACACCAATTTTGGTGGGACCACATTTTCAATTACATAGCTGAAAATTGGTGAGCCGATAAAAATACTTTCCCAGATGAAAATGCAACCAAACACCAGCCAGCCGTCACTAGAAAATCTCAATTTTTCATTTCTCTCCCTCAATTTTCCTCCTATTAAAAGAGCTCCTATGTTTACATGCTACGAAAGTTAGGGAAATGAACGAGGGGCAGAGGATAAATGAGGTGGGATGCATACAAAAGTGAGTTAGGGCACTTAGAGTGTTGTGTGAGGCAGTGACCTAATTTGGTGGGCTTGGAAGGGGGAAAGATAATAGTAATGATAATGATAAGAGAGATTGTAGTAGTGGAGGGCATCAATTTGGTGGGTGTGTCTTCAAATTTATAATCAATTGAATAAGGATATAATATTAGAGTGAGTGAAAGTGTAATGTCTATTTATAACCAACCATTCACCACCTCAAAACAAATCACTCTTCTTTCTTTCTTTGCTATTTTGTCTCATTTCTCATCTATAAAATTTAAAAAGTAGAGACATATAGTAAAGGGAAGCATGTGATGGAGCAGATGAATTGAATTGAATGGTAAGTAAGCAGTTGATACATTGAGAAAAAAATAGTGTCTTTTTCCCTCTTTTTTGCAAAAGAAGTTAAAGGCCATTGATGCTCACATGCAAGAAGCATTGGTGGTGGTGGTGATGGTGGACTCAACCAAATTTGAATCAAAAGCTATTTTGAATTCAAAAGGAAAATAATAAAAGCACAAAGAAAGAAAGAAAGAAAGCATTATTGTGAGCATTTGAATCATTGATTCCACCCCCATTTTGAAACACAAGTACGTTCATGCCTTCTCTTTTCTTTTTTCCTAATCACACACGTCTCTGCTTCACTATAGCTACCTGGTTTTTCTTCCTTTATATATTTATAGATATCATCAAAGATTATCTGTAAAGATAAATGATGAGATATAGAATGTGGGCCACTCACACCATATTATATATATATATGAAGTGAGACTTTAACAATTCACAATTATAGCAATCATGAATCTCTTGAACCTTATATACATATACACATATAGTGGCATTCATTGGCATCAGTATCTGAGGTGACCTTCAATCCATTCCGAAAACGACTCTTTTTCTTGCAAGTTAATTGGGGTTGGGCAATTGCCATTATTCCCAGTAAATTTAATTAAATATAGTGACTGTATAAACATAATAAGGCAATCAAATTACTTAACAGTTCCCACCACTACACTTCAAAGGTAATCAATGAGAAAGACGGCACAAACGAAAGTCATATATATATATATATATATATATATAATGTGTGTGTATGAGGGAGAGTGAGAGAGAGGCCACTTCCATTCTGTCAATCTAAAATAAAGAAGAAGCAGATCTCAGATTTGCGTTTGAAACAGTAAAGCACAAGAGAAAGAGAGAGAAGGTCAAGTCGATAAGAATAGGGAATGGTTTTAGAGAAATTAGAGACAGTAACGATGCATGATGTCGGTGGATTCATGAGTTGAAATGTAAATATAGTGATTGGAGAACAGCTATATATGATTCCTTAAACATGTATGGGTCAATTTAATTTGTGGCATTGAGCTGTCAATAACGATAAAATCGCATGTATATATATAGAAAGAGGGAGTAGTCAACTTGGGAAGAGAAGTGAATAATTTGATGAATTGAATCATGAACTTGTTTTAGAGAGAATAATATGCAAAAGGATGAATAAATTTCTTAACTTTTACTGTTTTGAAACAAGTAATTGAATTGATAGGAATGGGGGTGGGGGTGGGGGTGAGGTAAAACCTACTTTTCTAACACGATTTAGGATATACAAAATAAATTTGTGACAGAAGTTTTGTCCCAAATCATACGGATGTGTTTTTCTTCTGTCAATTCAGTATGTTTGAGTTGGCATTGTAAAAGCACGTTCACACAACTCAAGACAAAATTTCTATTTATCTCGTACACAGACAGACACTGACAACTAGGATGTTGGTATCGGTAGATTGAGAGTTGAAGAAATGATCGGGAGAGGAGAATATAATTATATATATAGATATAGAAGAGAGAGAGGGGAAATGTTTGGAATTAGAGCAATGTCACAAGCAAGAATGATAGCCATCTTCACACTTACCTCTTATTTCCCTTTCATATATATATATATATATATATATATCCTAAATTGGATAAAGTGAAGCAATTGAAATGGATTGTGTTTGGGGATGAGTGAATAAATAAGAAATATGTGGCATTGAGGAGAAGAATATAGGGAGAGGATAAAGAGGAGGATTGATGCATAAGTAATTTGGAAGGATAAATGTATATATATGAGAGTGAAAAGTGGGGGAAGAAAAATGGGAAAATCTTTGCCAGGTCTTAAGGACTAACAAAATCCCTAACAACTCCATCTGGATTAACAATTTCTTAAGACTTTTTTAATATCAAAATTTCTTTGAGAATTTTTTGAAATTTATTAAAATTCCTTGTGACCTAAGAGGGATTTTTTCCAACCAAAGAGAGAAAAAAAAAAAAAAAAAAAAAAAAAAAAGTAACTATTTAAAAATTTTATTAACAAAAAGATTATTGGTATTTTTGTGCCCAATATATGTCAAGTCATTTTTACCCATAAAATTCTTAAACAGGCGTCCTTTTTTAAAAAAACTATTTTCTCAAGAAAATTACACAAAACCACCAAAAAAATCCTACATGTAAACAATGTGCGTAAAAATTAATTAATAAAAATATCTACATCAGCCACATGAGTTGTAGTAGAGGAGCAGGCGAATCAATTAAAGAATTTTCAAATTCTATTTTTTTATTTTTCCCCAAATCTGTTCTTTGAACAGATAAAAGGAAAAATTAGAAAAGCTTAAAAAAAACTAAAAAAGGAAAAAAGTTGTATGTTAAGAGAAATTAACATGAACAGTGGCGTTCATGCGGGAATTACATACTGGACAGTTCCGAACTGTGGACCCACACATTGTACACAGACACAGATGCCTACATGGTAGCAACAGCACCGCCGATTCTCCCGCCCCACACTTTTTACACATCCTTCCGGCCGACGTCTCCGGCGCCGCCGCCGCCTCATTCGTGCACCGTCGTTCCTCCTCTTCCTCGTCGTCGTTGCTTCCGCAACTTGACTCTGCGTCGTCTGCCTGAGCTTCGCCGCCGGTTCCGGCGGCGGCGGCGGCGTGGCGGTCCTCGCCGACGTGTGCGAGAACTTGTTCCAGATTGCTGCGTAGGGAATTTGCGGCTGCTTCGTTGGTCTGAGCCAGTTCCCTCCAGATTTGATTCTCCACACACAGGCTTTTCACTCTTTCTTGAAGGACCCAATTCAGTTTCCCCATCCTCTGAATTTCATCGTCCTTCTCCTTCAGCTTCTTTACCATTGCCTCTTGGATTCCCGATATCAACGCCGTCGATTGCCTCACCCTCTGCTTTTGTAACTCCATCCTCACTTTCTCCGTCTGGTATAAATATATAGATCAACACAGAGATGAATCATCATCAGTCAATCACGAAATCCGAATCCAAATAACGAAAATCAACAAGATGAAGAAGTTGCGTGGTGGTTACATGTTGTGAGATGAAGTGGTCCATTTCAGATTGCTGGTTCTGGAGTTGGCAGAGGATGTCATGGTAGATAAACGAAGAAGATTGAGAAGACAATTTGTTGATCTTGTGAGGGACCAGAGGAGCATTTGATTCAGCGGCGGCAGAAATAAACTGATCTCTCGAACGCTTCCTGATCGGCACGGCAGGGATATGGCAGGTGAGGCCACTGTCAGCCTTGTTCATAGAAGTTTTGGCAGAGGCCAAATCACACGCACTTGATTGGTAAAACGGCAAGAAAGGATCAACCATGGCAGAAGACAGAGGAATCGGAAGCGGAAGAGCCGAATCCATCTGTGCATTACATACATCACTGCAACAACAACAACAAAAACCCATTCATATCACCACATGTTGAGAAAAATCCATAAGAAATCACAGTACAGTGTAGAGATATATATATATATATATAAACACACACAAACCTGTTGGGGAGGAACTGAGGAGGGAAGAGATTGATATGGCGAGCTTCCACTGCCATGAAAAGGTTTGGTTGGTGTTAACTTCTGTGTGATGAGTGTGGGTAGAGATTGATGGTGGCGTGAAGAAGATGATGAAGAATAAGAAGACAGAGCATGCAATAGGGGTGGCGAGGAGTGGGGGAGGCTAGAATGAATGAATGAATGAGTCGGGTGGGTTTATTTAGGCTTTGGTTTCTTTTGAGAGAGAAAGAGAGAGAGAGAGAAAGTCAAAACGCATCTTTCTAGACAAAGAAGGGACAGGTAATAATAATTTAATCAATTAATTAAAAAAAAAAATATTAAATTTTAATTATTACTACTACAGAAGAAAAATAAAAGGAAAAGGTAAAATGATGATGATAGATTGGGGGGTGGCAGATTTTGGGGGGTGTGTATATGAGATTGGCTTTTGACCTTTTCTCTCGTTTTGGGAATTTGGGATTCCCATGTTTTTTCGGATTCTTTTTCTTTTTTAATTTATTATTTTTAATTTTATCTTTTGATTAATCACATCACCATCATCTTTCTCTTTCCAACCAAGAAAATCACCACCCTTTTAATTTACCTCCAGTTCTCAACAATGCAATTTTTTCCTTTTTTTCCATGTTCCCTTGGCCTCACGCAATTGTCCCTTTCTTCCTTCCAAGGACAGTTTCGGGATTTCATGTCCCCCCCAATTACTCTGTACCAAAATATGCATCTTTTAAAAAAAAAATTAATTAATTGTTAAGTTAATTACGCGATAGGGAAGGCTTGTGTATAATCTTGATGTAGTAGTAGTACTTGATTGATCCAATGGTATGTTCTTTCTATTGGGTGACACGTGGCATCTTCCACGGAGATAATAAAATGTGGCAAGGCGGGAGAGTGCAAAGTGGCTGAGGAATATGGCATTAAAATGGGCCCACGGTGCACGTGCAGGGAGCGTGAGGTTTGGGAAGACACGTAGGAAGGGAGTGGTGGGGCCCTAGGGGGTATGGGAGTGGTGGGACCAGATTTGTTGGGGAGCGGTTTCCCCGTTCCGCTACCTTTGTCTCCTTCCTTAACAGGTGTGTCTTGCGTACGGACAAATGGGAAATGAGAGAGAGAGGGAGAGAGTTATTGAGTGTGAAACAGAACAGAGTCACCGCATGGGGATGCGCGCTGCATCAGAGTCAACAATGGAGTTATTTTATTCAATAATTTGAATTGAATCTGAGCAACAGTTTCTGAGCTTTATAATTAAATCCTCAAAATGAGTAAATAAATAAATAATTTCTTCCCCATTTTTCATGGTCCAGTCAATGTTTCATATTCTACGGACAACTGGGCAACGCACAATCAATTTTTTTTTTTTTAATTATCAATATAAACATTACTAAAAAAAGTTTTGCCCACAAATATTATTAAAATGTAATCTTCCTGTTTAATGTAGCATGTATATGATATGAAAATTTAATCTTCCAGTTTAAAGTAACATGAATATAATATGAATCATTATTTTGAAACTCAGTGGACCAAAAATTGATGAATTGGTTTGGCTCATATTAATGACTTTAAAATCTTTAATTTTTATTGATTTGATTTTTTGATCTACTAACATTTGACTCAATCTAATTTGTCTAATTGCTGGTTGGTCTCAAAACCTTGATATGAATAGATCAAAATATTATTTAAAATGTCATATGACTCGTATCTTTTAATCATTAATGAGTAGTAATATTTAAGGGAATGGATACGATAATTATTGAGCAATTTTTTAGCTAATGGCTTTCTCATTTATGTTTAATTGAATGAATAAATCATAGTAATTAAATTAAATTTAATAGGAGATCATTACTTGACAATATTGATTTTATCATAATCTTTATGTTAGTTCAATTTTGATACTGATCAATACAATAATATATTGTTTTCACAATATTTTACAAGATAATGCACATATCTTATATATATGTATGTGGTAATAAATAATAAGCTACCATTAATCTTTATTTCAGAGAAAGATTGTAAGTTCTAATTAAATCTTGGTCTAGGAAGAAACCATTTAAACCAAAATAATTTCATTTCAATTCATAATTGATACTAATATTTATATCCATTGTTGTCAAACTTACTTAATTGACTCTCCGAATTTATCATTTTTACGCTTTTAGTTAACAAAATCTAATCAAATCACTGGTAGATTCGTGACTATTGTAAATTTAGTTAAATTTACGAGTTTATATATCATGTTTACTATTTTTATGTTTTAGCCTATAAAACTATGTTAACTCATCATTAAACTCATGTTAATTTTTTTATTTGATCATACTCACGGTCTTATAAATAAATTTTATAAAAATTTCTTTGTTAAATATGAGAAATTATGAATGTTGATAGATTTATTTTCAATTATTTAGATTTAAAATATATTTAAATTAAATTGTTGTCATGTTTTATATTTTAATCATTTAATTATACAATATTAATCCATATTTAATAATAAAAAAACAAATTCTTATGAATTTATGATTCAAATTCACGATATGAGTTTATATCATATTATAAGTTTCTTAAATTCGTGAGTTTGACAACTTTATTTATAACTGATACTAAATATAGTAGTATATCGTAATAAATAGAAAATGCCAAGTAGATGCGCATGAATATTTACTTTGTGTATAGATACTGCTGAATATAAATGATATAATTGATTTGTCGATCAAAGTTGTCAAGAACTTAAATGGGGAATCTAATAAATATAATTTTCCAAAAGAAGAATAAATGCCAAATCTCATCACATGCTCATATATTCTATACCACAATAATATTTCTCTCTATACATATGTATCTCATATATATATATATATAATTAAAAATAACTCAAATTAAATAAAGGGTGAATGATTCTGCTTAACGAGATATGTGACAAACCTCATATAATTATATATATTAATATGTCTATGTATGTTTGATTGATATTCCACACTATACCTCTCATCATAACACATGCAGCCACTAAGAATTAACCAATTATGATTATTAAATTATAGTAATTATATATAAGATATAAATAGATATTTCTCGGATCGTACATGCTCATATATATTAACTTTAATGATTCTTGGTGCTTTAAAAGTTAGGTCATTATGATAAAAACGAAATGCTTCGTGGATCAGTGCGTGCATTTATATATAAAGATATACTTAATTATTTAAATTACTTTTTTTCTGGTTGCAGACAGCAGGCTTTAATTAATTATAATGATGATAATTAAAATAAGATCAAATTGATTATAAGATGCTCGTGATGTTTGGCTTTTACCTGAAAATGTGCAAGGCATATAAAACCATATCGTGCAGAATCACTTGGATGTTAAACGAAAGCAAGTATAGAATAATTTCACTTTACAAATCCCTAAAAATTTTAATTAAAAAAAAAAAAGAAAAAAAAGAAGAGAGAGTAAAGAGCACATCATCTTCCTCCTAGTGCCATGCTGTTTTCAATATATATATATGGACACACAAACACTTGACACTTTACTATATACCTTCCCTGTCTTCTCCATTATTATTTTTCTCTGTAATGGAGAAATAGGTTAACTTTTGAGAGCTACAAGCTTCAAGAAACATGATTTTATAAATAAGGGTATAATTAAAAAAGAAATGCATATATCTTACATTTCTTTTGCTTTAACTAATTAACGTTCTGAACCACATGGTTTTAATAGTTGTTCCTCGTAAAAAGAACGGGATATCTAATAAAACGTATATCTTACATTATAATTCCTTATAAATTAAATAATGTGCAATCAAACCGTTATTTAATTTAATGGTATATGAAAAGATTTAGGGGATATCTATAAATAAAACATATTTCTTACGGTAAATTATCATTTCTTTATTTTTTCCATATCTTGATTGAAAATATTTAAAGTAAATACCTTTTCTAATCCTCGACAAAAAACACGGACCCCATTTTTGGTCCCTTTAAAAAAATCGACCTTTATTTATCCTTTTTATGGACTAAAAAATACATTTTAGAAATTTGTGAGGATCAAAATGTCAACCAATCGACCAATTTATTCATCTTTTTTTTATGGACTAAAAATGACCTTTTTTTTCTAAGGGGCCAAAATAGGGATCGCGTTTTTTGTCAGGGACCAAAAAGGGTATTTACTCATATTTATATTTCACTTACTCATCACACATATACATATATATCGATATTGTACACAATAAGGAAAGACACACAAATTTTAGGGGCAAAACATATTACTAGCCATAATTTAGTTATTAATAATACATTATAAATTTGCTCGTTAATTATTTTGATTTAGTGAGAATTAACTATATATATTAGCTTGATTTTAAAATTCACATGGGTAATTTGTAAAAAACTTAACAAAGATCCTAGCCATCAAATTATTTTTCGTATTAAATTAATTCTGATTCTTAATTGACAAGTAATTGAAAATTTGATCAGATATATATGCATGAGTATGACTAGTAAAAAACATTTAAAAAAAAAAATAGAGGCATTTTTTCCTGAAAAGTAATTAATTAAAGCATCAAATCTAGAATTCGATTCTGAGTGAAAGATCCAAAATTCTTTCTTCATTAATTGCATGCTCAATTTTAGATGCATGAGTCAGAAAGAAATCTTTGGAGAAAAAAAGAAATCAAACGAACTGGTCAATAATTCAAACGGGAAGAATTTGGAAATGGTTGTTAGTATACGTGCATTAATTAAGAGTCTTTGGGAGGAAAAAAAAAAGGTTGACGAGAAAACTGAGAAAGTAAGTTAGGAATGGCCAAAGATAGAGAGTTTGAATGAGCGTAGGAGGAATCAATTATCAATTAATGGAGAAGACTTGTCAGATATAGATATATGAAAATGCCATATACTAACTTCACGTCATGTGTGTGTATATATATATTATTGATATTGATTGCATAATTGTGAGTGCCAACGAAAGAAGAGTAACACCGTTGCTTAAGACATCGGACCTTCACCCCTACAAAAGAAAATATTTGATATCCGCTAGTCGATATGACGGCCTCATTCATAGGCAATCTGTAAATACTTATGTAAGCGTTCTTTAAGTTTGGAGCCGTGCTCTGACATCTACCCACCTAAATTTTTGACACAAGGAAAAAAAATGCTAGTTTTTATTTTGCTGGTCATCAAAAGAAAAATAAACTGTCATATTTGCGGAGTTTCAGGCGAGAAAATCTCACCCTTCAATCTGGGCGGGTTTTATTTGCTTTTTGATTCAGTTTCCCGTTTCCACACCATTGAAGCAACGTCCAAACCCTACTTTTCAAACATATACAATCTTAATTAATTAATTAATTTCACTATATATCACTAATTTCAACTTCTTAAGTTATGCATTATCCTTCATGTTTGTCACTTGACCTTAAATTATGCATTCATAACTAACTAACTAGTATGAAAATCCGATGTCCTAATCTATTTATAAATTAAAGTAAATCATAATTTCATTTGGGATATGTTCTTATAATTACGAATAGTACTCATTAAACGAATGTGGCATTAATTAATTACATTAATAAAATTTTACTAATTTATTTTCCGATCCTAATTATAAGAGTTAGTTACTTATTGGGAGATTAAGGAAGCTAATTAAATTACTTTAAAGTATTTTTATTTTTATTTTTTTTCAAACTTATTAGTTTGACTAATAAACAAATTTAATTATATTAATACACAATTTTACCTCTAATTTATTATTTATTGACTTGACTCAATTCTTACTCATTTCCTTTGGATTAAATATGGGTAAAATTGAAGAGTTATTAAATTTTAATATAGGGTTGGTAAAATTTTCATTTTTTTCTTAATTCTAGTAAAATATGTTAGGATTACCTTATAAGGATAAGATTAGAAAAATATGTGCTTAAATTTTAGACGTAACTGAAGTCTTAACTCTTAATACTATCCCCATTGAAAACTTAGGATTAGGTTTTTAATTAATTATATTTCCAAATAGAATTAATATTTCATGGGTCGGTAGGTAAAAAAAATCCACACACTCACATATGTACATATAAACACCACCTTAATTAGCTTGAAATGTCACTTCCAAATGTGCACATGTGAGGCAATAATGCACGTCCCTTAAATAAGCATTAACTTGACAATTAAATAATAATAATCAACTAATAATAAAGTAGGCAATCGATTTCCTTTGTAATAAGGTGCTTCTTTATCTTTAGCTAGCTTCAATAAAAAGGTGAAGTACTTACCCCACTATATATGTTTGTGTGAGACTCATCTTTGCTTTTTTCTTTTTTTCCCTCTTTTTCGAGTGTTTGATTAATATTCCATGAGAAGCACACACAAGCACAAAGGCATGGACATATACTCACATGAAAAAGAAAATGAGTGGCCACCCGAAAAAGGAATATCAATTAATTATTATAATGTCCACATATTGATTCCCATATATATATATATATATATATATAAACGTACAAGATATACTTTAACCTTTTTCTCTGCTGCCTCTATTATTGCTTGCTTCGATCATATCATAGATACCTTCAAAACCAGCTAGCTAGCTATATACTTAACCTTTAACTACCTTAGAAGAAAACAAAGGTATCATATTGCATCAACAACAACGAAAGCACCTCTCTCCTTTAAATACTTTTTCTTAAATATTAAAAAAGCATAGAAAAAAAAGTCATTGTTCTTAAAGAAAAGTACACATCTATCTAGATAAAACATGTTAATTATACTATAGATAATGACCTTTATCGAAACATTGACTTTTATTTTATTCTGCTTTATATTTATATCTCTCTCATTCATGGATAGATATAGATGCTGCATCCCTACTACTAAGTTATTCTATATTCTATTAATTGTGTGTGTGTGGGGCCAATCTCAGTACTGTGCATGGAAATCTGAAGAAGATAAGTCCAATATTATAATAAGTCCAGAATTTACTAAAAAAACAAGAAGAAAATTTAAGCTTGAATGTGCATCGCTAGCTATTTGTATTATCTTTTATCCTTTCAATAACTATAGAAATATAAGAGAATAAAAACTAAATATTGGAGAAAGTGATGCGTGAAACCATAGCCCTAACCCTAATAATGATATATATATATATATATATATATATATATAAGAGGAAGAAACGTGTGTGTGTGGACACGATGATGAATATAATTAAGGATGTGAAGTTGTCGTTTTATAGTGAAAGGATCCAAACGTAACTGCAGAGAGACAGTTTTGGTTGTATTTGGTTGTTACATGTGGCCTTCAAATGAAAGAGTATGCAAATATCGACAATATTGACACTTCATTATGCCGTTTGTTTCCGAAAATCGATGTCTCTGATTTGGATGTCCATTAATTATATTCATTATTATTAACGTGTAAATATCACTCACAACTTCCCCGATTCGCCTATTATTAATTAATTAAATTATTGTTCATCACACGCACTTTCCTTGGTGCTTCCAATAACATCTTTCATGATTGTCAGGTTATTTAAACTGGATTGGTTGATGAATTAGTTAGGGTACTAAGTCAAGTTTCAGTGGGTTAAATTGGAGTCAAATTAATAATTGTGCAAATCGATGAAAAAAATTAAAATTTCAGGGTTATTAAAATGAAATTATAAAAAAATAAAAATAAATTTTCTAAAATAAATTAGCTAGGTTAATGCCCAGGATTGGTTTGTCGACCGATTCACTAGTTTTAGTTGGACCAGGTTTAATTACACTGGTGATTGCTTTTCAAGAATCAAAATAGATTATTGATATATTGTATTTGTTTGGTGATTGCTTTTCAAGAATCAAAATAGATTATTGATATATTGTATTTGTTTGGGATCACATTTGAAATTCTAAAAGTGTTTATTTGTATAATTAATCAAGATAAAACTTATCTCATATATTTATCTTATATACCAATAAATCATGATTAAAAAACTATTTTAAAATGCTCTAATGTCTATTTTGAACCAGCACATTATTGGTGTTTCGCTTTTATCTTTCTTATCATCTTTAAAAGGTTGAATTTCAAATGCCAACCCCGTTTGAAAGATCCTTTCATGATTCAATAAAGTCGTCAAAGTTTATAAACCGCGTGTAGAAAATTATTATTATTATTATTATCATCTATATCCACGCAAGACAATTAGGTGGGTGAAATTTCCTTGTGTTGTTTTAACTTGGTTATATTTAATCTAGAAATAGTTTTAATTTATTAGTCCTCCTGTTTTACCCCTTTTATCACGACTTAATTGTGATTGTCGTGATCAAAATAATCAACGTTATACGATGTGACAAATTAAATCAATATTTATTTATTTCTAGTTCTACTTTTAAGCAAAGTTAGCATATATATTATATTTTTTCTTAATTCCTAACCCCAATTATAATTAAAAATTATCCTTGAGATGATGTATTGTGATCAGGCCAAAATATTGGTTTTTGGAAGTGGATCAGTTTGATTAGTTGGTGCATATTTGGACTTATACTTATAGCATTCAAGTGGGTGTCTCAATTATAGTTTAATTGAAACTAATTATAAAGTGCTTATGCTTTAATAGTAAATAATAAATAAATAAAAGCAAAAGTAGATATCAAAGAGGGTCCCACAATTTTCTAAAGAAAAAGGTTTAATGTTTGGGATTCTTAATGTGGGTGATTATTGACCTAATAGAAAAGAAAGAGAGAAAGAAACAGAAGATCCGATTATTTTAAACCCAAAACCTGATCAAGATTAAGTGATTTGACCCCATTGTGTCTTATTCATTTGATACTGCCTTTGGACATTATCGAGATTACTTAAAGCTAAAGTTAATTCTATATTAAGTGCAGTAGTATGCACAAATCTTCATTGCTTTCACATGGTATCAAACCTGTCCAATAAGACTTAAATATTTTATTTAATATGATAATCATGATAATAAGCAATGAAGATGTGTGTTCACCAATTAATCATCAATCACTAGAATATTAAAATAATCACACCAATTTAGAAAAGTCTCATGTATGTTTTTTTTTCCACATATGATAATGCATGATGCGAAGAAGCCGAGTGTATAAAGAAGGAAGGGAAAATCCCAATATGGTCCTAAAAAAAAACATAGATTCGAATTGTGAAATTATTTGAAAAATATCAAAAAAGTCCTAATATATGATTCATCATCTAAAAACTCACAAGTATCTCATATTGACAAGTTATAATATTATCGTTGATATAGATTTGAATTGTGAAATTACTTCTGTAAAGAGTTTATGTGCTATATTGCACAAATGTGCTTGGCATGTAGCGGGTTCGATCCCGCCTCCCTATATCTTAAGTATCAAAAAAGAAAAAAAAAAAAAAAGAATTCAAATCTACATCATTGACAAGAGTATGAGATTTTTTTTTTAAAAAATTAAATCTGTTTCTTAGACCGAACGGTGCAAAATAATAATAATAATAATAAATTTTTGTTCAAGGAACATAGTTTAATTTGTTTGGTATCTGTTTTGCTTCAGAGAAAAGATCTAGATCTCAATTATTTAATGATGGGCCTTCATCTTCATTATTAAATTATGGCTTGTTTTGTTTTTGTCCGAAAGCAGAGGGAGAGAAAACAAACTAAAAGGGGTACGAAAAAGCAAATATACATGTGATTCAATTATTGTGCACGTAAAAACAAACCAGTGTGCTAGCTTGTACTATGCGAATCTATGTGTATACTACTATATATGGGATTTAAGTATGAATAATTAATTAATTAATAGTAAACCATAATAATATATCCATTAATTCCTATAGCCAGCTTCCTAGTCACTTCCTACCACCAATTTTGTTCGTAGCTAGCTAGCTAGAATCTTCCCAAATCTATATATTCAATGGATTCACATTGTGCTAATAGTTATGGCTAGTTAATTACTAGCTACAAACACTTACCTACCTAGGGCCTAATTTTCAAGATATGGGACATACAAATAGCTAGCCTTATAGATATACAGTACTATATCTATATGTGCATGCATGCAACCAAAAACAAAATTAATTAATGAGCAATTTATTGTAATTATCTACTTTAAGTGTGGTTCATCACATACACATGTATCACTTTGGTTTACTATCACTTTGACAATGTTACTGTAATTAAAAAAACTTTAAAATTCATTAGCTCTCTATCTAAAAACAATAAGTTTTCAAATTCGTCCCTATTAAATATATATATTTATATAATTTAAAACTTAAATAACAGACGTTTAATGAGTGGGTAAAAGAGAAAACTAATAATAATTAAAAGAAATTAAATCACATGCTTATAATATTACAGGAATAAAAAACTTCTTCTCTCTACCTCATGATAGGGGACCAGAGTTTGATACTATAATTTTCAAAATGTTCTAAAGTTTTGGATATCTTAAATGTATGATCCTATCTTTTTTTCATTTAATTTAGGATATAATTTCTTTTAAGTTTAAAGCGTATGAGTTTTTATACCTTCCAACAAATTTGTTTGTCGATATTTAAACTTGTGTTTGCTCTCTACGGGGTGAGCTACTTACTATCTCAACCAACTGCTTATTATATTGGTAATAACATACTCTCTCTAATTCAAAATATAAGAGATAAACTTTTTTTCTCTGCTACAATCTCTTTCTTCATTTTTCTTATTTATGCATTTAATATCTTACATGTTTATTTATTGTTTTTAACTTCTTGATAAATGTAAAATAGATTTTGTCTTTTATATTTTGAACAAGAGAAAGTATGATCGATAGAGAGGGTGAAGTTTGATTATTTTTTGGTTTAAAAGATATTTTGAACAAGCTAAAATGATGAACATATTATAAATGATGAGATAGATACTTCAAATTGTAAATGAAGACAGCCATAATACTTTGTTGGCCTTTAGGGTTGGGGAAGGTGAATGTAGACGGTCGAATAAGCATCATGTGGGGTAGTAGTCCTAAGTGGTGGAGGACCAATTAATAAGATAAATCCAAACAAAGACACTAAACAACAAAACAAGCTAAAGGTTAATTCATGTGTGTGTGTAAAACAAACGCATTATTATTCTCTTCCAACTTTGTCATAAAAATGTCCTATCTATATATAATTTCCCTTCAACCATTTGTACACCCAACCCCATGTGAGCCCCAAAATATATTCACACCCACCTCATATATAGATAGCTTCCTCTTTCAATGTTTGTGGGGCCTACCCACTTCCATTTTCATTTCCCAATCAAGCTGCCTCAACATGGACACATTCATTAACCTAATTTTATATCATTATTTTCATTTTATTTGCTTCTACTGTTTCATTTCTCGATCATACATTATCAAGGAAACACACAAGGCATTGAGGTCGTATGAATCATGATATCGTTGTCTCCTCAAACTCTCTCTCTCTCTCTCTCTCTCTCTCTCTCTCTCTCTCTCTCTCTCTCTCTCTCTACTTGTTAATATTGACTAAGTTTTTGTTGAAAGATCTGGTCTGAAACGATAATGATGATAGCGATATATATATGTGTATAATGGATATAATAGTAATGTGTAAAGATGACAAATGGAGGGGAAGTTTCTTGCAGCTCGACAATTACAACCCTTATCGTATTTGTCAAACAAATCAATTCCAACTAAGTGGCACGACAAAGAAAATTATGATTAGACCTTCGAAAGTTATTTGTTATTTATTTATTTATTTTGTTCAACTTATCTATGAATATATATATTGTCGTCTTTGGTCACTTTCTTTCTTTTCAAGCAAAATTTATGGGTGTTTGGTCCTTCACGCGTATGTCTTAGCTACAATTTCAAAATCAGTTCCCATATCGCCATCACTATCTACATTTTGATGATAGTGACCTTCTTTTTCTTTCCTTTGATTTTTCCCTCTTCTAATTATTTAAACTTCATTGTACTTAAAATGCTAATTATAAACATGATCAAGGATTATTAGTTAGGTGATCTTGTATTACTTTGAATTTAGTCCATATTATAATTAAGTTACTTCTAATTATTTTATTAAGATTAAGTAGAGGCAGTAAACTTTCTTGTTGTCTAAAAATGAAATATTTTCCTCTTCGCTCACATATAAAAGTACGGAGAAATAATACATTATATTTCAAAGTTTTCTCATAATAAATTAAATAAGTAATAATGAAAAATCAAGGTACAAAAATACCCACGAGCTTTTATAAAAAATGTGTTCAGTATCATATACTTTTTGAATATGCAAGAATACATATAAACATTTAAAATTGAAGCAAAAATATCAACACCGTTAAATATAACATAACAACATTATATATACACATGCAAAAAGAACGTGGCTCTCACTACAAAAAGTAACAATATTATGTTAAATTCAACGATAATGGCATTGTTGCTCTCATTGAACGTTTATGAGTATTTTCTTACTACTAAAAAAATGTATTTTTTGATTGAAAACTCGTTGGTATTTTTATACATTTACCCTTTAAAACAAATTTATTAAAGACCCACCAAACAACTTTTATTATAAATGGAAAATGTAGAGGATGCCTTGTATTTGATATATGAGCAAGAAAGTTTATCTATTTAATTATCGTCATTCGTGACTAATACACACCTTAATATGAAAAGGAATAATGGAGGGGATTATTAATTTTCCATTGACAATGGAGCCAAATTTGAATTAGCTAGAGAAACCAAATTAAGTGATAGAGATTGGGTTGCGTCATTTTCTTAGAATTCCTCTAAAATGGAGGAGGCTGCTGGATGAGCACCAAAACGAACGAATTTAAAATTAAAATTAATTAGAGATAGCAAGTGATAATAATAAATAATGAAAATCTCTTTATTAGTGTGGTCATGAGTCACGTACGTACTTTATATATCAAAACTATTTAATTAATTATGGGGACCCACATGATTGAGGGGTTTGTGTGTGAATGTGAACCAGTATCTTTAGCATCAACCTCTTATCGTGACGTAGATGGCGGATTGATTCTCTGTCTTTTTTATTTTTAAAAAAAAAATACATTTTATATACACTTTTATTTCCCTTGTCTTTATCTTCAAATACTACTTAAGCATGATTAAATATTATTAATAATACACTACGAGTGTTTGACAAGTGGAATAAAAATAATCCCATAATTTAAAACTACACCACCCTTATTTATTTATTTTTCAAAAGGTTGATTAGCTCATTCCCAACTTATTGTATACGTCTACTTCTTATTATTTTTTTTAATATCTATTAATAATCTCTTGAGGGCTTTAATTATTTTTTTAATCGCATAATTAGCGTGATAGGAGCCATCACCACATGGCATGCATGCGTTATCACAAGTTTAATACTTTCGCTTATGCAAGTAATGTAATAATGCAATCAATTAGAGGCTGCTTTATTGTTTAATTTAATCATCAATCATCATCAAGTGTTAAATTGACAATATCACATACAAACATATACATATTTATACACGCACACACATATACGTCTGTGTAACTCTAGGGGATGAGTATATGTTAATTTCTCCTTAGGTAATCTAAGTAATCATGTTTATAATTTATAATGCTTAATTAATCTTTATATTATTAATTGGAGGCATTTTTTAATTAAAATAATTAGGAACATTAGCGTAAAAATATGCGTGTGTGTATGTGTGCATGCGTGTAACTCTAGGTGACGAGTAGGGCATGTTAATTTCTCATTATGCAATCTAAGTACGCATGTTTTCATTTATAATGTTTAATTAATCTTTATGTTTTAATTGGAGGCGTTTTAATTAAAATAATTAGAAACATTAGAGTGAAAATATAGAGTTGCGTTTGATAATAAATAACTCCATCTCTTCAAAAGAAAGAGAAAAAAATACGCCCAATATTGTGTGTGTGGATGTGTATACATGTATAATAATGTTTATATTTATATATATGTGTGTGTATGCTAATTCAATATTGATTTCAAATGTAAAAGTGATTAATCTAATGATTCCACGAGAAGGCCAAAAATTAAGCTAGAAATTAAACATCTTAATTCAGTATATTTAATGGAGGAAGAAACTCTCCAATATAATAACTTTCTTTTCATTGATGTCAAGGTTATTATGTTTTATTAAAAAAAATAAACATACATTATACATATAAAGTACTAGCTAATTAATTGCTTTGTTGTTTATTTGTTGTTGTGTGGCAAAATGACAACGCATAATTATGCGTGTCATCTGTTTTGTACTACCACGAATCTTAAAAGCTGAATAAATAATTAAGTGAAAATTCGTTTCAAGTCACAAGATATTGAAATCAAGAAAATATCAAACAAGAATTTTCAATTGTCCATCGAAAATTCCTTGATATGGTGAAAGTCATCAGTTAAAAGATTATCCCTAAACCCAAATGAGTTTTTCTATTTTGATTTGCTCCCCTGCTGCGATCGAATGAGAATTGAAAATGGATAAGAGGCTGTGGGATTGATGTGAGGGGGTAGGTAGGGCTATATTTCTAGGGGCAAGGGAAATTCAGATATTAGAAAAGTCTGTTGTTAACTTACATGAAATTAATAACATCATCTATAAGATTAACAATTTCATGGATTCCACTTTTTAAAACATGATATTTTTATCCCTTAAAACTTTTAAAAATTTTCCCAATGATTAATGTTGCTACAGTTTTTTGATTGTCTAATTTTTTTAATTAATGAAAAACTTAAGAAATTATTCACAAATCATAACACTTTAGATTTTAGAAGATCATGATGTGTCTACTCAAAAAAAGAAAAGAAAAGAAGAAGATCATGATGTTGGAAATGAGAGATTTTACCGACCACTATTAGTTTATATAAAATTTTATTATTAATTATCATTATCATTATTACTATTAATTACAGTGTAAGAAACAGCTAATGATGACACAATTCAACATGGAATTTAAACCGAAAGAGGTAATCATCCAACACCTAAAAGAGACCATGGAGGTTCATAGTTAATTACTACTTGGTTCTTAAATATAAAATATTGATCTGGTTTTTTTTTAAGAAATTAAAAAAGATAAATAAATTATTTTAAAAAATTTTATCTTTTATTTTTCTCTAAATTAATACATCTAACTTAAAATTGATATACAATTAATGATACACAACATATATTATAGTTAAGTAATTTACTTAATTTCTTTAATTTCTCAAAAAAAAAAAGTCAACTAAATTTTATATTTAGGATAGAAAAGTATTACACACTTGTTACAGATATAATATATATATATATGCATGCATGCATGCATGTGTGAGAGATTTGGTCCTACATTTATGTAATAAAGCTACTTTCAGGTGACATTATTACTTACTGTTGGTGCTTTTTACCTGACATGCACATTTCATTACTTTAAATTTTAGCATGCTCAATATCTATCCATATATATAAATATATTCGCCTAATTGATTAAAAATCTTCAAAAGTTTTTAATTGATTGAAAATAAATTTACATTTGGAGCTGTCACGTCAGATTAAATAACAAGATAAGTAACACTTTAATATAGGAACAAATTAAATTAAAAAACAAGCATTGGGGGAGTCAATAATTAACAAATTAATTATATTAAATCATCGTTTTCAATAACTGCACCGCTACCATGCTTTCTTACGACATGGGGATCTATTTTTTATTATTATTATTATTATAATTATATATTGCATACGTAAATAATTAACTAACGAGCTCATGACATAATTAATAAATATTTCTATAACCTAACTTCGAAGAAAGGAATCAAATCAAATCATGCATTAAGATCATCAAAATTAAGGCTTTGAAACCTAGACCAGGTCACTAGATCGGTTGGGATATTGGGTCAAGAGTCGAGTGGATCGACCGAGTTAAATCACGTTAAACTTGGGCCAAACCGATAAAAGAAAAGAAGATTGGAGGAGATTAGTATGAAATTATAAACAAAATAAAAAAAAAATTATTTTAATAATAATAAAAAAAAAATAAAAATGAACCGGTTTGACCTCCAGACAAACTAATTTATTGATCGGTTCATCGGATTTAGTCTAGTTCAGTTCGTCCAGTCCAGTCCGGGTCCAAAAACACAGATCAAAACCCATTACTTCGGTCATATTCATTAATGTTAGGTGAAACGTTTGATGATGATGAGTGAAAAGACAATGACAATTAATTATATAAATCTGCTGATCCAATGTTCCTTTGAATAATTAATTAAAAACTGCCGCCTGATTTGATCGATGCTCTTAAAATAATTTCTTTTTTCTCTTTTGTTTTGTTATTATTATTATTATTCAGTAATATATATATAATATAATATATATAACTATAATATGTGTGAGTAGGATTAGATAAGAGTATTATGTCATCTAATTCGAGCTTAATTATTATAATCATGTTCAGTTTTTCTTATTAATTTGGCCTTCTATGACTCGTGAAGCTGCAGCCTCTAATTAATTAAAGATCAACACAACATCTTGACTTTCTCAATATCATTTTGATTTATTATCCATGATGGTGGACGATTTAATTAATTAAATAATAACGTCGGCATGTATTACTCTTCTATTTTTTTATTAAAAAAAAATCAATTCCCAAGGCAAAAAAAAAAAAAAAAAAAAAATCAAATCCATGCCTCTCTCTGACATATGATAATATTTATTATTGGATTGGTTGAAGAGTGGTGAGTTACAGAACCATTACGTAGCCACATAAATGGAAATAATAAAGTTATTAATATACTTACGCTTTCAACAAATTAAAGGATATTATTACAAGGTCAGAAAAAAACAAAGGATATCATATAAAACTGAATAAAACATTAATTTTATTTTGCCAGGAAAAACATTAAGCTTCATTAGGATATCTAAAACTGATCAAATTAAAACATTCAGAAAATGTAGATGTGAAAGTAGATTAAAAACTCAAGGTAAAAAACAAAGTAACTTGAAAACTGACTAGTTGAAGAAAAAACAGTTGTTCTCATCATTTTTTTTTTCACTATTCCTCATAAACCCATTTGACTGTTAATTGAAAGATGGGAGAAAATTAAAGTAGTATTGTAACATTTCAAATTGATTAGCGGATATAATTTATAAATTATAAAAAATGATAAAAAAATAATGATGAGAAAAACCCGACGCGGAACAATTTCAAAAACTTGTGCGTTTCTTACTCAAAAACTTGTGTGTTTCTTATTAATGATTCATTGGTATGTGATGATTTATTTGGTTTGCTTCCAAGTTTAATAAGTAATTAATGATCCATTGGTATGTGATGATTTATTTGGAAAATTTTATATTTATGTCCAAATAACCAGTCTAGTTAATAATTTATCACATGTAAAATGTGTTTTTTCCAATTTTAAATAGATCAATCAATATCAATGAATACTTATTACTTATAATATAAAACTTAATATTATAACAGTAACTGAACTATTCATAGGAAGTTTGAACTTTGAACTATAAAATATGGTCTATGAAAGACTGTGTGGTATTCCTTAGTCACCATGCAATCCACAAGAGAGCCGTCTAGTTAATAATTTAGATGATATTCTAAACATGTAAAATGTGTTTTTCTAAATGAATTTTTTCTAAATCATTTTACTTTTGATATAAGTCAATTCACAAAAATTTTAAAAGCATTTTTGCCTGCTTTTTATCTATTTTGTTTTTATGAATATATATCTTATGTATTCTTTTATATGAATCATATTTTCTTATATTATATATAATTTACGTATAAAAAAACTAAGTTAAATGTACATATATATGAGACTAGGATAGTGGAATAAAGTCAATTCACTTATATTTTGAAATCCCAAATTAGGTCTATAACTTAATTAGGGATTTATATGTCTATTTTAGCATTAAGATTTTTGGTATGAATATATATCTTATTATTTGCTCTCTTAATTTAATAGTAAATTGAGTTTATCCAAAAATGTTGTTTCAGGGATGGAGCCATGAAATTAAGCTATTGCCTTATTAAAAATAGGGAGACAGTTAACTTTCCATCTCCTATGATAATTAATATATAAAAAAAAAGCTTCATTTAGTAGTAATGTATGTTAAAAATCTCAAAAGTGAATTTGATGTTAAAAAAAGTTTGTTAGTTTGTTAAATACCCATTGAGGTATCTTGTATAAGAGATGCTTTCAAAAAATAAACACTAAAAGCTTGTCCAAATTATAAAGATGCGTAGTGATTGGGGCTTTATAACTTACAGATACCATTCTCTTCAATTTATTATTATTATTTTTTTTTTTTTTTAAAAAACGAGAGGTTGTGAGTTTAAAATTTTTTAAAATATAATTAATAACTTTTGGGGGAAAAATTCCTAATCAAAATATCAAATCATGTCTAACTTTTATGGGTTTTACTAGTTTTGATTTCTTTTAACTTAAAAAAAAAAACATGTTTGGGATGAAAGCTTTTAAATATAGTTTTTTAATCGTGATTTATGACATATGGAATAAGTATGTGAAAAGGCTTTGTCTCGATTTACATAAATAAACATATTTAAAGGTTTCAAACATGATACCAAACAAGCATTATAAGGTCTCCCTTAAATTAAAGGGGTATAATTGAAATATTGGGATATTTTTGAGCAAATAAAGCAATGTAGCAACTTTTTTCAATCTACATATGAAAAATGTTTAAAACATTTTATTATATAAAATGATTGGAGGGAGCATACTACATATAGTAAGGCCCTATCAAGGTAAATCAATTAAGGAGTTTTCAATGAAATAAAGAACAAAATAGAATTAAAAACAATTAAAGGGCCATGAATATTACTAATTGAATCTCACACATCCTTGAATTAAACCATCAAAATATCATCACCTTAAACTAGAATCCCCTGTGTCATTAGTATTACACTGAAAGCATTAATTAATTATTAATAGCATTAAGCCTTATTAAAAATGGTAAAGTTCATTTTCTTATATATATATATATATATTGGGTTTATCATTTTTCATATCATTTGATATAAGATTTTGTTAAGTCATCAAAACTACGTCGTTTTGGGCGTTAGGGGAATTAATGAATAGTGTTTTTGATAAAATTTGTATAATAAATACAACAAAAAAAAAAAAACCAAAACACCCTTTATTAATTCCCCTAACCTCCAAAACGACGTAGTTTTGGATTAGGAATTAATGAAGAGTTTTTTGGTAAAATTCATATAATAAATACAAAAATAAAAATATCAAAATAGCCTTCATTAATTCCCTTAACTCCTAAAACGACATAGTTTTAGGGTGACTTGATAAAAACTTATATCAAGTGGCATGATAAACGATAAACCTTATATCTATATCGATAGTATGATTTTTTCGTTGAATTATATAATATGATTATTTGAATTCTATAACGGGCATTTTATGGGATAGAATTTGGTTAGAGCACTATTTTTTTAGTAGTATATTATAACGTTTTTTTTTTTTTTTTTTTTGGGTACAAGAAATGGGTCTTCTAAATACTGGACCCAAGCTTATCAAACTTGGGCTTAAAAGAAGACTCTTGATAAAGAATGAAGTATGAATAATCCTTAGATGGTGCAGACCACCTTTGGGTTGGGCCAAACTGAATGGGGATTGGTTGGTGGGATTTACGCTGGCGGCAAAACGGAGGTGTTTTGAGCCAGACTGTAATGGGGGATCGGTTAGTGGGATTTACGAAAATGATTAGCTTGGGATTTTGGCCTAAGGAAGATTTTGTTGGAGTCTGATGCAAAGGATCTCATCCTTAGATTATCAGATCAGAATTTGCATGCTGGAAGCCTAGTGTTTGAGCAAATAATAAAGATGTTACTGGGTAAGGATTGGTAGGCTAGTTTCTTTTATATTCCAATTTCCAAGGCATATCAATAGAATCGTTGATGCCTTAGCCAAACAAGATGTTTCAAAGACATCTATTTTGGAGGCTTGTCCTTTACACCTGCGGACTTGGCTGAATCATGATGGATTGGGATTTGTTTCCCCTATGTGTTAATTTCCTTTCTTTGTAACTTTGGCGATTTAGCCTTCTCTGTTATCAAAAAAAAAAATTTGCAACACCAATTATGGGGGAAAATGCACCTAATTCTTGAGTAAGGGAAAATACAATAAAATGGTCCCTTAAAATCTCAAAATTGCAGTGAAGTCCAGTGGGGTTTTTTTTGTAATATTTTTCATATAACAAAAGACACAAATACCTCCATGGAAACTCATGAACTTATCAAAATATGCTAATGGATTTGTCAACACATGCACATAAACTTATCAAAACAGTCTTATAGATTTGTCAAAATAGGTTAATAAACTTGTCAACATAAGCATATAGAAGTATTCATGTCTTTTCACATATAAAAGATATTGCAAAAAAGTCTTAGGGATTCACTGTAATTTTGAGATTTGAAGGAACCATTTTATCATATTTTTCCTTACTTGGGACTTCTCAATAATAAACTCAACCATTCCATTGTATATACCCAAAGCAGGTTGCAAAAATTCCAAGTATTATGTGCAATGAAGTTGAAAGGCATCAAAAGAATTTTATATAACGGAAGAGGATTTCATGATGTTAGCTAGTTGGGAGAAAATTACAAGAACCAAAGCTTATGGTGTTGTTGGTTTCAATCGGTTGCTGGAAGCTAGTCTGGTCTAGGCTTCTAAAGATACCAAAATTCAAAAAAGTGTTGCTGATTGGGTTCACAATGAAACATGAACATGAGGAAATGATGGAATTTTCTATTAAAAAAGAAGAAGAAGAAAGTGGATACTATATGTTTGAACATATATAATTCTCCCCATATTTGGGGAAATGGAATGAAGATGAGAGAATTAGATTTTCATCCAAGTGTTGTCATAAATTCATGATGAAAGATAATATTTTAGGAAAATTAACATATTTGTTATAAATAACTAACATAACTAATTACTTTTTAATAAATTAGTTATTTAATTATTAAGTTAAGAATAGCATATGAAGTAGCATTTGTTAACATATGATAAATTAGTTATTTTCCCATTCCATGATGATAATATTGAACACTTGAAGCCGCGTCAAGAACGAAAGACGCCAGAATCATACTACAAGTTCCAGAATACAACATTGCACATAAATATGCTTTCTTTGATTGCTGTTAAATAGAAGAAATAAGATACGTAGTCAGCTTCTTTAATTTTAAAACCTTGATGCAATATTTCCCATTCCAAAGCGCATCTTTCTTTTTTCTTTTAAAAAAAAACATTTTTTTTGTCATGTACATTAACATAAGGCATGTTAAAAATTGCATGATGACATGTCTAAGCATGAACTTTATCATAGTTGCGTCAAGCAAATCCCAGTCTTGACAATATATCATGGCACGTTGATGCAATAAACAGATCAAACACGCACGTTTGTAAAATCCTCATGAGGTGCATTATATTTTCATCATTTACTTGATTTATTTATGTTTAGCTAGGAATGTGAATCTTCCCATATCTTATATTAAACTAATATTTGGCTAGGGTTCTAGATCCATCTTCCAACTAGGTAATGGAGGAAACAGATAATTGAGAGGCATGAATAAAGAGAATGGAAGGTAAATTTCATATGGGTCAGAGTAATGTTTCCACCATATCGTAAGATCTAGAGACTAGCTAACTTTACTACATGCAGAGTCATGACAAGCAGTGATATTTTTTCCCCAAACATAATAATCACAAAATGTTTCAGATGACAATAGAGAATGTTTCAAGGAGAATGGCGTGCTCATTTTCCACAGTTGAACCCATGACAGACAGATAGGACGATTATGAGGATGAGTGCTATCAAAATTCCCAGTACAATCAGCTTGATCTTCATGTTTTGTAACCACATTCTCCGACGGATTTTGGTCCCTGAATTTCTAAAATCTTGTGCCTGAAACAAAATTTTGTTTTTTTGCATCAAAAGACAAGGGCAGTTTAAATTGGAATCAGGAAGACAAATCTAATTCTATTTTTCTTTTCGGAGAATTATGCTAAAGGGCTGAATTCACAAATCTTTTATTCCTAATAACCACTAATAGTAAATTCTTCTGGTTTCACTTGTAAACTTAAGTGGTGGATAGTGTTAAATATCTTCTAAGATGTAAATTTGTGCTCTGTGAATGATAAATATAGTTCAACCGGTAAATTCATGTTATGTGACTAGTAAAGTATTTAAAGGTCTTCTTAACAATTAATTTGTGAATTTGGTCCTTCTGCATAGTTCTCCCTTTTCCTTTTCCAACCAGCAGCCAGAGGCTTGCTAGTCGCAAGAAACGGGCATTAAATAGCAAGACTGTTTTACTGTACAACATTAATCCGTGAGCATCAAGTCAGTACCAGAGATTCTGTAGAAACCAATGTCTAAAGAACTACACTGGACATTAAAATTTTATATAGAAAATTAAAAGCTATCAATAAAAAATTGATAACTAAGTACCCAAATGTAAATAAGTTAATTTTCATACATTACCAAATATAGAACTTAAAGTGGAGAGAACTAAATCCATTGTCAGAGTATTTATTCAGTCTATAATTATTAAAAATTATATAAAATAATAGTGGCTACATAATAGGTAGATATAGGAAGAAAAAGTTACTCATATCTAAAAGTATTCGATTTTGTACCAAAAGCTAACCCAAAAAAAAAAAAAGAGGTTTGAACTATCTCAAACCAACAACTTGGACGGTTTTCTTTCCTTTTCCCCATTTTCAACTGTATTAACTGGTTTTTCCCCGACCAATTTTGTAAAATTCTGGACTGGTTCGAGCACCAGTTTACCGTTTTACCAGTTCAGTCCAATTTCCATAATACTGGTAGAAACTAATGGAAATATTCATGGGGAGCAGAGTACTCACATATTCACCAAAGCATGCACATAAATAAAACCTTCAAGAACTCAAAAACAGGCAGATATACTAATACACACTAACCTGGTGATGAAGATTCTCAGTCTTGTCTACCAGAAGCTCTATCTTTTCCCCCCTATCCAGAACCTACATTAGATTATAAACACATAATTTAATATGAATAAATGTCCTTGTATGTATAATACTTCTTCATCCACTTGAATTTAAGAATGTGAAATGTATAGCAACATTTTTGTTTCTTTTCTGGTGACTTTGGGATAGCGAAACAGCACACAGCTCACATTTATGCAACTAAAATAAAAATACATGAACTTGAAGTGCTCATTTATGCAACTAGAATGAATGAAGTTCAAAGAAGCGTCACAGTAATTTTTAAACTAACATTTACAGTATTGGCCTCAAGGACTGAAGCTCTGATAAGATGACAATTAAACGACATCTAAGTTTTAAATTATTTCTCTTCACTCTCCCTCACATTTCTTTCTCAAATTTGGCTGTCAAGCTATTTCAAGCTATGCCACCAAATCCATTTTCTTTCGAGTTGTATCCCAGAAAAATTGAAATCAGAGTAGAACATTTCAACCACTTTTGGGATGTTCAATGGTTCACCAGTTAAGTTCAGTCAATTTTGACACTTCTAACTGCATATGTCAATTTTTTTTTTTTTTTAAAAAGAAAAGAGCAAGGACTTGTCAACCAAGAAAAATGAAGCTGCGATTCGAATGGTGGGTGGCCTTGCCTTTTAGATCTTTCACATAAAGTGGCTTTGTGTGTGAGTAATTTTGGATCTCAGGGATGAGGACAGATTTAGTGATCATTCCAAAATTAAATTTAGGTGATGGAATGCATACCAAAAGAGATATGGGATTGGATCAGAATTCATAGGAAAAGGCACATTTAGATGGTGCATAATAACAGGCAGTTTTACAAAAACATAGAAATAATGGATTTGTATCCAAATTGTTCAAAGTTATTTTATTGGTGAGTTGAGTCTAAATTTTTTACTGACCAACTACTGAACCAAACCCAAGAATAAAATCAATTAAACTAATTTTAGCAGATTTTGTGATTGATTTTATAAAATGCCAGCCAAAATTAACATACTCATCTTAGGTATGATGTTTATGTGCATGCAGTTCTGATGCTCCACTCTTGGAATTCTATGGCCATTCATCTTAGGTATGATGTTTATGTGCATGTAGTTCTGATGCTCCACTCTTAGAATTCTATGGCCATTATTGTTTATAACATAATTGAACCAATTCGTATTTTCCAAGATAATTAATGCAGAATCTTTGTATCATACTTTTCAAAAACCAATGCTGCTAACCAGTAAAATTCTACCTTTTCAATATTCTCCATCATCACACCTTTAACTTCTGAAACCTGAGCTTTCACCTTTGCAAGCTTGCTTATCTCTTCAGGGTGCTCAACACAGTACTTCATATGTTCCTTCAATTTTGGCCTGCATTAAAGACCATCTTACACCAGCATACAGGAAAAGTCCTTCAACATTTAACTTATTAATCATGAACAAAAGAAAAATACCCAAACTCCTTGTTAAGGCTGTTGGCAGTAGCAGTAGCAGCTTTTCCACCACCATATTTGGCCACAAAATCATCCTTGACACGCTCGAGAAGAGCCATGGGTACCTGTCTTCCAATTGACTCATCTGCAACAACACAATATGCTACAACATCGCAAAAGTTAGTCATCTGTCTACAGAATAACAACCTTCAAAATTTACAATAGCCTCTAACAAAATGGCACACATGGTTGATTATATGATTGCAAAGATAAGTTTCTTTCAAGGACAATCTCAACCCAGCCTGAGTTCAAGCATAAAATTAAGAAGCGTGTATTGGTATAATGGCTCATCTATTGACCATTCCACAGGAAGGGATTTCTATCATACTTGAACAATCATACGGAGCTCGCCCAAGCACAGTGGTTTTCAAACTTACAATACTATGGACAAGGGAAAATGAAAATATTGTTTAAAACTGAATTAACAATGAAAATTTGATTCAGTTTCAAATCTTACAATCCAGACAAAAACCCCAATATTGTTTTTCTTTCTCCTTCTTCCATAATACGGGCATTACTTCATGCCAAATATGTCTACAATACTAGAATGCAACTCATGTCCTCCCAACAAACATATATCTTCAAATTATGTAAATTTGTAAAGGTTAAAAAGATGAAGAAGATAAAGGTGCATAATGATTAAATAGTGTAAGAAAATGATAATAAAGCCCTCTAAGAATTGCAAACGTACAAAGGTCTGTTTTTCTACTTCAATTTTGGCTAGCCAATAATTTAAGTAATGTGAAAGCAGCATTTATTAAAAAATTAGAGTATACTGTCCACTGTGATTTTGCCACAAGTAACAAGTGATTAACTTGTTGCTTAGACATGATGTAAAAGCAATTTCAATAACAATGGGATTTCCCTCTTGTTTATTGGCAATAAGTACACAAAAAGAAGATCAATGAAAAAGGTTATGCAATTAAGGTCCGCCAAAGTGTTGCATGTGAAGACCGTTTGTGTCTCATTTCATGCCAATAAGAGCAAGAACTCCAACGTTGGCAAAAAAAAAAGGAGCTACAACACCTTTTTTCTCTAGATATATTTTGTTCATAGGGTTACAAGACAACTTTTGGACAGAGACATTTGATGATCACTAGTATGGAATATAAATTAACTACAGTTTTCAGATTTCATACTTGAAAACCTTGTTTTAGTTTTATTTTGTTTTACTACCATCTGTTTTATATTTATAAAATTAGATCTATGAAAAATATCTTAAAATAAGATTTAGCAGGAACTGAAGAATGAAAATATCTAGAGGCAACAACTTAGATGACTGACTGATATCTCTTTCTCGCCATTTCAACTTTGCCAGCGATAAAAGAGGATCTAGAAGATCTAAAATAAACCAAACGACCACCAAACAAGCTAGTCCGTTCGAATAACTCGAGGAAACTAGAGAGGTACCTTCGAGAATTAACAGCATCCTTAAGTTATTCACTCTTTAACTCCTAACCTCGGAAAATGCGGGCTCCAATACACACGGCATGGCGTAATGTAATGTATTTTAAGATTTTTCTCTTTTTTAGTTTGTAGATATTAAAAAAACCATGCCAAGAGTAGGACACTTAGAAAATATCAACATATTACAGCTGAATCCATTGTGATCTGAATCAATGAAAACAGTAATAATCAGAACAAAAAGATAAACATAAAACCATTATTTCACTGTGACGAAGTTATCAATGAAAAAAATTAGCAAAAGGAGATTTCGCAAGCAACCTAATCGCACTTGAACTTTTCGTCTGAGAACCCTATATTTAGAAACTATCGTCTCTAACGATATAATCCTTTCTAAACAGGCATAAATTAAACGCAAATCACACATCAATCCATCTTTACACAGAAGACTAAAAATGAGATTAAGGAAGACATACTGAAGCCATTATCAACAAGGTAGTTGAAAGTGTGACCATCACAATTGTAAGTGAACTTGTTGTTGGTAGCTGGAAGCTTTTGGAGGCATTGAAAGGCGATGGAATTGAAGTTGCCACTGAATTCGGTGTAATCGGCAAGAATCAGAGTTCCTCGAGAAACAAAGGCATAGATCAGGGGCTTCTGGCTCATCTTGTGGTCTCTGAATAGCTTGGCTAGGGATTGGAAAGAGAGATCGATCGGGAGATCAGATTTGTTGTTGGTGGAACAGTTTTTGTGTTGTAAGGAGACGAGTCTTTATCTTTTTCGGCTTTGCTTCTTTTCTTGCCTAGGGAGAAAATAAAAGAGGCAGGAGGGGTTTAATTCTCAAGTTTGAAAAGTTTTCAATTTTCAAGGTTTTGTGGTTTAAGCGACAGGTGATTTTACCAAAGCAATAATAGTGATGGATTATTTTATTCTGATAACAGCTGCCCAATTTTAAAGTATAAAAAAATTTATTTTAATATTTTTGAAAGTATTATTTTTTTTAAAAAAAAATTCCTTTTACTAATTTTATAAAATATTTGAAACTTGAAATTTGAAATTCAAAAAACTGACTCTAGCATGCAAAATCCCAAATCCACTTTTTCCAAATTCACAATCATTTTTCCAAATCTCAAACTTTATTAAAATAAATTGATAATTATTTTTTTCAGATCTTATTTAGATCTAACATTTAGGACCACAAGTAGGAGAACAATTCATTTATTTTAACAAGTTTGAGATTTTGGAAAAAGTGGTTGTCGATCTCATTATTGCTGTGGTAAATACTAAATAGCTAATGAAACATACATACTAGCAAATTGAAACTCCCCGATCCTAATTATAAAAGTAGTACTTTTTTGAAGAAATTAAAAAGTTAATTAAATTAATTTAAAGTATTTTTATTTTTATTTTTTCTTCAAACTTATTAGTTTGACTAATAAATTAATATATAATATAAAAATATTTAATATATGAAATGATTAAATAACTTATTTAAAGCTTCCTTAAGTGTCTGTTTGGCCTAACTTATTTTTAGCTTATCTTCTACTTATAAGTATAAGCTAGGCCAAACAAGATTTTACAAAAGCTCTTATAATTATAAGAACTTATTTTATAATGAAGAAAAAAAGAGCTTAAAAATAAGTTTCTCATAGAAGCTTTTTATAAGCTCTTTAAAAAAAAAAAAAAAAAAAAAAGAGAGAGAGAGAGAACCCGTAATCTCTCGATCGCATACTATCTTGTATCCATTGCCGCCACCACCCTATTGTAATATACTTTTTATGATAATTTTTATTAGAAAAAGTATTTATGACAAAAATTTTGTGAAACGGCTTTTCTTTAATTTGAACTTTTAAGCTAAAAAATTTATATAATCACCAACCAAACTTTTAGTTTTTAAAATAAAATAAAAAACTCTTTTTTTAGCTTGAGCTTAAAAGTATCTTTTAAGCTAAAAATAAGAAGGATCAAACAGACTCTTAGGTCTGTTTGGTTTGAGAGATCGGAGGGGAGGGGAGGAGGATGGAGGGATTTTAACCCCCTCCCCTCGTTTGGTGATGATCTTTTTTAGGAAGGGAGGGGAAATTTTTTAAAATTTCCCCTCCTCTCCCCTCAAAAACTTCACCCCCCAAATCGGACGGATTTTGAGGGATTTTAAAAATTGGTGTCTCAGTGGACTAAGATACCCTTAAAATTTTTCTATTATTCCTAAAATACCAAGCCCCCTGGAAATTCATTCTTGATTTCTGGTCTCACCCCCTACTCCGGGCTCTTCATCTGGACAACGGGACCAACTCTCTACCACCACATCGTCTCTCTCACCTCCACCACCTATGGCCTCCTCAACCTCGACCCTCTTCAATCTCAGACCACCGTACCTACTTGGTTCACCCTCGGCTCAATCTTCTCCAGCCTACTTCGCGAACCCAAGCTCCTCCAGTCCGAACCGGAGGTCATCAACTCTTGGGAGCTCATGGCGGAGTCTTGACACGAGTTTCCGATTCTCTCCTCTGCCTCCACTAAAGATTCAACCTTTGACAAAGAGAACTCGAACCCAAACGAAAACATGAAACCTGTTCGGTCAAGCTATCCTTTGGGTGGTTCGAGAGAATTTGCCCGCCCAATTGGGAAAACATAGTGGTGATCTATACGACGACATTGAGAGGCGTTTGGCGAGTTCCTTTCTTTAGTTATTCCCTTCTCGGTTGGTATTGAGTCGTATTCTTTGTGGCTATACCATTGGCAGGATGTTTTTATATATAACCGACCCGGGTTGCCATGGATTAACAAACAATTATTGTTCTGTAGATTATTATTATAAATTGAATAAAATAATAATTTGTTTAGCTAACAATTAGTATGTGGATGGCATTACATAGTGTATTATTATTATATATTATTTATCATGTAAATGAAATATTGTAAGAGCTTTAATGGTATAATTTTGTTGTTATTTTACTAACAATTAGTATGTGGATGGCGTAAAATGCTCTTGTCCGTATCGGGATTATTCATTAATTTGTTCTAGATGTCAATGTGAAAGAAAATAAAATTAATTAAAGTTTAGTCACATATGAGCATGGTTATCAAACGTACAACCTAACTCATTGAATTTATCTATTTATATTTATAACTTACAAAATGATTTTAATCCGTATTTAAACTCATGTTAGTTACGAACACGATTAATTCGCAAGTTCATTCTTCAAGTTTACTTTTTTGAGATTGTTTTTTCAAATTAGTTAAATTTTGATATGAAAAGTTGTTGCGAAAGTAGTAGGAGGTGGATGGTAAATGGAGATTAAGTTGTGGAGCTCTAGAATATAGATCGTTACCAAGGGTATTATATGTCTTATGTTATATAAAACTTGTGGTCTGAATGCTCTCTTTGTTTAAACAGGAAGTATGTTTCATATGAAGTTTGGACATTGAAGACATACTTCCTATTTCTATATATATATATATATATATATAGAGAGAGAGAGAGAGAGAGAGAGAGAGAGAGAGAGAGAGAGAGAGAGAGAGAGAGAGAGAGAGAGAGAGAGAGAGAGAGAGAGAGGTAACATTAAAATCCATATTATAGTATAAGGGTAAAGTTGTCAATGTGAAAAAAAATTCCCTCCCCTCCCCTCCTAAACCAAACAAGGTAACATTAAAATCTTTCCCCTCCCCTTCCTTCGATCAATCCAAACAATGTAATATTAAAATCCCTCCTTCCCCTTCCTTCCCTTCCTCCATTAAAATCCCCCCCTCCCCCTCCCCTCCAGTTGAACCAAATGCAGGACCTTTAATTTCTCCAAAGAAAGTCAACTAGCTCTTATAATTAACAGGAGGTAGTATAAAGGTAGTAGTAACGAGATAGAAAGATTCATTTATTTTAATAAGTTTAAGATTTAGAAAAAGCGGTTGTTAATTTCATTATTATTTTAATAAATGGCTAATAAATTAAATTAACTATATAAAGGTAGTAAATCCCATGTTACCAAAACTTGCATTATATTATCAAAGAAGTTTGAACTAAATGGTCATCTCACCTTCATCTTTTAGAAATCTTTTGGATAAATGTCGGGCCTCCAAAGGTTGGTCAATGGATTGCGGAGCGAGAGTAATTTTTCAACAAACGGAGCTTGGCCTTTTAAAAAAAATAAATGAGGGGTTAATTTTATAAAGGCTAAAATATATTTTTAGTATTAAATTGATTGGATATGATATTTTTTGTTATAAATATGATGATGGATAATGAGAAAAAATTATAAGAAAGTTAATGTTGTTAAGGTATATATTTGCATTTTACCTACTACTTCTATTTTTAGCATTTCAAATGGCATTTTATAGAGATTTTCCCAATTTTAATTTTTTAATTATACTAATAAACATATTAAAATTAAAATGGTAAACACTAACAAAATATTCTCAAAAAATAATATACTACGTTTAATTTTAAATATGGATTTTAAAATTAATTAATCAAATTAAAATAGGAAAAAATTCAAAAAAATACTTCAAAATATCAAAGTCCCATATGGGTTTTGTTTCCTTCAATACATTAGGTGATGAGTACACTTATTTAATTTACAACCCATTTTAATAGAAAATCATTGATTTGAGATATTAAAAGTTTAAAAGTATTTCTCTAGAATTTTTCTATTAAAATATAGTATTTTATTCTATCCTAAATATAAGACAAAATACACTTAGATGCTTAGGTGATGAGTACACTATTTAGTAATTCACAACTTATTTTAATAGGAAATCATTGATTCAAGATATTCAAAATTTGAAGGTATTTTTCTAGAATTTTTCCATTAAAATATAGTATTACCGATTAATATAAGATAAAATTGATTTTTTTGGAGATATTAATAAAGCTAAATAAATTACTTAATCAGATAATATATTATGTATGATTAAATTATATATCTATAAATAAACAAACTAGTTTTACAGAAAAAAATAAATATAAATATTTTAAAATAATTTAATTAACTTTCTTAATTTCCAAAAAAGTTAGTTAACTATGTCTTACATCTAAGATCGGAAGGAGTATAAAGGTAAAGGATAATGAGGAGAAGGATCGGGTAAAAGAAATATTTATCGGGAAGGATCTCAAAAATTGTAATTATTTTTAAGGATCAAAATTAAAATATAAATTTTTAACTACAAAAGTAACCTTGACCACTTACCTCACCTATTTTGGGATTGGCTAATGGTTAGCTGATCAAATTTAATGATACCTCTATATATATTTTGAAAAATAAAATATTCATATGCAACTCAATATTTTTATGATAATCTCTCATATGCACATTGGATTATCTTTATGAGTTACCTAAATTAAAATAGCATCTAAAATCTAAAAATAATTAGAAATCTACGTCTTTCTAGATTTTGATTCTTTTTAAAAACTTTAAAAAATTACAAAAAATTTATGTTATTGCACCTCATCTTGGAATTGTGATTTACAACGTTTTTTTTTTTAATTTTTTCAAACAAAATTTTTAAAGACCAAATTCCTCATGAATATATTTAAAATATAATAATATAAATAAGTTCTAAAAAAAATTGTAATAATAGTAATAAATGATAACAGAGAGAGACGAGGGAACATCAATTGATGAATTGTAGTTAGAGAAAATGTAGGGAGTTTGGTGAAGATTAATTACCTAATTAATAATTTATATTTTGAGTTTTGGTCTTTCAAAATAATTACAATTTATAAGATCCTTGTTAATAAATATTTTTTCCTTAGTCTTTTTCCTAATTTTCTCAAAGTTATAAAAGAAAAAAAAAAAAATTACATTAAAATAGTTAATAAATTTTTATAATCTTAAAAATTTTAATTTGACTCTTGCTGATAAAATTTCCTTACAATTTTTTTTTTTTATTATATAAAGAGGATGCTTTGAACTTCAACACCATGCACCCATTATCCTTTTCTTCATCAATAATGTTTTTAAATTTTATTCTATCCAACAAACTATGTATTATTTAAATATTTTTAAAATTATAAGTTATTGTAAATAAATAAAATATAATGAGTATTATATGCTTTTTTTCAACTGTTGTATTTTTCGGGAAAAAAAGGACAATTGTTCTTTAACTTGAATATGATGACTGTTGATAAATAATAAAATAGAATTTATTTATGCGTGACAAATGGCACAAGACAAGAGTTAAGGGATTGGAATGAGTTGGCAAAAAAACATGATTTTTTAATTAATGCATAAATAATTATTTATACATATCCAAAATGTTAAAATAGTTAGCGTGGGGGTGGGGGCACGCATGTAAATATACCCTTGCTGACAGTGTATATAAATAATTAAATATAGTTATTATTTTTTTTATACAATGTAATACTATCTAAAGACATAAATTAATAAATAAATAAAAAATTTGCATTAGAAAAGAACGAGCCCATAGTCACTTTTATACAATGTAATACTATCTTTAGTCTTAAATATAAGACCCAATTAATTTTTTAAAATATTAAGAAAACTAATTAAATTAATTTTTAAAGTATTTGTATTTATCTTTTTTTTTCAAAATTAATTTGTCTAACTTATAAGCTCATATATAATTTAATCATCATATATAATTTTTTTTATTCAAAAAAATCTAGCTTCCTTAGTATCTTAGAAAAGTCAACTAAATGTTATATTAAAGACAAAATATCATATTTAAATGTATTGACAGTATAAAAAATTCAATTATAAAGTTAAACAAAGTAAAAAGATAGGACAAAGCATATCAGCATATGTCCCTTCTTATTTGAGTTGACGTTTTCAGGCATGTTTACATACATCGAGACATAACTCTCTCATATATTTACCTTGTATACTGTAAATTACGTTGGAAAAACACTTTCTACTACTTAATCTAATTGGCCCGGAGCAATTTTTCAATTAAATTTTTTCATGAGTGAATTTTATTATAAACGATATTTGACCATAAATTTAAAATTTTCTCCACGTGAAATTTTTTATTTAAAAAATCCATATGATACGAGTTAATTAGAGATTAAATTTAATGGATATTAGTAGATGGACTCAATTTTTGTCGAAAAGCAAAGCTGCAATATAAATTATCCAACCTCACTAATCATCATGGGATTTGACCGTAATAATAACTTAATTGTAACACCAAATTGATAATGATAATCGTAGGCCAAAAAACAATTGACAAAAATAATCCCTTCATCAATCATCAGTCAATTATAACTATAATTGATGACTAAAAAACCGGGCAATGATGAAGCATAGTATTCTGTCAAAATTTAAAAAATAAAGGAAAAAGACATGATCTCGGAAGAGTTTGGAATTACCTATGGATGGAATCATGGAAGAGATATATATTTTTAACACCGTTACTGTTACTGTTGTAACAAAAAAAGAACTATTTGTAGAACATGAAATAGATGTTAATAAATGAATGTTTAAAGAGTAGTAAGTGGGCATGGCTTGAGGGTTCTACTGTATGAGGTTTTTCAATTATTAAAAGCCATTTCTCCACTGTGATTTCAAGATGGTGAAGACATAATTGTGTGGAGAGGAGGACATGGAGATAAGTTTTCGATATCTCAAATTTATCAGCAGTTGAGAGGAGATATAAATATGGAACTGGGGACTATTTGGAAGGTGAAAATCACAAAAAGGATCCAAGTATTTTTGTGGTTGGCAATACATGATCGACTTCTCACAACAGCGAGAAGAGCATGTATCCTAGGAGGTGTGCCAACTTGTAGGTGTATTGGAGGAGTTGAAGACCTTGATCATGCTTTGAGAAGTTGTGCTAAATCTCATCGGATTTGACTACTCCTATAAAGGTGTTAAAGATATGTCAATATTTTTTTACAAAACATATGAGTTGTTAATTTTTAAATAATCTACAAAATGGAGGGGCATGGAGTATTGTATTTTCGGGGTGCAGCTGGATGATCTGGGGATGGAGGAACAAATTATTATTTGAAGAAGGTTTTAATATGCCGAGCGTCCTGAGCTTGTTATCTAGAATTATTTAGAGAATGTGTTACCTTGTCAAAAAGATTTGATGACTTTGGGTTATTAAAGAAACCAAAGGAAATTAAATGGAATTTCCCAAAAGAGGGGTGGGTGAAACTAAATTTTGATAGTGTTGTTAGAGGATATCTAGGCTTGGCAAGTTGTGGGGAGGGGTGTTGAGGAGGAGTGATGGTAGCTAGATTTGTGGTTTTGATAGGAAGTTAAGATGTTGCAAGGCTTTGGCTACTGAGATTTTGGGGGTTTGTACTATGTCTTGGAATGGCATAGGGTTTGGGCTTCAATAAGATCATTGTGGAAGAAAACTTAACTATGGCTTTACACATGATTGAGGATGCTTGGATTTAAGGAAGGACTAGAAAAAGAATTCTGAATGTATGGCTATGGGACAATAACAATGAACTATATATATGCTTTTCTCATATTCTACATGAAGGCAAAGTGTGATGATTGGTTAGCTAAGTATAACTTTATTTATAATGATGATTTTACTATTTTTGATTCTCTTCTAGTAGGGGTGGTAGATTTTATGTACATGGATACTATGAGAGTTGCTTACTCACGTCCAAATCTTGGTTAATGCTAGTGAAGTGATGCACTGATTGAGCCCCAATGTTTACCCAAAAAAGAGAGAGAGTTCAGTGGCAATGAGATCTTTAAAGATTAAAATAGTAAGATAGCAATGTATCATTATATTATTTTCAATGAACATATTCAAAAAATGAATAAAAATAATAACCGTAACAATAACTCAAAAACTTTTTTCTTGCCATCAAATATTAACATTTTTTTATATATACGTAACATTTTATTAAAAAAAAAAACAGCATAAAAAACTAGAAAACCAACTTAACCAATGACAAAACAAAAGCAAAATAACATTCAAAGATGAGCAATGCAAGTGATAGCAAATACTTTTTTCAAGCAAACCTTGATACATTCACTAGTTTTTAATATAAAATATCGTTTATAGTATAATTTATATTACTGATAAAATATTATATTAAGGACTGATAGTAGTTTTTTTTTTTTTTGATGTCATATGAAGGTAAAAAAAAACAATGTCATACAAGATTTTGACTATTGGAAACAAATATTTTATTTAACTAATAGTGGGAAAGCGATTTTTTTTTTTTTTTTCATATGGTGACCGAGGTAGTAGTTGATGTCATATGAAGGTAAAAAAAAAAACAATGTCATACAAGATTTTGACTATTGGAAATATTTAACTGATAGTGGGAAAGAATGGATAGAAGAGTGGGAAAGCAAGTTAGTGACTTGAGTTTAAAAGACTTAGGTCTAGCCCATTTATAAGAAATATATCTAAAACTGTACCCCAAAAAAAAAAAAAAAAAAAAAAAAAAAAAAAAAAACTCAATCCAAACTTGAAATTCGATTTAGGCCATTTTAAGTTTTTAAATATTTTTTTATACTTATTTTCAATTAGAAAAAAATAAGATAAAAGATCTCATAAAATTTCCAAATCAAATAATAAATATTAGTCCTAATTATAAGATAACATTTAGGAGTTGGTTTTGGTCCTAATTATAAGACAACATTCTAATTTTTGTCGATTTCTTCCTAAAATACCTCTATTTTATTTTCTCAAGTGTGTTTGGTTTTTTGTGATTGTATATATATGTGTGTGTGTTTGTGTATGTATATATGTCTGTGTCTATATGCAAATATACATACATATATACAAAGACACATGTATATAGACACATACATATAAACACACACACACACAAATATCTGTGAGTGTGTGTGTATCTGTGTATATGTGTGTGTGTACACATATATGTATATTTGTGTGTGTACACATATAAACACACACATGTGTACATATATGTGTTGTGTGTTTGACTATATATATATATATATATATTTGTGTGTGTGTCTATATCTATATGTATACATAAATATACATATATATATGTGTATATAGTAAGACTATTATTTCAATTAAAAAGAGTGTGGAAAGAAAAATTCTAAGTCGGAGAGGTATGCGTTAGGGGTTGTTAATTCACTTTTAATTATGTCATTTTAAATCTATATAAGGGCATTTTAGGAAAATGAGTAAAATTAACTAATTTAACTTCTCTTCTTAATCTCTCAAAATCGGTTAAATATGCTTTATAATTGGGATGTGAGGGAGTAGCAAACTAAAGTGCCAAACAAGGTTCAAACAATCAAAAACAAAGTCAAGGCAAACTAGGTTCAAACAATCAAAAACTAAGTCAAGGCAAACCATGATCATGACTCTTAATGGAAAAATGATCCATAAATTGTATATATATCCTAATATCTTTGCATCATGTTTGATGATGTGATTTATAGAGTATTAAAATAATTCCAGATAATTAATAGCTAAAAAAAAAAAAAATGAACAAATATAATTTTCAGAATGATCAAAACATAACCTAAATTGAAAAAAAATAATATTACGCCAGACCTAAAAGCTTGTATAGTCTAAAATTATGGTTTTTGAAAGCCATCCAACATGAGTTTGGGTTCAAATGGCTCTAAACCACACTTTTTTTGTTTGTTTTGATAATAGTCAAAAGCATTAATATAATAAAATACTAAAATGATGTACATAAGAAGTCTAAAATCAGAGAAGGACATGATTGTAACGATAATTGGATGTGATAACAAATACCATAGACAAATAAAAGCATAAAATGATGTTAAAGTCATAAAATAAAAAGGACAATTGGATGTGATAACAAATACCATAGACAAATAAAAGCATGACTGAAGTTAAAGTACATAAAATAAAATAATATGTCCTTAAAAATCATGTTAGTGGAGATCTCTCTTTAATTCCTTCTTGAGGTAGCATTTGCTTTTTGGATCAGATGACTTGGGGGTTTTCTGTAGTGACAACACCAAAAGATGACATTTTGTGATTTAAACAAGACAAGCTCTGGGATGATGCATGCTCAATCTCCTTTATCGTGCTTGAATCAGCGATAAAAGCTGTTTTTTTACGTGATTTACAGTATACAGATTTATAATAAACGGAGTAAGTTTGTGATATAAATTTTGTTTCAAAAATTAGGTGAATATAATTTTTTAACACCGATTCAAAGAAAGAGAAAAGTTGAATATCCTTACTGGTTTGGCAGCTCTAAACCACACACTTTCAAGTCATATCCACATAACCAGAAAATAATAATATCATTGCGACATTGCTAACATAACAAAATTAGACCATTTCATATCATCCAATAAAGCAAGTTAAAATTTTGACCAAAAAAAATAAATAAAGCAAGTTAAAAAACAAAAATCACCCAACGGAACAAAAAAAAACTCATCTCCCGGCAAATGGCGGGAGAGGGAGTAGAAGGCCGAACGACAGATCAAGAAGAGAGCGATGCTGCGTTTACCGGACGGCGGGAGAGAGAATTGCAACGAACGCTTACAGATGAGCCAGAGGAGATTTTGGGCGATATTCTTTTTCTGCCAACAAGACCAAGGACAGTTTTGTTGTTATTCTTAGTTTTTATTTATTTATAATTATAATTTCTTTTGTTTTGCTTACCCTACTTGTTGGACACCCGAAGTCCGACCCGACTGTGTTCCACTTCTTTCTAGCTCCTTCTCCCAACGGTTTCATATGTAGCTCGGGACGTAAGGCATCATCTTCAACTCTCTTGAAGCCTACATTCCCTTTTCGTAATTGTGGGTTATTCTTTTAGAGCCTGCAAACACAAGCACTGTGAACGCAAAGGTTCGGAAGTGTGTTACATCTAATAAATAAAAGGAAGCTTTGAAGGGATTCCGAGTCTGCAGTTTGAAGTCATGGACGGCAATGATGGAAATAGAGAACAGGTTGTTGATGTTCGGTCGGTGGTAGAAGCTGTTTCTGCAGAAGATGGAGATGTCCCTGTGTACCAGGTCGAAAGCTTGTGCATGCGCTGCGGTGAAAACGTATGGTATCTCACCCTTTAGTTTCCACCAGATGCCGAAAAGTTTTGTTTTGTGATCAGTTTTCATAGGAAAATTGAGTTTATGAATTTTTTTTTTGGGTTTCACTAGTCTTTCTCTCTCCCTTTTTTCTAAATTGGTGTATGTATTTCACCCATTCCTAAAAAAAATTATATCCTACGATTCAAATTTCTAATTGGTTTTGTCTCTCATTTCATTGTATATTTGCATAAACTAATGTTCACTCCTTCGACGGGGTGACTTAATATTGTTGGACTGATCAGGACTACATGTCTTTCGTATATTATAAGTTTTTTTTATTGATCCATCAATATTTGGAACTTGGGTTTTTATAGTTACCTTTTTCGTGTCACTTCAGGCAAGTTAAGTTTTTCTCTCGAACTTGAAGAAGATGGTCACTGAACCTTTCTTAGTCTCAAAGAGGATATAAATGACGCATTTAAAGATTCTATTATCTTCTTCGGAAACTCTCTTTTTTATTTTTTTGGCTTCATTGTTTGTTACAACACAAATTGCCATCTGACTTGAAATTGTATGGTGTCTATCAGGGGACGACAAAATTCTTGCTGACTTTAATTCCGAACTTCAGAAAGGTATATCCTTTCTTCATGGCCCTTTTGATGGATCATTTTTGTTTCTTACTCACAGGCTTGATGTAATATTTATTTATATTATTCCATGAAGTAGATCAATCTTATGAAATATGGTTATATTCTGTCTCATATGCTTATCACTCTGTCCACTATTTTTCTGAGCATCAAATGTACTGCAAAATTTGCATTTTGTGCAGATTTTGTTGTCAGCTTTCGATTGTCCTCATTGTGGCGAGAGGTAAGCTACAACCTCCTGGCCTCCTGAGGATTTTGAATACGAATATTCTTCCTCATTAGCTATTATAAATTAATGCATGTTTATTGAATAGGAACAATGAAGTACAGTTTGCTGGAGAAATCCAACCACGTGGTTGCTGCTATAGTTTGGGGATCCCATCAGGCAATCAGAAGGTTGGATCAATTGAAATTGTTGATCATATCATTTGAAATATTTCCATTTTATTTTGCTTATTGATTGGTTTAAGCAAAGTTATGTAGCTGCAGCTAGATCTTGATACATTATAGTCTAGTAATGGACTGGGAGAGCAGATTTACTTTTCTTTTGTGGGGGAGGGGAGAGAATGTGGAATGTTTTCATTCTTGGTGCCTATTCAAACATTGATCTTGATTAATCAAGATAAAACGAAAAGATTTGAAATGTTTCCATTTTCTTTTGCTTATTGATTGATGTAAGCAAATTTTATGTAGGTGCGGTCAGTCCTTGATGCATTGAACTTAGTATTATAGTCTAGTAATGGAGAGGGAAGGCAGATTATAATGGGGGAAATGATCTCATTTTTGGTGCTATTCAACTATTGGTCTTGAGCATTCAAGATTACCCCAAATTTTCTTTCCTGATTGATAATAGCATGAAGGATTAGCTATGAATCCTATAGACCATCCCCATGCAGATTGTTACATGATGACATGGCCTTCTTTTGGCTGCTATAATGTCTAAGGTTTTGTGATGACCAAATTTACTTTGAAAGTTTTTCGATAATGTATGCTTGCATGGGATGCTTGTGTTGGTTACTTTGATCATCTAATGTCCTCCTTCTTAATTTCTTTTGTCATTTTCTTGCTTTATATTGTCATGTTGATGAGTTTCATGAATGCAGATGCTTGATCGACAAGTGGTAAAATCAGAATCTGCTACTATCAAGGTACCTAAACTGTTTCTGTTTAAGTTTATGTACATATGTTCATATTGGCTTTTCATTGTAAGATACAATTATGCAATATCTTTGGTTCTATATTTGAAATTCAATTTGCATTCTTTATCTAATGGGCTGCTTATACTGTATGCAGATACCAGAGTTGGATTTTGAGATTCCCCCTGAGGCTCAACGTGGAAGTCTGTCAACGGTATTTTTTTTAAATACTTCTCTTCTGTTCAAAATTATTGTGTTGAAAGTGGCTTCTTGTTAAATTTTTTGATCTTCATGATAATAACTAATAATCTAATTCTGGGTTTTGTTAAACAATCATCTTCTAAAATGTTATTTGAATGTGTAAGATTAATTTTCATTGATGCTGGTACCAATTTACCCCTCATCATATATCCTAATTTAAGTTACGATTGTTTTAATGTTTGGTGTGATGTAAATTGAGTAGATAATCTTTGCTGTAACTATAGGTGGAAGGTATACTAGTACGAGCTGCTGATGAACTTCAGGCCCTTCAGGATGAGCGCAAAGTAAATTTTGCTCTTGCATTGGTTTATTGTTTCCTGGAGTTTAATTCCCTGTATATTAATTGAATTTTATCTTTTAAACCTTTTAGAAAGTTGACCCACAGACGGCTGAAGCAATTGACCAGTTCTTGATGAAATTGAGAGCTTGCACGGCTGGAGAGCTTTCATTCACATTTATTCTTGATGACCCTGCTGGAAACAGCTTCATTGAAAACCCGTAAGAGATTATTTCTTGTTTGGGGGGTTTTTTTGTTGTGACAAAATATTATATTCAGGAAAGAAGTACACAATAGAGGAAGATAGGTTGTTGTCCTAAAGAGAGGAGACCACATCATAAAGAATGCCAAAGAAGAAGCTTGTTTGTTTCAAAACTATGTTTTCAAGTGCTTAATGAACAGTTGGATTGGATTGTTGTCTAAATTGTCCCAAAGTGCATCTTACATTTTCAAATGCATTATAAACGGTTGTATATGTGTAGGTTGAATATGTATAGCTGTTCCCTATTTAACTGGATGGGATAACTATATGTGAATAGGTATGCTCCATCATCTGATCCATCATTGAGTATCAAATTCTATGAGCGTACTCCTGAGCAGCAAGCATCATTAGGATATCTTGTTGATCCGTCACAAATTGAAGGGGGTCGTGTTGCAGCATCAGTAGTGGAAGAAGCTGGGGTATCTGATCAAGGGAGGAGGGAACCACATGGGTCAATAGGGGCAGCTGCTGGTCATCGAGCCATTGCACAGAGTAATAGTGCTGAAATTGCAGATTCCTTATTTAGATATTCTGCACCGGAAGAGGTAGGTGATGCTGAAGCTGAAGTAAATATTACTTCTTGGTCCGTTCTGTCTGTTTATTTTCAGTGTCATGATTGTTCTTGCCTATGACAGGTGATGACTTTCCCATCAACTTGTGGTGCTTGTGCTACTAGGTGTGAGACTCGAATGTTCGTCACTAGTATCCTTTCAATGTTTTCCATTTTGCCCTCTGTTCCTGTCTTGTGTTTTTGACATTTACTTTCCAAGGGGGATAATATTATTAGGATAGGCCTTTACTCACCTATACATGCTGGGGGCTATGTATACAGCACACAGTCAGCAGCAAAATTGTGCTGATTCAGTGATAAATGATTAGCACAAAATTTTTTAGGGTCAGTTTAAGTGTTGCTAGAGTTTAAAAGTGAGAGTCTGCTATGCTTATTGGTTAAGGCAAGTATCTCATTTTGAGATATTTTCGATTTAAAATAAATAGGTTCAGGTTTGTTATTTCCCTTTACCTGATTGAGTTATTGGTGTATCCATTATTTTAGTAGTTGGCGTACTTTTCTGCTATTTATACAACCTATAGAAATCTTCTTGACAATTAATCTGAATTATTTCTTTATTGGAGATTCTCCAATGGCTATTACTCCTCATTTGAGTGAAATTCTTGCTCAAGAACGACAAGTAGATTTATTTTCTGCTCTTATCTCTAAACTTCTCCTAGCCATCTAACAAAGTAAATATAGTTATTGTTATTTGATGCAATTATTTCAGGTAAATAATTGATGAAAATCATGTCAAATAAGAAAATTCTTAGAAGAATATTTGCAGTATATTTTAGCAAACTCATTTATAGAGTTGGGCTGGCTAGTCAATATCTTTGTTGGGTTTTGGAGATTATTAAATTGAAGAAAAGGTGAACTTCTGTTTAAAAGATTGACTAGTATGATGAGATGGAAATCATTATAAATTATTCAGCTCCGCTGGAGCTTGATATTTATGAAATTTTCAGTGGACCAATTATAATTTGTTTTCAACATAGTCTGCATCAGCTTTCTGTCTTGTCATACCATCTCAACACTTTGTTGTGCTTTACAACGTTCAGAAATTCCCTATTTCCAGGAAGTTATTGTTATGGCGACTACCTGTGATGCTTGTGGTTACCGCAACTCTGAGGTATATGCTGATTATGTGATTTCTATTGTGTGATTCTCTCTTTAGAGTTGGAGTAATTATTGTTCTTCATCATGCAGTTAAAACCTGGTGGGAGAATTCCTGAAAAAGGAAAGAAGATTTCACTTTCTGTGAAAAATGTTCATGATCTAAGCCGTGATGTAATAAAGGTTTGTCATATTTCATATTTGAATCTGAAAATATTAAGTTGGATCAGTTGATCATTACTGTTGATTTAGTCTTTTTCTCTTTTCACTTAATGTTTGATGGATCAGTTGTTGTAGTATAGTGGTAAGTGGTGAGTATTCTGCCTGTCATGCATTCGCTCCCTGGCAATGGCGCCACTTGAAGAGCTGAACTTTGTCTTATGCATTGGGTCCCCTTAAAAAATTTAACCCAGGATTGCAATATAGTGCAACCTTGGGTCGTCTCTTGAGGAGTCTTTTATTGGGTCTTAAGCTAACCTAAATGTCATGTAATGCAATTTAAACAAGGGAAAGTAGTTGGTTTTCTTTTATCTAAAATGCAAAATTGAATTAAAATTCCTAAAGCTACTTCTTTTTGGTTTAATCAAATATGCCTAAAAAACCCTTTGGACTAGTTTTGATTAGTTAATTAGACACTTCCAGAAGGGGCAAGTTCTAATTCATCTAACTGGAATCCAATCGAAATTTTAGCAATTGAAATCAATTAAGTGCATTAACACAAGTAATCAAGATCGCTTAGCTTACAAACAAAATATAGTCATAACAATCTCAAGCATAAGCTATACCAAGTCGAATACAAGAAATTACTGCTAATAAAGTTCAAAGTGTCAAATGCACAAAATCAAATCCAAATAAATTCAATCTCTCAAATTGTATGAAACCTCAATACAAAACATCATACCATGGTAATAATCAAACCTAAACCTAGAATTCAACTATTACAATAGAAAGAGTAAGAAATTGGATGAACACCACTCCCCTTTGAAGTTCCAACATTATTGCCCTAGGGAAATGGAAGCTCAATCACAAATTTGCTCCATGGAAGCTCCACCCTATTCTCCTACTGTTGCAGCCATGATAGAATTTGAAGAAGGAAGTGAAGGATGGAAGAAATGGAAGATGGGGATGAATTGTGGTGACAAGAGAGGAAACTGGATGAATGGAGTGAAGGAATATGTTGCCAATGATGGCTTAGGTCGCAATATAGGTGTAGAAATCGGGTCAAGAGAGAAAGATGGGTTAGGGTTTGAATTGGGTGCCAAAATTATGCAAAACGTGTGTTTTAGGTTGCTGCAGAATTCGACGACCCGCCTTGGTGATCGGTGAGTGACATAGAGGAGGAACATTAGGAAATTGGCTGACTCACCTCAGCGAGTTTATTACTCATTGAGGCAAGTTGAACAGTGGCATCACTTGATTTTCTTGTTTCTTTTGCTCCTTGTTCAAGCTTTCATTCTTTACTTCGGACTTCATCTCACCTGCAATGGAAATCAATGTAAAGGAGCATGAAATGTCCTAGAAATCAATTAGCAATTATTAACAACCAATGATGACAATTTTGTCCATTTTTAACACTAATTTCATGTAAGCACACTTAACCCAAAGTATCCACAATTTAATGCAATAATGGCTTGAAAACATATTAATTACCCCTAAAATAGCATAGAAAATGTATTTAAATATTGAGATTTGTCAGTAATGACTAGGGACTTAGAATAACAAAAATAAAAGAACGAGAAAGCATGATACTTAGATTTCTTATGCCGGAGCATGTGATCGAAGGTTGCTATAAGAATCAATTAGTGATATACCTTAGGTTAAAAATGATGAACCTACAATGACCTGTCAAGTTGCTGTTTGTCTGACCATCTGCACATTTCTTTGGTTTGATCAGTCTGATACTGCTGGTGTAAAAGTTCCTGAACTCGATTTGGAGCTAGCAAGTGGCACTCTAGGAGGAATTGTTACGACTGTTGAAGGTCTAATCACAAAAATCAGTGAAAGTAAGTACAGAAGCTCTCTCCCTCTATCTTTCTCTCACATATATATAGGCATTGAGAACTCAAGGCTAATCAGCCTATGGAAACAATCTGGTGGATGAGGCAATCTCCGCTCCTGTGGAGTAACTATTTTGGACACAAGACAATCATCAAAACGTACTGCCATCCATTATGGAAGTCTTTGGCTTTTTAGATGTCTTCCTTGCACCGCAGTTGATTTCTTCTTCATCCTGTCACCTATGAACTTATTGGTTTTCCTGCTCATTTTATTAGTTTATATGATACTATGATTTATTTTTTTAGGTTTGACTTTAATTCACAGATCATCATATGAATCCAATATGATTTGATGTGACTTTATGAACAGGTCTTGAGAGGGTGCATGGATTTACTTTTGGAGATAGTCTTGATGAAAATAGAAGAAGCAAATGGCTAGAGTTTAGAGAAAGGCTAAAAAAGGTAACACCTGATTATATGAGTAGTTCACTTAATTTTCTCTATCCTGCGTTAAGATCGTACTAAAGCTTGAGTTAAAATGGTGACTAATTTTTGCTTACAGTACCTATCCTTCTTCATAATTATTGTGAAGTCCTCATGTCTAGGAAGATGACCTAACATTGGATTAGAATTGTTAGACTCGAGTTGTAAGACGTTGCATATAAGATGCCTCCTCTAACATCAACTTTTAAGAAAGAGGTGTTATTGTACATTCTTGTCTTACTGTCTAAGTGTCTATGTAGACTTTTATTTGACCTGGCCTCTTAAAGCTTCTGTTTGGTGTGATTTGAACCCATTAGTCTGATCTACTTCTGTTGATTTTATGAAGCTTCTTAGCTTGGAAGAGCCGTGGACCTTAATTCTTGATGATGCATTATCCAATTCGTTCATAGCGCCAGCAACTGATGATCTAAAAGACGACACCCAATTAACATGTAAGTCTTCTTGAACAATCTCAGCTCTATTAAAGTTGTGGTGAATGCAATAGAAATTGAAGTGATATAAACTTTCCTACAAGCAGTTTACTTATTTTTTTTTCGGTAAGAGAGTATTATATATTTGAAAAGGAGTTTCTTTGTATGAAATTTGAGAGTACCGATATATTCTGTGTATAAACATACCATGTTGTTCTGAGCAATAAAATTTTTAAATAGAGACTTTTCACTGGTTTTCCGAATTTCTTATGTTTAATATACTTGTGATTTTCATTTATGGGCAATTTTTGTCAACACATGAATTTGCAGTTGAGGAATACGAGAGGTCATGGGAACAAAATGAAGCATTGGGTCTGAATGATATTGACACCTCTGCTGCTGATGTAGCTTATGAAGCAGCAAATGATACCAAAACTGAGTGAGCATATTGTTTTAACCCTCCTTTTGGGGTGGAGAAAAAAGGGAAATATGTATTTGTTTTGGATCATAATCTGTATTTTTATTTATTTATTTATCCGTAACACCTCTTGTAATGGCTCTTTGCCTTCAATTTGCATGAACTTGCATGGCCAATGAACTTTTATAATCCCTCTGGTATAGTTTTGCCATGAAGAGGCAGTCTCTTCTTTTTCTAATTTTATATCTCTTCATATTACCTTGGTCTTTTTGAAAAAAAAAAAAAAAAAAAAAGAGAGAGAGGGAAAGAAAAGAGAAAGTTTGTCATATTACATTTATTTGCTAACTCTAAAAAACTCCCACATTTTGTGATATTCCGAGTGAATGGGGCTAATTTAGGATAACAATATTTGCATTCTGATTTTTGGCAATAGGATAAAAGTCAAATTGTAAATATGATTTGTATTTAGAATGACGGTGGGAGAAGTGACTTTTTCTAAATGGATTTTTGTTTAGATGATTTTTTGAAAAATCAGTTGAGATAAGAAATATCTGAAAATGATATAAATCTTATTGAATACTATATATATATATATATATATATATTAATCGTATATATTATGAGAATTGAAGATAAAAATTTAGATTTAAATTTGATTAAAAATTAAATTATTATTAAACAAATTTAAAAACTCTAAAGTACTTAATTAAATATATTTTAATGGACAAATTAAAATCCAAATAAATATATATTTAATAGTACATTGTTTATTGAGTCACCTATTCACTTGACGGAGCTTCTTGGACGGAGCTTCTTGGAAACAGGGGGACCAAGAATTTAAAAATATTTGAGGATTTCTGGATTTGCATGGTAGATTTTGACGCGTTTGGCTTCACTTGATCATAGTTGATCCCTGGAATGCTCGAGAATTCTGCACCTATAAAACCAACAGGGGTTATACACAAACCCAGATCGAATTTTGCACTTGTAAAACCAACAGGGGTTATACACAAACCCAGATCAAATTCTGCACATGTAAAACCAACACGGGTTATACACAAACCCAGATCGCTAGATCAACGATTTTGAGAGTAAAATTTAAAAACATCTTGACACAGAAACGAAGGAGAAGAAGAACATGAACAGAGAAAGAAAACCCATAGTCATTGTAACCGGGTCTGTTTCCTTGTTCAGCTCACTCTGTTTCTATATATAACTCACTCTGTTTCTATATATAAATAGTATAAGTTGCAAATAGCTACAGGCTGAGCCATACCCATAAGCGAAAAAAGAGGATTTTCTTTAATGGGAAGATAAAGAAAGCACAAATAGGATCCAAGAAGAAGAAGAAGCTAAAGATTTTTTTTTTTTTTTTTTTTTTTTTTTTAAAAGGAAGAAAAATGACAAAGGAGATTGAGGATGAACTGTTCCGCTGACTATTCTATCCGAAGGGTTGAATGTGGGCGTCCGGGCGAGGAGCGAGAACATAAGAAGCTGAGCAACTTGGGAATATAAACTTTTTTCTTTATTCTATCTTTTATGTTTGAGGGAAAGGTTAGTAAAAAGGATAATAATAAATGAACTAAAAAATGTGAGCGAGAGAAGGAGAAAGTCAGAAAGAAGAGGAAAGAGAGAATCTAATTTTTTCTTGGGAAAAAAGTGGGGCCCATTTGGGGCTGATTGGAGCTTTGTTGGTTTGCATTTGCTAGTTAGTAATGATGGGATTATGGTTGAACTTTGAGTGATGATTTGGGAGGGTAATGAATGAATGAGAATTGTTAAAATACTTTTATTATACATTTGGTTCCTAAAATATTTTTTTTAAATTAGTTAATTATTATACAAAATATTTTTGGCCCCCAAATATTTATTTCAAGCTCTGTCCTTGCCTATTCATAATATTTTTTTTCTAAAAGGTGAAAAAAGTTATGTTAAAAGTTGAAAAAAGTAACTTCTACTAGAAGTTATTATTATTATTTAAAATATGCCAATTTGAAACCACAGTTATTCTAAACGGTCCAAATTTTTCATCGGGCTTAAATCACTGGGCTTTGAGCTTTTTTAATCCCTCCCCATTATGACAACACAGTCCGTTTTGACTTAGGATTTTAGGAAACAAAATCCTCTCCAAAAGCCTATTTGAAAAAAGCAACTTGAAGGCACACCAAAAATTTACATAGATGACCAATGAGAGTTGGCATAGATGGTAAGGGATTTAGGACTAGGCCTAAATGGTCGTGGGTTTGATCCCCCTCTCGTCATTTGGGACTTCTTTGGTAGGCGATCCGTAAGTCCCCGAGTAAGTGCTCATAGAGCCGGGGCCGTGCCCCGCTCTCAGTGGGGACCGATGTCGAACCCCTCCAAAACTTTTTTTATATCAAAAAAAAAAAAAAAAAAATTTACACAGATGAGCATTAAGATATAGGAATGCAGCATTACATGGCCATAAGTTAATTGGGAAAATCCTTCTAAAGGACCATTTTGACAAAAAAAACCCAAAAAAGGACCTAAGAATTTGACCATCTCGAAAGGTCCCGAACCGATATAGTTGTTAATCGGGATGATATTGTTGTAAATGAGACGATTTAGTTGTAAAAAAATTATTGTAAATTACGATTTAGTTGTAAATGAGTAAAAAAATTGTTGTAAATCGATTTAGTTGTAAATTTTTAATGAATTTATCCCGAGAAAAGGACCAAGGGGTCGGGAATTCTTAAGTCATTTTTTGGGTTTTTTTCAAAATGGTCCTTCAAAAGGATTTTCCCAAGTTAATTTGATATGAGAGCACAACTATGTGGGTCCTCGTGAATTCATCTGCACATTGAAGGAGTACCTTGTACATGTCCTTTAATATTTTTAATATTGATGTTTTACTTTTAAATTTTTTAATTTACATACTCATCCCTTTTATATATATATATATATATATATATAAATGATATTAATAACCATGACGTTTACAACGATACAAAAGAAATTAAACTAAAATGCAACAAATTAATCATATCTAGATCATTAACAGTAACAATAGCAACATGGACCTAAAGTAGAGGTAGGACTTATTTCACTTATTTATATGTTTTCTAATTTATCTCTACTAAATTAAGAAAGATGCTTATAGTGTTTTAAGAAAACTTGTCATTTTAATTAACTTAATTTAATTTTTAATCTAATTAAATTAGTTAAGTATGTTTTACATTTTGGACTATATAAGCATAAAGAGACTAAATTATGAATAGCTTAATCATTTAATATGATATACTTTTATATTTATGTTACCCTTTCTTATTTGAATACATATTCAGAAATTTTGCCTTTATGGGAATATACACAAATATTTATGTAATTTTTATTCATTATATCAAATATTATATACTATCAACCTCATAGTGATTACATATTAAAAGTTAATTTTATTTATTTATATCATTTAAATACTTTTCAAGTATTCAAACGAACATATTTTTTCAGCAAAAGGCCCATCTATCTGTTAAGGGGAAGGTAGGTCTTTTGCTGGGAACTTGTAAGAGAAAGCGCGGGAACCACAGACTTCGATTGCTGGTTAGAAACACTGACAGTGGATTATCGCCAACAACGACGATGAACAACGGCGAACCCTTATCGGAGATGGAAAAGGGAACCCTAGCTACCATAGATCTGAAGCGAGACGGTGTTGAGGATCTGACGGACCATCTTCATCACCTTCCCTGCTGCATCAAATCCACTGGTCCTGCTTCCGTTTCGCAGTATTTCAAACCCAAGCCTACTGGTATTTTCCCCTCTTGCTCCCACCATTGTCGTTGATTCTGAGTTTTTCTTCTTGCTGATTGGCTTTTCCATGTCTTGGGGGTAGGGATTGAGGTCGACGGGTTACCGCTACAGGAAGCATACTTCAGAGGCAGGAAGTTAGATGGAACAACGATCCTTCTCCCCAATGAATATCGCGGTGTGTTATCTCCTTTATTTCAAACTTCAGAAATCTTTGCTACATTACTTAAGTATACACAATCTAATTTGTTTTAGCACTATCTTTATGCTGCATTCAGTTGCTGTGGTCTCTGGAGAAATGGGTTAACTTCCTTTTATTGGAATTTCGACTCACTAAAATCTGACTGAAAAATGCCATTGATGCTTAGTTTTTTTTTTTTTTTGTTAGGTTGATATCTCATTAAATAATCATGAGAAGTAAAATATGCAGTTTTGGTGATTGGCTTGAATTTATCTTCATGTCCTCTGTTAGTTGCATGCTCATTATAGGTGGGGTTTCTCTGAAAATTTCATTTCTGAATATGACTCTGCAGGCTTCGTATTAGGAAAGAAAAGTCAGGACGAGAAGAATTCATCTACCGCTTCTTATTCTGAAAACTCAAATTCCTGGGAGATGAAGGCAACGTTTCAAAACTTCACATACTGGAACCATGATTGCCTTCCTTCACAGAATGATGATTTCATGCGTGCTTTCCATTGGCTTACTATTGCAAAGGCTGTAAGTTTTTAGCTCAATTATTGGGATTGGGAATATATATTTTTTATTCTTATGTAAGAGGCTGTTTTTTTCTTCCAGTTTATTCAATTTTATCTATGGTAAATACTTGAAAATAGAGACGTACAGATGCCTAATCCCCTGATGCAAGAAAATCAATGTGGATATCACCATTCAATCGAACAGAATATGTGAATGATCTATTACATATGCTGATAGCAAAAAACTCAAATTGTTATACATGCATATCTCGTTGTTGCTTGGGTATAACTACCAATCACTATAATTTGAATTGTGGCAGTGGTTTAGAACACTGGTATTCTCTCTTCATTTTTGCCTGCCAGATTATCAATCCATATCTAGTGCGTGTTTGGCTTCTAGTTGAAAATCACCAAAACCATGATTTCACCTTCTAATGTGAAACCAAACACATTCAACTTGATGTAGTAGCGTATATCTTGCAGAGATTGCAGAGAAACATTGCTCAGTTTAAACTTGTGTGCGGATGGGAAAACAAGACTATCAGTACCTTTTTCGCTGACTCCTTCCTTATGTGTCATCTATTCGTTTTCCTTGTAACATATGGAAATTAAAATTGATTCAACCTATTCTGAAAGACAATGAAAATATAATATTTTGCTGCCTAAATATCTAACCTTTACCATATTGTAATTGCAGCTGCACACTCCTGTAACACCTGAGGATTTAGCTTCAACATCTTCCACTCTCTAGAGGCTCGACTGATCCGGGAGGAAGTGTTGTGAGCATATTAACTTTCTGCCTATCTATTGATGTAATTTATGGATTTATGTTTTATGTTCTCTTCAATGTAAGTTTGTTGAGGCATTTTACTTTGATGTATCTGCATACCTATCCCTGTGAATAGTAAATGTGCCATTTCAATTTCTTATCTTCTGGCTTGGAGAAATGATCTGGGGTGTTAATTGCTTAGCTAGTAATCATGTCTGTTCGTTGTGCTTAAAATCATCTGCTTGGACTTGGAGGTATCATAACTTTAGATGGTAATTTGCGTGGAGTTAACTCCTCAAGTGACAAGGGACTTGCTCTCTTTTAATCACATCTTCGGTTCGAGACGTGAGAATGGAGAAAATAGTGTTGGGAGCCCTCTGTCACGACCATAGGCCCGATTGGGGGCCGGGGGTCGGAACCAAAAGTTCGCAAGGATCTTTTTTGTATGATATTTTCTCGGAACCAAAAGTTAGTGGACTAGTTCAAAAATGATATTATTATTAACCCTCCTTTTTATTTTAAAAGAAATGAGGTGCAAAATATAAGATATAATTGATATTTTTTTAAAGATATTAATTGATTTTTTGATATTAAGGAAGTTAATTAAATTACTTTAAAGTATTTATATTTATCGTTTTTTCTTTAAACTATTTTGTCTAACTTATAAACTAATATATAATTCAATAATACACAAAATATAATACTCCTTTTGCTCCTAATTATAAAACCTAGTTGATTTTTTTGAAGAGATTAGGGAAACTAATTAAATTACTTTAGAGTATTTTTTTTTTCCTTCAAACTAATTAGTTTGACTAATAAACTAATATATAATCTAAGGATACACAATAAATAAAATGATTAAGTAACTTATTTAGCTTCATTAATCTCTAAAAAAAAAGTCAACTAGGTCTTATAATTAGGACCGAAGGTAGTATGATTACGTAACTTATTTAGCTTTTTTTTTAATCTCTTTAAAGAAAATTTAACTTTATTTTATATTTAGGATGAAAGGGAGTTTATATAATGGATCAATCAAGAGACTTTCTGATATTTTAAATGACCATGTGTTGTCGCCTTCATGGGACTCTCATGCGTGGACTCGCAACCTTTTCTTATTAAGTCTGCGGCTCTCTTATTAAGTAGGTTGTGGTTGGATCATTGACCAAGAATTATACCATGTGTACGGACGGGTACACGCACACGTATACATACAAATGTGCGCTTCATGAGACTTTGTGCCGCTTGAAAATAAAACAACAAATAAAATGGAATCATATATCTTTAAAATTAGATGCTTCTTAGAAGAAAACACGCATACGCAGTTTGGACTACTTGCTTGTGAACATTTGATTCAATTATCTTTTACTGTTTTAAAAAGAACCAGAGAGAATAATCTTATCAAATTAATATTCCTGCATTTCAAACCTTAAACCTTTTCGTGTTCCTCATGGTTTCGCTTTCAACTTTTTCACATTCCTTGTTTTGTACTTTTGTAATACTACCTGTGGTCCGAGTTGACTTTTTTTTTTTTTGAAAGTTTAAGGAAGCTAAATAAGTTACTTAATCTATTCTTAGATTATAGTATGTTAGTTTATTAGTCAAACTAATTAGTTTGGAGAAAAAAAATAAAAAAACTCTAAAATAATTTAATTAGTTTCCTTAATCTCTTTAAAAAAGTTAACTTAGTTTTATAATTAGGACCGGAGGGACTACTGCTCTTTCGGTCCTTAATATAAGACATAGCTAATTTTTAGGAGATATTAAGAAAGTTAAATTAGTTAGTTAATCATAATATATGTTAGGTATATAAGTCAGATAAATCAATTTAGTATAAAAAAGATCAATACCAATATTTTAGAGAAATTTATTTAGTTTCTTAATTCTCTCTGAAAAATTCAACTATGACTTAGATTATTAGCAAATCAAATTCGTCTTCTATAGACACCAAAGTGAAGGGAATGCTAAAGGTATCCTAACTCTCAAGCAGCTTTTACAGTTGGCTTACGTTCGAACATAAAATAAAGTAAAAGCTCAAGAAAGATCAGATCATTCAGATTCTAAACCATCCTCAGGAATCTTCCAAGTAGGTGATTTCATACCCACTTTACGCCATCTAGATTGCCAGTTCAAATATATATATATATATATAAAACACACACATCGGAGATTGTCTATTTGTGGCGAGTCTTACATTACATTACATCCTCAGTAAGAAAATGTCTTCTGATAACCGCACTGTTAGTCATGCGCATTGGAAGGGAGTAAGTTCCTTACTTCTCTGTCCAGTTATTATCCCATTAGGTGATTTTTATTTTACAAATTAATTAGTTTAATTAATAAACTAATATATAATTATTATCTTCCTCGTCGACCTGTAATGATTACCTGTTCAAGTTCTTGTTTTATTATACTCCTCCGCTTCTAATTATAAGACCTAGTTGACTTTTTTTGGAGAGATTAAGGAAGTTAATTAAATTACTTTAGAATATTTTTTTTTTTTCTTCAAACTAATTAGTTTTACTAATAAATTAATATATAATTTAAGGATATACAACATATGAAATGATTAATAACTTATTTAGCTTCCTTAATCTCCCCAAAGAAAATCAATTAGGATCATAATTAGAACCGGGGTAGTACCAATTTCCTTTCTTTGCCCTTAAATATATCATACACCTAAACCAGATTTGGTCCAGGGTTGTGTCTGATAGTTACATTTGGTCTGATAAATAACATTTGCTAATGAATAATATTAATCCAAGGACGAGATTTTAGAGAATTCATTATTTACTAGATTCATGGCTTCCCACAGAATCATGATAAATCTTAAATCTAAAAGAAACTGGCCACTGAGCAGCTCATGATTGATGCCTTGAAGAATTCCAATTAATTATTTAATTATGTATTCATAATTCATGTACATGATCAAGCTCAGTTGCTGTTTTGTTTGATGATTTTAAGGATGGACGTGTTGAAGCTGAGTTTAGGTCAACAGGGACAATAATTAAGGTTCCTGTGAGGGCTCTAAACATCATTTGGGGCAACGACACTCGATTTTGGCGGTTCAAGAACCTTCCAGACAAAGAAACTAGGTAAGATTCACATCATATCAAAATAAAAAACACAAAACAAGACATCATGATCACTTATTTTATGGTTACTGTCAAAGGTTTGAAGGGGCCAAAGGCTTTACGTTTTTTTCTTTTTCTTTTTGTATTATATATGTAGTCACACATTTCCAACCACCTCAAAATGTATGCAAACTTTATACTCCTTTTGGTCATTAATATAAGATATATTTACCTAATTTAATTAGATTAAGTAAGATAGTTAAGTTAGTTAATATAACATATATTTTCTAAAACATCCTAGTCATCTTTCTTAATTCCCCCACTCCTTGATTATTGTTGAAGGAGCAACATTAGGGGGTAAATAAGGAAAAGATTGTTAAATATGAAGGTCAACTTCTCAAATATGTCATATATTAATGACCGGAGGAGTACTACACTTTATTTAATCCAAAATATAAGTCACTTTCAACTACATCACCAGAACCAAAGTAGAGTATTAAATTTCTCTTAAATTGAAAAAAAAAAAAAAATGCAATTGCTGTTATTCAAATTATTTTTTGTAAAAATTTGGCAAAGTCTCTCTTGTAAACGAGACATTTCAAAAATTCTACAACATCACAGCACTTTTCAATAAACAAGAGCTTTGTTCAGTACCAAAAGATAACAAGTATATATAGACACAGGTGCAAATCCTGTGAGTAGCATATGTAGAGCATCTAAGTTACAAAAAATGCTATCTCATGACTAAATATATATTTTTTCGTTTGGGATTTTGAAGGATGATAGGGTTAAAGGAAGGTGCATGGCTGGTTCAAGTGAATTGGATAGAAGTGACAGGAAGAGTGAAAAAGGCTGAACTGTATAAAGCTAAGGCTGTTAAAAAAACATATGGTATCTATTACTTGATCAAGTTTAGGGCTGATGCATTTGGGTGGCACTCTGTTCCAATCAAGTTCAAGCTCAGAGTCACAGCAAGCAAATCTGCACAAACTACTAATCTTAGTCACAACACCATTATGGAGCAAGAAGATGGGAAGAGCATGAATCTGGAACCCTACAGAGAGAAGCAAGAGGTGTGGCATGAAATCCCAGGAGGCCAATTTTCTGTTTCTAACTCTGATGGTTTTCTTGAGTTTGGCATGTTTGAAGTTGAGAGTGCTTGGTGGAAGGGCAATATGGTCCTTGCAGGTGTCAAGATCAAGCCCTTAAGAGCCTAATCATCATCATTAATGATTATTTGTGTAATAAAATTACAAGTGATGAGAATTTGATGTGTTGAAGTTATATGTAATTCTCCCTTTTTGTTTTAAGTTTAGTTTTGTCTTTTTAATGTTATAGTCTAATGAATAATGTTATTGGGTTTGTACAAGACTGAATACTTTATGTAAGAAATCTTAATAGTTTTGTTCTTATATTAGTTTAATTTGTTGATGTTCTTAATGGTTTCATTCTTATATTAGTTTAATTTGTTGATGTGAGTGAGGATCGGATAGTCCCTCCATTTCCTTTATTTAACGATTTAGCAACAAAATTTTCATTTCTTGTTAACCATACAATCGTTTTATGATGTCTGTTAGGAAATATATGTAAATATATTAAAATTACGCATATAATAAGGGATTACGATTGATTAGGGAATCAATCATCATAATGAGTCATTAATTCTAATGACACTCTCTTATGTATAAATACCCTTCTCTTATACGTGAATAAACACACATTTCTTCTTCTATCTCTCTCTGGCTTAACATGTATCAAAGCTTAAGGTTAGAGCTTAGAGGGTTGCTCATACTTCAATATTATTTCCGCTGGCATCCTTGTTTGTGTGACACAGTGAGAGAGAGAGAGAGTGAATGTTCGGGTTCTGTGTTTGATAGCTACACGCGCCCCACCTACGGTGTCTCCTCCCTTCCATTAGCAATCCCCCGGTGGTCTGATCCATTTTTGACTTGCGCGTGAGCCTCACACGCCATTGAAAGTTTGGCCAGTTTTTCACGTGCCATTGCGTGAAGCCACTTTCCGTCGAGCTCTCGGTGTTTTCTTCCTTTTTCCAGCGTTGACTTGCTTTCCTCAACATCTTCCTACTGTGTTGTGGTATGGGTCTCTCCGGTTAAGGACTGATAGAGGTATATGTGGCATTTTTCTACTGTTTTAGTCTTGTTTTGCCATCCGTGGTGTTGTTTCTACTGTTTGGTGGTTGGTGTGGCTGCTTTGGCCTTGTTTCTACTGTTTGGTAGCTGGTGTGGTTGCTAGTGTTTGTTTTTTGTTTTTTGTTTTTTTTTTTTTTTGTCGTTCTCCCGATCTAATTTGCCTCTAGTAGGTGGTTATTTGGGTTCTCTAATTGCTGTTTGGTAAACAGACCAGCAAGGTGAATCGAACATTTCAAGGTGTATCTTGGTTTTGTGTGAGATCTTTCTAGTGGTGGAGTTAGTATTTGGGTCATTCTAAGTTTTTTCGTCCAATACGAGGTTCATTGGTCTTTCTTTTTTGCACTCTTGATATTTGTTGTTTGGTACTTCATCTATTGTTTATTGTAGAGCTCAATTTACTTCTGGTGAGGCTCGATGGCTGCATCTACGTCTAGTTCTTCAGTTGCTCTTGTTATAGGTAATATTGCTTCTAGTCTTGCTACTTCTTTCTTGAAGTGGATCATCAATTTCAGTGCTACCGATCATATGACAGGTAACCACCATTTGTTATCCTTGTATGTGTCTTATGCAAACTTTGAATAAAGCCCAACGGACCCAACACTCCTGCATGTATATATGATGTTGAGTATAGATTATTCAAAAAAGCAAAAAGGGAAAAATCAGAGCACGGACATGAAGTCAAGTAATGACTTTTGACCTCCAAATGTTTGGGGAAATAAACAAAATAAAACAGAGAGAGACACACACAGACATAGATGAGTGATCATGAGAGGAAAGAGTGGTGGTGTTCTCCTAATCTCCTTGTTGTTGTTGGTGGAATCACATCCACCATCAACTGGACGGCTCCCAGCAAAAACCCTCTTCCGTTTGGCACCTTAATCATTAATTATCATAATCTCCAATGTAACAAACTTACATTGGGTTCCTTTATTATTCTTATGCAAGAGGCTCTGTTTTTCTTCCAGTTTATTCAATTTTTATCTTTGATAAATACGTCGAGTTAAATACTTGAAAATAGAGACGTACAGATGCCTAATCACTTGATACATGAAAATCAATGTGGATATCACCATTCAATTGAACGGAATCTGTGAATGATCTATTAGATATGCTGATAGCAAAAAACTCAAAATGGTTACACATGCAGATCTCGTTGTTGCTTGGTTATAACTACCAATCACTATAATTTGAATTGTGGCAGTGGTTTAGAAACACACTGGTATTCTCTTTTCATTTTTTCCTGCCAGATTATCAATCCATATCTAGTGCGTGTTTGGTTTCTAGTTGAAAATCACCAAAACCATGATTTTCACCTTCTAATGTAAAACCAAACAGATTCAACTTGATGTAGTAGCGTATATCTTCTGGAGATTGCAGAGAAACAGTGCTTAGTTTAAAGTTTAAACTTGTGTGCGGATGGGAAAACGAGACTATTAGTAATACCTTTTCGCTGACTCCTTCCTTATGTGTCATCTATTCGTTTTCCTTATAACATATAGAAATTAAAATTGATTCAACCTATTCTGAAAGACAGTGAAAAATATAATATTTTGCTGCCTAAATGTCTAACCTTTACTGTATTGTAATTGCAGCTGCACACTCCTGTAACACCTGAGGATTTAGCTTCAACATCTTCCACTCTCTAGAGGCTCGACTTGTCTGGTAGGAAGTGTTGTAAGCATATTAACTTTCTGCCTATCTATTGATTGTAAGCATATTAACTTTCTGCCTATCTATTGATGTAATTTATGGATTCATGTTCTCTTCAATGTAAGTTTGTTGTGGCATTCTACTTTTATGCATCTGCATACCTATCTCTGTGAATAGTAAATGTGCCATTTCAGTTTCTTACCTCCTTGCTTGGAGAAATGATCTAGGGTGCTTACTGCTTAGTTAGTAATCAAGTCTGTTCGTGGTGCTTAAAATAATTTGCTTGGACTTGGAGGTATCATGACTTTAGATGGGAATTTGTGTGGAGGTAACTCCTCATCACTTTTTTTTTTGGGGGGGCTAAATATAGATATTCTCTTATTTGAGGCAATTCTATTCGAGCATTGTCGGGTACTAAATATGGGCATCTCTCCTGGTAGAAATTCAAACTGATTCGCTACATTGTGAGGGACTGGTCCCTTTCACTAGACCTAACCCCTGTTAATAACTTCTCTTCACTTTGATCTTAGCAATGTTCTAATTGAATCAACAAAACAAAATACAACAAAACAATCCAAATCCAAAACAATGAAAAAAAGAATATTCATTAGAGGGAAGTATAAATTGGTCAAAGAGAGAGTCTTTTTTGTAAAAATAGGAAAAAGATCTTTTGGGCTCGTGGTTATAGTCTTCTTACACGGAAATTTGCTTCAGTTGTTCTCTTTTGTACAAATTAGCCATGGTAGAGTTTTGTGACCAAAATGACATCTACCACTCCATTAACTCTGCCCTTTCTAGAGAAGAAGAAAAGAGTAAGAAGGCAATGGAAAGCTTAGCATCTGCATTACACCATGTGTCTTGGGCAATATAAAAGAGAATTATACTCTTGAAGCATATTGTTGGCCAGTTCGACAAGTCTAGTGATTGTTTTTAGGCTTGTTTGGGATCATGTTTGGGCCCTAAAAAACATTTATTTATGTAAACCGAAATAAAATTCCTCTATGTACTTACCTCGTTTATCATAAATCACAATTGAAAAGTTGCTAAACTCCAGTCGCTATTCGAAACAAGCACAAAATCCCCCCCTCCCCCTCCAACATGTCCCAGTGAGCATGGGCAGTTATTTTGCCTCAGTTTGCCTAGTTAGCATAAAGTTAATGATGTTAGTGATATGTAAGCAAACTTGACACCATTAACCTAGCCTCAAATCTGTTACAAATTATAGAGACCAATAGTTTTATAGATGGAATAAAATCAAAACCAAAATGAAGGTAAATTACAAGGATTAACAATGATATTATTAGAGTAAATATCTTATTTGGTCCCTGGAAAAAAACACGGACCCCATTTTGGTCCCTCGAACAAAAGAAAAACCCTTTTTTAACGAATAAGGGTTGAATGATGATTATTAACCCCTATTTTTTAAAAGAAAAAATGACGGGACCAAATAAGGTAAATATTATTATCAAACAATATTTTAGTTTTTAAATTAAACATACAAATAATGATAAGATCTAGATCATCCAATAAACCGTGGACTAGTTCAAAAGGATATATATAAATTGATCAATCAAGAACTGTCTCTAACATCTTAAAGAGAAAAATATATTTAAATATCACTTTAACTTCTAAAGCAACCATTAAAACTTGTAAATGATAGAGAAATTTGATGTGAGAATCTGGGTTTTTCATGTTTTAGTTTAAAGACTCAAATGCCCCCTTTACACATTTTTTTAGTACCTAACTATCATGTCAAAGTCATTAATGTTTTTCTTATAAAAAAAAATTCATTAATGTTTAAGTCAATTTCATTACTCAAGTGATCATGGCCCACAGAAGTAGTAATGATTTTGACAAAAACAATAATGATTTTAACAAAATCGTTAAATACTGAAAAAAAAAATATATGAAATGAGTATTTTGGTCGTTAAGCCAAAACATGAAAAATCCATATTCCTACCTCATCCCTTTTATATTTTTTGCAAGTTTTAATGGTCTTTTTCCAATTTTGGAAGTTGAATTGGTATTTAAATATCTTTTTCTCCATTTGAAATAACCATGTATATGATCATTGACCAAGAATTATACCATGTGTACGGGTACACGTACACGCACATATGTACGCGTATACGTACAAAAGTGCACTTGATTAGACTTTGTGCCACTTGAAAATAAAACAGCAAATAAAATGGAATCATAACTTTAGAATTAGATGCTTCAGAGAAGAAAACACGTATACGCCCTTTGAACTACTTGTGAATAAAAGCAGCAAAGAAAACCCACTAGTTCTTCTCGAATCAATGCTTGTACGATTAAACCGTTTATTTTCGTCTTTATCTTTTACTGTTTAAAAAGAAGAATCTTATCAAATACCGACTCCAAATTAATATTCCTGCATTACAAACCTTAACCTTTTCGTGTTCCTCATGGTTTCGCTTTCAACTTTTCCACATTCCTTGTTTTGTAATATACTACCTCCACTCCTAATGATAAGCTGGGGCGGATCCAGAAAATTACAAGAGGGGAGATAATTATTGGGGATATTCGGGGGCAGTGCCCTCGAATTTTTTTTATAAGGAAAATCTTCAATGCATTAAAAAACAAAAGAGTATAAACAAGAAAAAAAATATCAAAAAATATTTATGAAATTAAGTGGATACGATGATGTAATAAGAGAGATAGTTATTTACCAACGGGGTTGGCTCAAGTGGTAGCGGCTTGTGTCGCTTAAGCAAGGTCTCGAGTTCGAGCCTTGTGAATGCGAAAAAAAGCCCCCGGGAGACTCACCCACCATAGCTAGGTGCGCGACCGGGTCGGAGGCGAAGCTCGGATACGGATGGGCAAAAAAAAAAAAGAGATAGTTATTTTACAAACTTGTCATTTAGAAAAGCAAGGCTAAATCTTGTTAAAAATAAATGTAGTTACATAAATTACAATGAAGGGTGGGTACTCAATAAGTTCAAGTACATATATTTTAATAAAAAAAAGTATACTACAATAAAAATAATTAGAATGTCATCCTTTAGGCCTTATTTTTTAGAATTTCATCATAAATGCCTTATTATCAATGCTATCAAATACATCTTTTTTCAATACAAAGCACTAAACAATTATTCAACCATTCATCCCCTATCCCTTACTGAAGTGCGGCTTTAATGTATTAAGGGTGGACACTTAATTTAAGGGTGAACAATTATTCAAACATGTATTAATTAATTTTTTTTAAAAAAAAAAAATCCCAAATTATTGTGCCCCCCCAACTCATAAGGTGGGTCCGCCAATGATGATAAGACCGGGTTAATTTTGTTTGAAAAGATTAAGCAAGCTTTGTTTGAAGTGATTAATAAAGCTAAATAAATTACTTAATCATATCATATGTTATGTATCCTTAGATTGTTCGTTAGTTTGTTAGTCAAACTAATTAGTTTGGAGAAAAAAATAAAAATACTTTAAAGTAATTTAATTAACTTCCTTACTTTCTCTAAAAAAGTCAATTTAATCTCATAATTAGGACCGAAGGGAGTACTACTCTTTCAGTCCTTAATATAAGATATAACTGGTTTTTTTAGGAGAGATTAAAAAAGTTAAATAAGGTAGTTAATCATAACATATGTTGTATATCGATTTATAAGCTAGATAAATCAATTTAGTATAAAAAAGATCAATATCAATACTTTAGACAAATTTATTTAGTTTCTTAACTTTCTCTCAAAGAGTCAACTATGACTTATATTAAATATAGGAGGAGGAGTATTAACTTAGCAAATCAAATTCGTCTTCTACAAACATCAAAGTGAAGCGAATGCTAAAGGTATCCTAACTCTCAAACAGCTTTTACAGTTGTCTCCTTCAAAACTAACGTTCGAACATAAAATAAAATAAAAGCTCAAGAAAGATAAGATCACTCAGATTCTAAACCATCCTTAGGAAGTTTCCAAGTAGGTGATTTCATACCCACTTTACGCCATCTGGATTTCCAGTTCAAATATATACACACACACACACTGACACACAACATCGGAGATTGTCTATTTGTGGCGAGTCTTACATTACATCCTCAGTAAGAAAATATGTCTTCTGATCACCACACTGTTAGTCATGCGCATTGGAAGGGAGTAAGTTCCTTTCTTCTCTGTCCAGCTATTATCATCATCTTCCTCATCGATCTGTAATGATTATCTGTTCAAGTTCTTGTCTTACATTGTTCTTAGATTAAATGTTACTCCCTTAGATTAAAAAGATCATTATTTCAATTAGAAAGCGTGTGGAAAAAAAAAAATCTAAATGAGAGAAATATATGGCAGGGGTTGTTGATTCACTTTTACTTATGTCATTTTACATTTATATAAGGGCATTTTAGGAAAATGAGTAAAATTAACTAATCTAACTCCTTTCCTTAATCTCTCCAAAATCGGTTAAATATGTTTTATAATTAGGACCGGAGGGAGTATATTATACCAGTTTCCTTTATTTCCCTTTAAATATATCATACACCTAAACCAGATTTGGTCCAGGGTTGTGTCTGATAGTTACATTTGGTCTGATAAATAACATTTGCTAATGAGTAATATTAATCCAAGGACGAGATTTTAGAGAATTCATTATTTACAAGATTCATGGCTTCCCACAGAATCATGATAAATCTTAAATCTAAAAGAAACTTGCCACTGAGCAGCTCATGATTGATGCCTTGAAGAATTCCAATTAATTATTTAATTATGTATTCACAATTCATGTATATGATCAAGCTTAATTGCTGTTTTGTTTGATGATTTTAAGGATGGACATGTTGAACCTGAGTTTAGGTCAACAGGGACAATAATTAAGGTTCCTGTGAGGGCTCTAAACATCATTTGGGGCAACGACACTCGATTTTGGCGGTTCAAGAACCTTCCAGACGATGAAACTAGGTAAGATTCACATCATATCAAGAGAAAAAACACAAAACAAAACATCATGATCACTTATTTTATAGTTACTGTCAAAGGTTTGAAGGGGCCAAAGGCTTTACGTCTTCTTCTTCTTTTTTTTTTTTTTAATTATATTTCCAACCTCCTCAAAATTTATGCAAACTTTATACTCTTTCCAAGCATTAATATAAGATAGATTTACCTAATTTAATAAGATTAAGCAAGGTAATTAAGTTAGTTAATATGACATGTATTTTCTAAAACATCCTAGTTATCTTCCTTAACCCCCCTCTACTCCTTGATTATTGTTAAAGGAGTAGCATTAGGCGTAAATTAGGAAAAAATTGTTAGATATGAAGGTTCAACTCTCCAAATATGTCATATATTAAGGACCGGAGGAGTACTATACTTTGTTTAATCCAAAATATAAGCCACTTTCAACAACATCACCAGATTTAAGGTAGAGTATTAAATTTGTCTTAAATTGAAAAAAAAAAAAAAAAAAATGCAACTTTTCCCTTATTCAAATCATTTTTGTAGAAATTTTGGCAGAGTCTCTCTTGTAAAAGAGACCTTTAAAAAATTCTACAACATCACAGCACTTTTCAATAAACAGGAGCTCTGTTCAATACCAAAAGATAAAGATAACACTGGCGCAAATCCTCTGTGTAGCATATGTAGAGCATCTAAGTTACAAAAAATGCTATCTCATGACTAAATATATATTTTTTGGTTTGGGATTTTGAAGCAAGATAGGGTTAAAGGAAGGTGCATGGCTGGTTCAAGTGAATTGGATAGAAGTGACAGGAAGAATGAAAATGGCTGAACTGTATAAGGAGGCTAACTCAGTTAAAAAAACATATGGTATCTATTACGTGATCAAGTTTAGGGCTGATGCATTTGGGTGGCACTCTGTTCCAATCAAGTTCAAGCTCAGAGTCACAGCAAGCAAATCTGCAGAAACTACTGATCATAGTCACAACACCATTATTGAGAAAGAAGATGAGAAGAGCATGAATCTGGAAACCTACAGAGAGAAGCAAGAGGTGTGGCATGAAATCCCAGGAGGCCAATTTTCTGTTTCTAACTCTGATGGCTTTCTTGAGTTTGGCATGTTTGAAGTTGACAGTGCTTGGTGGAAGGGCAATATGGTCCTTGCAGGTGTCAAGATCAAGCCCTTACAAGCCTAATCATCATCATTAATGTTTATTTGTGTAATAAAATTACAAGTGATGAGAATGTGATGTGTTGAAGTTATATGTAATTCGCCTTTTTGTCTTAATTTTATTTTTGTCATTTTAATGTTACAGTCTAATGAAAAGATGTTATTGGATTTTTCCAAAACTAAATACTTTATATAAGAAATCTTAATGGTTTCATTCTTATATTAGTTTAATTTATTGCATATTCAAATTACTGTTTCAGCAACAAAATTTTCGTTGCATTTTAACTATTGTTTTATAATGTCAAAGACCATTATTACATGTGTGTGTTTTAATTCTATTATTGACACATATCTTGAACGAAAGAATTAATTAAGGATTTTGTTTTGTTTTTATATGTAAGACCTTAATCAATTTTGCTTCTCCTTTTTATAATTTTTTTTTTCTTAACTTTTTCTGTTGATTACACATATTAAGGATAATAATCAAATGGAGTATATTGTCTTCCTTAATCCTCATGTGAAGATCTTAAGCATAACAACACTTGAAAAGAAAATAGAGGGAGTATTATATTCCTAGAAAAAAAAAAATGAATTGATAATAAATATAATTAAAAATTATGAATCCAGAGCACCATCTATTATACTGGGAGATATGGAATAAAGATAAGAATTATAGGTAATCAGTTACAGAAGAACCAGATGCTTTCTTTCTTGACTACTTTGGCTTACGGGATATGTTCCTTTTATCTCTTTTCCCCATACCTATTCTTTATTTTTAAGAAAGACATCTAGATTTTAAAATAGAAAAAATCTGTAATTTTTATTTTAAAAAATTTATATGTGTGTGTGTGTATATAACGTGTGCTTTGTGATATTGTAAGGACTATAGGGCATACATAGATATAATGGGGGTTGGATGCTGCAGCAAAGCTCGGCCGCCGCCGCCGCCGCCACCCCAAACGACCACTGATCAGAGAGAGCCAGCTGTGAGTCTCCCAAAGAACCTTCAAGACATATTGAAAGAAGCTGACTCTGCCATTGACAAGTCTTCCACAGACAAGGTCTATGATCAGCTTTATTCTTCTGGACTCTTTTTATCCCAGAAAACCAAGGCAAGTCCCTGCCCACTTACTTCAATTATAAATTATTTGTCTCATTTCTGGCTAGTTTCTTTAGCATTTGAATGTTAAAAAACTTCTTGTTGAACTGATGCGCGCGCCCACACATACACAAAAACATGATGATGTGCAGAAATTGTGGGTGGAGAAGGTGGATTGCACCTGCTTCATGTTGTATGCAAGGGCACTTTCAATCACTTGGGGAGAAGACCCTCGCTATTGGAAATGGATACAAGTCCAAGAATCAAGGTACACACTATTCACAATTCAAAATATATGCATCAATTATATAAGGGTTAAGTACCAAATTTGCCCGGAAGTATTTCGCCAGGAGCAATTTTGCCCCGGAAGTTTTTCTTAGAGCAATGTTGCCCTGGAAGTTTTTTTTTTGAGCAATGTTGCCCCTTCGTCAACGGTCAACTAACGGTCAACGGTTCAACGGCAAAATTAGTTCCCAAAAAAAAAAAGAGGGGCAAAATTGCTCTAAAAAAAAAAAAAAAAGGCAAAATTGCTACTTAATCCAAAAAATGTTAGAAATGTTATTTATTTTTTATTTTTGGATACAGGTAGCCACTTTAATAAATAGTTTCTTGTTCAACTAGGTTGTCCTTACACTATAAAATGAATTTTAAATTAGGTATCAATAGTATTAAATGTTTTTGAAAAAATATAGGGCGACTCAAACTTTTCATACCTTAAAAATATAGTAATGTTTTGGCAAAAATAAAAAAAGTAATTTACCATGAATTTTATAGTATGGGTAAATTTAATATATTGATTTTATATTATATACGGTATAAATTACAATTCGGCCTTATTTTATCTTAAAAATATATTAGCTTGATAAACCAATAAATCGTAATTCATGGTAAATTACTTTTTTATTTTTGCTAAAACATTACTATATTTTTAAGATATGAAAAGTTTGAGTCGCCCTACATTTTTTCAAAAATATTTAATACGATCGATAGCTAATATAAAATTCATTTTGTAGTGTAAGGACAATCTAGTTGAACAAGAAACTATTTATTAAAGTGGCTACTTGTATCCAAAAATAAAAAAAATAAAAACATTTTTTTGGGTTAAGTAGCAATTTTGCCCCAGAAAATTTTTTTTGAGCAATTTTGTCCCGGAAGTTTTTCTTTAGGAGCAATTTTGCCCCTCCGTTAATAACCCTAACCGTTGACGGTTAGTTGACCGTTGTGAGGGGCAAAATTGAGGGGCAAAATTGCTCCAAAAAAAAGACTTCCGAGGCAAAATTGCTCCTGGCGAGATACTTCTGGGGTAAATTTGGTACTTAACCCATTATATAATATAAAGGAAAACTAATCTTTTGATTCTTATAATTTTGATTCGGTTGTAACTTAGTTTTTAAACTTTGACTCAGTGCAATCCAGTCCTCATCGCTTTGACTCGGCTAAAACTAAGCCCTTGAACTTTAACCCAAAGTAGCTCAATCCCTATAATTTTAACTATTTTAAAATTTTAGTCTCTAAACTTCATGAAGTGTATGATTTTATTTTCTAAAATATAGGGAGTAATACTTTAAATGGTAAAACTCGTATTGAGTCAAAGTTCATGGACTGAGTTACAATTGAGTCAAAACTATAGAGACTGAGTTATAATAGAGTCAAAACTATAGGAACCAAATGATTAATTTTCCCTAATAATATAAATAAAACCGGGTTTAATGAATGCGACCAATGAGGTGCGATGTTGCAGTGGGACAATGATAGAGGCAGCTGAACTGATAAGAGTGTGTTGGCTAGAAGTGCATGGAAGGTTAGACACAAGAAAGCTGACAGCAGGAGTTATGTATGAAGTATGCTTTCATGTGATGCTGAAAGATCCTACTCAAGGCTTGGCGATACCTGTGAATCTAAGTCTAGTGCTACCAGGAGGGAAGAAGCAAGAACACAAGGAGAATTTGATCAGCAAGATGAAAGGGAAATGGATAGAGATTCCAGTAGGGCTATTTGTAGCACCGGCTCATGATGATGAAGGAGGAGAGATGGAATTCTCTTTGCGTGAGATTGAAACTGGGCATTGGAAACAAGGTCTTGTCATCAAAGGAGTCTCCGTCAAACCTAATTATCATGAATACAGAATTCCTCTGGAATGATGTAAATCATGCACTATCACAGTTCATATCTAGTCTGGTAATAGAGTATAATAAAACTGTTCATGGGGTTTTATGTATTAGTTTAAGTTTATATATATACACATAGAGAGATATACTGAAATTAGCTTCTTCACGTGTGGGGGTAAGGCTATGTGCATCTTTTTCTTTTCAGACCTTACTTGGTGGGAATTTTGTGAAATGAGCTACTCTCTATATATGAAGAGATACTAATGATATAATATAAAAGTTTCCAAAACTAAGTAGATTGCAGCCTTGCTCACAAAATTTTTGTTTTTAATGTTACAATCTAATGAAAGATGTTATTGGATTTGTCCAAGACTGAATACTTTATGCAAGAAATCTTAATGGTTTTATTCTTATACTAATTTAAGGATAAAGGTGTAAAAATGCACGTGTGCTTGATCTTTAGGAGCACCCAACACCAAGTGCTTTTTTTAAGGTACAAAACATGTTATAAAATAGATGTAAAAGTCACGGTGGCTGTTAAATGCAAAACGTTGACCGTTAGTTTGCACATGAAACCCTTTCACTTGTAAGAACAGTCGCCGAAGGCTCACTTTAACCTGCATCGTTAGGTCAAAAAAATTAATTATAAGACATAGTTGACTTTTTTGGAGAGATTAAGGAAACTAATTAAATTACTTTAGAGTATTTTTATTTTTGTTTTTTTTTCCTTCAAACTAATTAGTTTGACTACTAAACTAATATATAATCTAAAGATACACAACATACAAAATGATTAAATAACTTATTTAGCTTCTTAATCTCTCCAAAAAAAAAGTCAACTAGGTCTTATAATTAGAACCGGAGGTAGTATAAAGCATAGAGAAGCTCACAGCCTCAGTTCGTCGCTCTGATTCTGTCCCAAGATGGAATGCCTCCACCAAGGTGGATGAACTTGTCTGTTGTAACGTCCTCTAAATTTACTTAACATAATAACTAATTAAGGGTTCATTAACAACTAATTAATGCCCTTCGTTTACCAAAATATACAAAAGTAAATCAGAGTATGTAGAATGAGCCCTAACGTGGCAATATACAATCATCCCACATAAACCAAAAAGACATAAGCACTACTTTTGGCAGAAGTAGTCCAAGCTTCCGAGGTCTTCCCTGATGGACTCGCATGAGGGCTATCACTTGAAAAATGTGGTAACTATCAATCCAACTTATTATGAATACTAATATGTGCTAGTGAGGTGCCAAGTGGAACAATTTGTATAACAAAATATTGAAAATATGATTCACTAATATTCACATTACAAAATTTCATATAATAAATTATGTATCATAAATTTGGTATTACATTTTTTCATTAACACAATTCTCAAGATGCCTCCTATCAATCCAACCGAACCGCCTTATTTCCTCCGACTAGACCCATGGGCTAAGTTACATCCATGTTCTTGGTTACTCAAAAAGCTCACCTTGGTCATGTGATGCCAAAATCCTCGAGCACATCATCCCGGACCATGGGCTTTTTCCCCTCATTGAACATGTGGGGTGTCGTATGCCCTCATTATATTGAACTAGTGGGCCAGTCCCTCATTGAACAAATGAGACAATAGAAAGCCAACCATCATGTATCAATGGAGGCCTCACCACGTGGTGGAATAAACTATTCCATTTCTCCCCAGTTCAACCCTTACCATAATTATTACAATAAATAAATAGCTTAATAGGGATTTTCCAAGATTTTCCATTCATATCATGTAATTAAAATCATTCTCAAATATTTGTCATAATATCTAAATTCTCAATTCTTATAAATAAATAAATAACTTCACAATTCAAATCATAAGGTTCCACAAGGCAATTTCTATTAAAATATTCATAATCATTTCATAAAATACTCACAAACAACATACTAATACACATAATAAGTGGAAAGTGATTACTCTCCGAAGCTAACTATTATTACACCGCTCCTAATACAAGAGCTCAAACACACGCCAAAATCAAACAACCAAGCAAACACACGCCAAAATCAATCTACCACAACCAAGTTACTAATCATTAATAATTCTTCTAAAGCTCTTCATAAAATTATAACTTATAATTTCCTAAAATTAAAAATATACAAATTTTTAATAATAAATTTTGAATGCTTGAAGTGGGCAGATTATAATGGGACTAAAAAAATTAGGGAGACCATTGTAATTATTATTTATTATTTAATGACTCCATTTTCTATTTATTATTAATTAATAAATTTTCTTTATTATCTATTTCGCTTTTTAATAATATTTATTATTATTTATTTATTTTATTACTATTATTCTTCACTCACATATTTCGTTGATATATATATATTGACTTTTAAATACCATGAATAACAAATAAAGTCAAGGTTTATAGAGCTTAGGGCTAGCATTTAATTAGGACTTAGTTATTCATAAGTCTGTAATATTGTAATTTTTGTCTTGAGTTTTATTTGTGACTTAGTTATTATTATCACTAGTATTATAGTGCCTCCCTTTATTAAAAACTTATTTATATTTCTCTATAGTTATTTTAAACTTTTATAGGCACTCCTAACATTTTAAATTAGAAATTTAAATAAATAATATTAACAACATAAAAACACATTTTATTATACTATATAGATATATTTGTAAATAATATTATAAATGAAATAATATAGGAGATGAGTTAGATTAGATCCTATTGTATAGGAGTAAAATAACTTCCATTATATATATTCATAATTTTAATAGCAAAATAAATCAGATTTTCCCTTTTCTTTTCTTTTTATTTTATATTCCTTTCTCCTTTTCTTTCATGCGCACCACCATATATATGTATTTAAGATCAGCAACTCTTCCCTATTCTTCTAACTGCAACCACGCATCAGTAGCAAGATTTTCTTATTCTTTTATTATTCAATGATCACGGCAACATTTAGATATATAAACAGACAGTAAAATGCCACTTTCTCAATATATATATATATATATATATAGGGGATATCATTTCTGCAGTTGCTGCAGAAAATTTTTTCTGCAGCAACCCAAAACGGCGTCGTTTTTTAGTGGAAAACGCTCATCTGTGAAAACTGAAAAGATAGAGGGCTCCACCATGAAATAATTATGTCCACTAAAAAACAAACACAGTTTCATCCTCTCTCTTTTTTTCTCCTTCTTTCAATCCATTTTACCCCTCTTTTAATCTTCTACCGGACGGACGGAGTGAACAAACATTGCTAAACGATTGCTAGCCCAAATAACAAACATTGCTTGAAAAAATGCTAAATGAACTTGATCGCAAATTTGATCCATTGGTTCCTTTCTTTTCCTTTACTCCCAACAAATGGACAAAAATGCTGAAGATTTTGATGGGTTCAAAGAAGAAAAGAAGCTAAACGATTGAAAAATTTATTGGCGTTATCAGTTTCAGGATTCAAGATGTGGAAGCAATGATCCTCTCCTTCCACTTCAAACAACTCCACTTCACCGTTCCAACCACTATTCTTCACAGCTTCGTAGTACAAAGCTCCTCTGTCTCTAACCTGATCTTTTCCACAAACACAAACCAGCAGCTTCGAGCATCCCATTCCGGCCAAGCTAGGAGCCCCCTCTGCTGTGGGATTGATCGTCGGATTATCGATCCCACCCGGAGCTGATGGGTACACAAAGTTCCACAGCAAAACCGCCGGGCTCTGTTCGTGCCCTTCCTTTTGTTCAGATCCGATGGGCTTCGACCACCAGAAGAGAGTTGAAATCGCCGTGATTGATTAGCCATGGTTCGCCGGCGTTGAAGAGAGTTGAATGGGAAGAGACCCATTTGAGAGAGTCCCAGCAATCTTCGAAGGCTGCCGGCAGATGGTGCTCTCGTGCCAGCCTGTACTCAACGGACGGAGTGCAGGCAGCAAGGTGCTACACCGGCGCCCAAGCTTCACTACAAATGATATAGCTGGCGTAGGAGTAAAATGGATTGAAGGAGCGAGAAAAAAAGAGAGGATGAAACTGTGTGTTTTTAGTGGACATAATTATTTCACGGTGGAGCCCTCTATCTTTTCAGTTTTCACAGATGACCGTTTTCCACTGAAAAACGACGCCGTTTTGGGTTGCTGCAGAAAAAATTTTCTGCAGCAACTGCAGAAATGATATCCCCATATATATATATATACATATATATATATGTATATATATATATATGTATATAAAGCAGAGACACATAGGCAGCAACTTATATAACACACACAAACACACGTAGTAATCATGCCTTATGTGTGTGTGTGTATATGTATATGTGTGTGTGTGTTTATATATATATATGCACATTATAGACAACCACAGAACAATTAATTTCTGTTCTTTATAAACACCTACGTCCATAAACTCCAGGTGTGTGTCTTTATATATTTAGTGAGGAATATCCAGACTTTGGTTTTCTAATACGTGATATGTGTGTGTGTGTATATATATGCATATGTAGAAATAACAATATTTTGGTTCCCCAGTATAGGCTTCCTGACATTTCTCTTTCATTAAGTACGTCTATCTAAACGATGCATAACAGCAACATAAAGTGCAGCCAACACAATTTAGTAACAAAAGAAAGCTTTTGTACGACGCAAACCCACAATGGAGAGCTATATATATGACACACGCCTACTTCCAGCTGGAACGAAGAGCACAATGCGGGCTTTACTCCCCTGATTTGCCAACGCTAGAATAGAGCAAGAGGAGGAATGGTTCTTGAATCTCTCTCTCTCTCTTTCTCTCTTCTTCGTCTCATTCTCTCTCGGGCTCTCTCAGTCAGTTTCAGTTTGGACGTAGCAATGGGAATGAGTAAAGCATAGATTATATAAGAAACCAAAAGTGGTCCAGTCCGAAGAGAAACAGCGGTCTGAGAGAGGAGAACCACTGGGTAACCATCGCAGGGCTCGAGACGTATGGTTTTGCACTGATCTTGCGCTGCTAATGATCGTTTGCTTCTCTGTGCTTGCGTAAAACTGTTGAGTTCCATCATTGTTGATATTTGCTGCTGATGCGTTTCGTGCTTGCTTGTTGACCGAGGTTTTTTTTACCAAAAAATTTTTTTTTATAAAAAAGTTAGGGAATTAGTGAAACAAATTAGGGATCTAACAAATTAATCGATGGCGCGGTTGACTCACGCCACTAGTCACGTGAGTCTACTGCCGCCACTCTGCAAATTGCAGAGTGGCGTGCAGGTGGGGGCGTGCAAAAATGCACGCCATTGGGGTCAATCTAATTGACCCCATTAATTGACGCCCAAGGTGTCAATTTTGACGTCTTGGCGTCAATTTTTTTTTTTTTAATATAATTTTATAATTATATTTAAAATTATAAATAATAATTATAAATAATAGTTTTAATTAATAATTATGAAAATTAAAATATTCAAAATTTATTATAAATCTTAGGATATAAGACTAATAATTAATAAATTAATTAATTAGTGGATTTATTATAAATTATGGTGCCTAATTAATTAATTAATTATTTTCTAACTAAGCTTATCCTAACTAAGTTTATCATATCTATCTATTAGTCACTTATCTTATGATTAGTCCTAACTAATTAAAAATTAGTCATCTATCTTAAAAATAGATAAGACTAATCATAAGATAGGTGACTAATAGATAGATAGGATAAACTTAGTTAGGATAAGCTTAATTAGAAAATAATTAATTAAATAATTAGGCACCATGATTTATAAATCCACTAATTAATTAATTTACTAATTATTAGTCTTGTATCCTAAGATTTATAATAAATTTTGAATATTTTAATTTTCATAATTATTAATTAAAACTATTATTTATAATTTTAAATATAATTATAAAATTATATTTTGAAAAAAAAAATAGACGCCAAAATTGGGCGTCAATTAATGGGGAATGGCGTGCAAAAATGCACGCCACTCTGCAATTTGTAGAGTGGTGGTAGTAGACTCACATGATTAGTGGCGTGAGTCAACTGCCGCCATTGACTGCATTAGATCCCTAATTTGTTTCTGAACTGCACTAATTTCCTAATTTTTTTTTAAAAAAACCTTATTTTGGTAAAAAACCCTGTTGACCAAAGGGGGTTAAATCATTAAATGGTTACGGCTCTTATTTTGTTTGTTTTTATTATTATTATTATGTTTTTTCCTTTTTAATATTAAAATTTAAATCTTTAATTCTATTTAACTCTCTCTCAATTCAATTTCTTTTGGTTTTAAAAAATATAATTTCTATAATTTTAGGCATAATTTATTCTTTATTTTATATTTATTTATTTATTTATTTTTAATACCTAAAAAAAATTAGGATATTACATCTGTTCTGGAAGGAGGTGATGATGGTCGACGACTTTTTCCGGCGGTATCGTCGTCTTCGTCGGATATGGACACCGATGAAACAGAGTCTGTGAGCTTCGGTTCTTGGACCGTGTCCATATCTTCCTGGGCTCCACCATAGCTGTGCCTGTGAAGCTTGGAAGGTGAGCTCAGAGACAGTCTCTGCATGGTCTCAATCTCTCGGACGCAGTAAGGGAAGAGAGAAACGGAGGAAGATTGAGCGGAGAGTGCGAGAAATTTACCGTTAAGGTAGGGAATTGCTTTTGTAAAAAAGGTTGGTGTTGGGCGCTCTTTCTCATGTTTTTCTGCTTCCTCGTTCTCTACCTCTGCTCTCACACTCCCTCCGCTTCGTTTTGCGGATCCAAGCGTTCTGGTATAATGCGTTTCCAAATTCGCGCATTAATTTAATTCAACCAATTTTCTTTTGCCAGTTTTTCAAATCCGTTTGTTCTTGGTAGATTTAGCAGTGGAATTGAACGACATTCGGCGACTTCCGGCAGAGAGAGTCGATATTTTGCCGATTCGCACCGTGAAAAATTTGCAAGAAATATGGCCACACAGGAAATTCGCCGATTCTTAAGCTGCATTCTTTGGTTTTTACCATCCTGATGATTCTTGCAACCTCGTTTCACGCACCAGGAAGATTCTGTGCTTGGATTTATTGCAATTCTGATTTTTTCTGAGGTGGGTGCAGGTTGAAGTGAGCCTCCGGCGACTGTTATTACATGTGTGTGTTTTAATTTTATCCTTGACACCTATTCTGAACTCAAGATCTAGTTGAGGATTTTGCTTTGTTTTTAAATGTAAGACCTTTTTTATAATTTTTTTTTATGTTCTTTCTCTATTGATTACCAATATACACTTGTTAATATTAACTAATTTTTTTTCTATGATAAGCCTGTTTGGCACTTCCCAAAAAATTTAGATTTTGTTACAAGTCTACCAAACACCCTAGTTTTCAAAAACTATTCTGCATCAAATCTAGGTTTTGCAAAAGTTTGTTAAATACCCATAAAAATCCAAAAACTATTTTCCAAAGATCATTTTTACTTCGTAAATTCCAAAAACTATTCTCCAAAAGCTTTTACTCGTAAATCGTGAAAATCATTTTTTCAATCTGGAGTCAAGATCTGCGAACCATTTCATTATATTAAAAATTTATTTTAGGATATTAAAAAAATATTTTAGGGTAACAAAAGATCTTGAAAAAATATTAGGTTCTTGACGAGTACTAAAAAGATACTTATCTTATTGATCCAGATTGAAAAAATACTTCTCTTGGTCTTAAAAATTTATTTTAGGATATTAAAAAAAATATTTTAGGGTAACAACGGATCTTGAAAAAAATATTTCAAGGTACAGAAAGGTCCTAAAAAATATCTTAAGGATCTTGATTGATACTGAAAAAATAATGATCATGGCATAGAAAAGAGAAAATGATTTTCACAAAGCAAAAAAAAGTTGTTTTTTACAAAACCTAGGTTTTGATGCAGAATAGCTTTTGGAAATAGGGGTGTTTGGTAAGGTTATGACAAAACCTATGTTTTGATGCCTAGAATAGGGGTGTTTGGCAAACTTTTGTCAAAACCTAGGTTTTTGGCAGAATAGCTTCTGGTTTTGGGGTGTTTGACAAACTTTTATTCAAAAACTATTTTCCAAAAAATAATTTTTACCTCAAAAATTGTGAAAATCATTTTCCAAAAGCCATTTTTACATCGTAAATTGTGAAAATCATTTTCCAAAAGTTACTCCCAAACCGGATAAAAGAAATATATTTTTCCCCATAACTTAATTATGCCATAACAGTTAGTTTGAACTCACAACTTCAAATTTAAGAAAGTTTTAAGAGACATTTGATGTGAATAGGCCTATGGTTTTATAACAATGTTTTTGTTCCCAGCTTCCATAGCCTCTTCCCCGAACCTTTATCTAGTTGTAGTACATTTGTATGACATTAACCAGTCTCAAAGAATTCCCACTTTTGCCATATGGACAGTTTAGTAAATTTCATCACTTGTTAACTTTATGTTGTCTTCCTTAATCCTCATGTGAAGGACTTAAACATAACAACACTTGAAAGGAAAATAGAGGGAGTATTATATTCCTAGGGAAAAAATAATGAATTGATACGGAGATAAGGAATAAAGAAAAGAATGATTGGTGATCAATCTCAGAAGAACCAGATGCTTTCTTTCTTCACAACTTTGGCTTACGGAATATATTCAATTTATCTCTTTTCCCCACACTTATTCTTTATTTTTAAGAAAGACATCCAGATTTTAAAATAGAAAAAATTTATAATTTTTATTTTCAAAAATATATATAATTTTTTTAATGTAAAAATTAGATCCATTTAATTTTTGTTTGGATTTCAAGGACATGTGTATATATATGTGTGTGTGTGTAATGTGTGCATAGTGATATTGTAAGGACTATAGTGCATACATAGATTATAATGGGGAATGAAAACTCCATCCCAGATCCACAGTTACCACCGCCTGTACCGCCATCATCTTGGCCACCACCTCCACCAGCAGTGGTCAGTCAAAGAAGAGAAGATCCTCCAAGGCCACCACCCCAAGCGGCCACTTATCAGAGAGAGACAAGGCCCTCAGAAATAGAGAACAAGAGGGAAAAAGAGGCTGATGAAAAGAACACAAGATATGGGAAACAAGGTCGTCATCATCATCAACAAAGCTTGAAGCCAGCAGTGAGTCTCCCAAAAAACCTTCAAGACATATTGAAAGAAGCTGACTCTGCCATTGACAAGTCTTCCACAGACAAGCTCTATGATCAGCTTTATTCTTCTGGCCTCTTTTTATCCCACAAAACCAAGGCAAGTCCCTGCCCACCTACTTCAATTATAAATTACTTGTCTCAGTTCTGGCTTGTTTCTTTAGCATTTGAATGTTACAAAACTTCTTGTTGAACTGATGCGCGTGTGCACACATACACAAAAACATGATGATGTGCAGAAATTATGGGTGAACAAGAAGTTGAATTGCAACTGCTTCATGTTGTATGCAAGGGCACTTTCAATCACTTGGGGAGAAGACCCTCGCTATTGGAAATGGATACAACTCCAAGAATCAAGGTACACACTATTCACAATTCAAAATATATGCTTCAATTATATAATATAAAGGGAAAACTAATATTTTGATTCTTATAGTTTTGACTCGGTTGTAACTTAGTTCTTAAACATTGACTTAGGGCGATCCAATCCTTGCAGTTTTAACTCAACTCAAACCCAAGCCTTGAACTTTAACTCAAAACAACTCAATCCTATAGTTTTAACTATTTTAAAATTTTAGTCCCTGAACTTCATGAAGTGTATGATTTTATTTTCTAACATATAGAGAGTATTATTTTAAATGGTAAAACTATAGAGATTGAGTCGCATTAAGTCAAAATTCAGAGATTGAGTTGCAACTGAATCAAAATTATAGAGATTGATATGCATGGAGTGGAAGTTTAAAATCAGAGTTACAACCAAGTCAAAATTATAAGAACCAAATGATTAATTTTCCCTGATAATATAAATAAAACCGGGTTTAATGAATGAGAGCGATGAGTTGTGATGTTGCAGTGGGACAATGATAGAGGCAGCTGAACTGAAAAGAGTGTGTTGGCTAGAAGTGAATGGAAGGTTAGACACAAGAAAGCTGACAGCAGGAGTTAGGTATGAAGTGTGCTTTCATGTGATGCTGAAAGATCCAGCTCAAGGCTGGGAGGTACCTGTGAATGTAAGGCTTGTGCTACCAGGAGGGAACAAGCAAGAACACAAGGAGAATTTGATCAGCAAGATGAGAGTGCAATGGATAGAGATTCCAGTGGGGCAATTTGTAGCACCAGCTCATGATGATGAAGGAGGAGAAATGGAATTCTCTTTGTATGAGATTGAAGGTGGAGCATGGAAACAAGGCCTTGTCATCAAAGGAGTCTCCGTCAAACCTAATTCTCATGACTACAGAATTCCTCTGGAATGATGCAAATCATGCACTATCACAGTTCATATCTAGTCCGGTACTGTTAAAGAGTATAATAAAACAGTTCATGGGGTTTTATGTATTAGTTTAAGTTTATATATATACATATAGAGATACTGGAATTAGCCTCTCCGCATAGGGGTAAGGTTGTATGCATCTTTTTCTTCTTAGACCATACTTGGTGAGAGTTTTGTGCACTGAACTGAGCTGTTCTATATATATGGACAGATACTTATAATATAATACAGAAGTTTCCAAGACAAAGTAGATTGCAGCTTGGCTCCCAAAATTTGTCTTTTTAATGTTACAATCTAATGAAAGATGTTATTGGATTTGTCCAAGAAGACTAAATACGTTATGCAAGAAATCTTAATGGTTTCGTTTTTATATTAATTTAATTTGTTGCATATTCAGGATGTGAGTAAGGATAGTCCCTCCATTTCCTTTTAATTAATGTTTTAGAAACAAAATTTTCTTTGCATTTTAAGTATCATTTTATAGTGTCAATGACAACTATTACATATGTGTGTTTTAATTCTATCGTTTACACCTATCCTAAATGTAAGAGCTAGTTGATAATTTTGTTTCATTTTTAAATATAAAACCTTAATCTACTTTGCATTCTCTTTTTTATAAGCTTTTTTCTTAACTTTCTCTATTGATTACACATATTAAGGATAATAATTAATTGAAGTATGTTACCGAAACCAATATATATTTGTTAATATTAACTAATTTAACTAATTTTTTTCTATGATTAGGACTGAAAGAAGTATATTTTTTTCCTTATAACTTACACATACATTATACCATTACAGATGGTTTGAACCCACAACCTCACGTTAAAAAAAGTTTTAAAAGAGATATTTAATGTTAATAGACCCTAATGTAAGAAGTATGGTTTTACAACATAAAGTTTTTGTTTTGTTACCAGCTTCCATAGCCTCTTCCCAAAACCTTTATCTAGTTATAGTACATTTGTATGACATTAACCAGTCTCAAAGAATTCCCAGTTTTGTGATATGGACAATTTAGTAAAATTGCATCACTTGTTCACTTTATAGTGTCTTCCTTAATCCTCATGTGAAGGCCTTAAGCATAACAACACTTGAAAAGACAATAGAGGGAGTATTATATTAAAAATAATGAATTGATAATAAATATAATTAAAAATTATGAATTCAGAGCACCATCTATTATATTGGGAAATAAGGAATAAAAATAAGAATTAAGGTGATCAATCCCAGAAGAACCAGATGCTTTCTTTCTTACGCAGTAGCACCAGTTACTCCTATCTTTCACAACTTTGGCTTATGGAATATTTTCCTTTTATCTCTTTTCCCCATACTTATTCTTTATTTTTAAGAAAGACAATACAGATTTTAAAATAGAAAAAATATGAAATTTTTATTTTTAAAAAAATATATAATTTTTTTAATGTAAAAATTTTAAAAATTAGATCCATTTAATTTTCTTGGATTCCAAGGACATGTATATATGTGCGTGTGTATATATATTTAAGTTGTGCATTGTGATATTGTAAGGACTATAGTGCATACATAGATATAATGGGGAATACAAGCTCCACCCCACCCCACCGCCACCGCCACCTCATGCCACCGCCTCCACCTCCACCACCGCACCGCGGCCGCCTCCACCTCCGCCACCGCCTCCGCCTCCACCTCCACCTCCGCCTCGCCTCCGTCGCCGTCGCCGCCACCTCCGTCGCTGCCACCGCCACCTCCGCCACCATCCCAAGCAACATGGGTGAACAAGAAGGTGGATTGCAACTGCTTCATGTTGTATGCAAGGGCACTTTCAATCACTTCGGGTGAAGATCCTCGCTATTGGAAATGGATACAACTCCAAGAATCAAGGTATACACTATTCACAATTAAGAAAAATATATGCACCAATTATATAATATAAAGGGAAAACTAATATTTTGATTCTTATAGTTTTGACTTGACTTAATTCTTAAAATTTGATTCAGTGTAATCTAGTCCATGTAGTTTTAACTCAGCTAAAACTCAGTCTTTGAACTTTAACTCAAAGTAGCTCAATCCCTATAATTTTAACTATTTTAAAATTTTAGTCCCTGAACTTCATGAAATGTATGACTTTATTTTCTAAAATATAGGGAGTAATATTTTAAATGGTAAAACTATAAAGATTGAGTCAAACTTCAAGGAGTAAGCTATAGCTGAGTGAAAACTATAGATATTGAGATGGATCGAGTCAAAGTTTAAAGTAGAGTTACAACCGAGCCAAAACTACATAAATCAAATGATTAAGTTTCCCTGATAATATAAATAAAACCGGGTTTAATGAATGAGAGCAATGAGGTGTGATGTTGCAGTGGGACAATGATAGAGGCAGCTGAACTGAAAACAGTGCGTTCGCTAGAAGTGCATGGAAGGTTAGATACAAGAAAGCTGACAGCAGGAGTTTTGTATGAAGTGTGCTTTCATGTGATGCTGAAAGATCCAGCTCAAGGCTGGGAGGTACCTGTGAATGTAAGGCTTGTGCTACCAGGAGGGAAGAAGCAAGAACACAAGGAGAATTTGATCAGCAAGATGAAAGTGCAATGGATAGAAATTCCAGTAGGGCGACTTATAGCACCAGCTCATGATGAAGGAGGAGAAATGGAATTCTCTTTGTATGAGATTGAAGGTGGGGCTTGGAAACAAGGCCTTGTCATGAAAGGAGTCTCCATCAAACCTAATTCTCATGACTACAGAATTCCTCTGGAATGATGCAAATCATGCACTATCGCAGTTCATGTCTAGTCTGGTACTCTTATAGAGTATAATAGAACTGTTCATGGAGCTTTATGTATTAGTTTTAGTTTAAGTTTTTATATTAGTTTTAGTTTAAGTTTATATATATATATATAGAGAGAGAGAGAGATATTTTGGAACTAGCCTCTCCGTATGTGAGAGTAAAGTTGTGTGCATCTTTTTCTTACCAGACCTTACTTGGAAGCAGTCTTATGCACTGAGCTGCTCTCTATATATGGAGAGATACTTATGATATAATATAAAAGTTTCCAAGACAAAGTAGATTGCAGCCTGGCTAACAAATTTTTTGTCTTCTTAATGTTACAGTCTAATGAAAGATGTTATTGGATTTGTCCAAGATTGAATACTTTATGCAAGAAATCTTAATAGTTTCGTTCTTATATTAATTTAATTTGTTGCATATTCAGGATGTGAGTGAGGATGGTCCCTCCATTCCTTTTAATTAACGTTTTAGCAACAAAATTTTTTGTTGCATTTGAACTGTTGTTTTATAATGTCAAAGACAATTATTATATGTGTGACTTTTAATTCTATCCTACCCTAAACTTAAGAGCTAGTTGGGGATTTTGTTTTGTTTTTAAATGTAAGACCTTAATCCACTTTACTTCTCTTTTTTATAAATTTTTTTCTTAACTTTCTCTAATGATTACACATATTAAGGATAAAAATTGAATGGAGTATACATAACCAATATACCTTTGTTAATATTAACTAATTTTTTCTATGATTAGGATTGCAAGAAGTATATTTTTTCCCCTTAACTTACACACATTATACCATCACAGATTGTTTAAACTCACAACCTCACATTTAAAAAAGTTTTTAAAAAGAGATTTGATGTCAATAGACCTAAACGGAAGAAGTATGGTTTTATAACATAAACTTTTTCTTTTGTTACCAGCTTCCTAGCCTCTTCCCCCAACCTTCATCTAGTTATAGTACATTTGTATGACATTAACCTGTCCCGGTCTCAAAGAATTCCCAGTTTTGTGATATGGACAATTTAGTAAAATTGCATCACTTGTTCACTTTATATTGTCTTCCTTAATCCTCATGTGAAGGCCTTAAGCATAACAACACTTGAAAGTAGAGGGAGTATTATATTCCTAGAAAAAAAAAATAATGAATTGATAATAAATATAATTAAAAATTATGAATTCAGAGCACCAACTATTATATTGGGAGATAAGGAATAAAGATAAGAATGATAGGGGCAATCAATCCCAGAAGAACCAGGTGCTTTCTTTCTTTCTTTCGCAGTAGCACCAGTTGCTCCTATCTTTCAAAACTTTGGCTTATGGAATATATTCCTTCCATCTCTTTTCCCCATACTTATTCCTTATTTTTAAGAAAGACAATACAGATTTTAAAATAGAAAAAATCTGAAATTTTTATTTTCAAAAATATATATAATTTTTTTAATGTAAAAATTTTAAAAATTAGATTCATTTAATTTTCTTGGATTCCAAGGACATGTATATATGTGAGTGTCTATATATTTAACGTGTGCATGGTGATATTGTAAGGACTATAGTGCATACATAGATATAATGGGGAATTCAAGGTCCACCCCATCTCCGCCGCCACCACCTCCACCACCGCCACCATCCCAAGCGATGTGGGTGAACAAGAAGGTGGATTGCAACTGCTTCATGTTGTATGCAAGGGCACTTTCAATCACTTGAGGAAAAGACCCTCTATTGGAAATGGATACAACTCCAAGAATCAAGGTACACACTATTCACAATTCAAAATATATGCACCAATTATATAATACTTTTGATTTTTATAGTTTTGACTCGGTTTTGACTTAGTTCTTAAACTTTGACCTAACGTAATCTAGTCCTTGTAGTTTTGACTTAGCTAAAACTCAGTCTTTGAACTTTGACTTAAAGCAGCTCTATCCCTATAGTTTTAACTATTTTAAAATTTTAGTCCCTTAACTTCATGAAATGTATGATTCTATTTTCTAAAATATAGGGAGTAATATTTTAAATGGTAAAACTATAGAGATTGAGTCACATTGAGTCAAACTTCATGGACTGAGCTACAACTAAGTCAAAACTATAGAGATTTAGAAGGATTGAGTCAAAGTTTAAAGTTAGAGTTACAACCGAGCCAAAACTACAAGAACCAAATGATTAATTTTCCCTGATAATATAAATAAAAACGGGTTTAATGAATGAGAGCAATGAGGTGTGATGTTGTAGTGGGACAATGATAGAGGCAGCTGAACTGAAAACAGTGCGTTCGCTAGAAGTGCATGGAAGGTTAGACACAAGAAAGCTGACAGCAGGAGTTTTGTATGAAGTGTGCTTTCATGTGATGCTGAAAGATCCAGCTCAAGGCTGGGAGGTACCTGTGAATGTAAGGCTTGTGCTACCAGGAGGGAAGAAGCAAGAACACAAGGAGAATTTGATCAGCAAGATGAAAATGCAATGGATAGAAATTCCAGTAGGGCAATTTGTAGCACCAGGCACCAGCTCATGATGAAGGAGGAGAAATGGAATTCTCTTTGTATGAGATTGAAGGTGAGGCTTGGAAACAAGGCCTTGTCATTTTTATCAAAAAAAAAAAAAAAGGCCTTGTCATCAAAGGAGTCTCCATCAAACCTAATTCTCATGACTACAGAATTCCTCTGGAATGATGCAAATCATGCACTATCGCAGTTCATATCTAGCCTGGTACTGTTATAGAGTATAATAGAACTGTTCATGGAGTTTTATGTATTAGTTTAAGTTTATAGATACACACACACTCACATATAGAAAGATGCTGGAACTAGCCTCTCCGCATGTGGGGTAAAGCTGTGTGCATCTTATTCTTACCAAACCTTACTTGGAGCCAGTCTTGTGCACTGAGCTACTCTCTATATATGGAGAGATACTTATGATATAATATAGAAGTGTCCAAGACAAAGTACATTGCAGCCTGGCTCACAAAATTAGTGTTATGATCCTAATTTGACTAGGTAAACCCTGGTTCAGTACAGTGCATTTGTGCAGAGAGATTATGAAATTCAAACTTTCAGTAGATCTCACTAATATTTGCTTTGGAGCACAAGCATGTTTATTCAGGCATGCTATTAATTATCAACTTTACAAAAATGCTGGAAGGTTTGTCAATAAGGAAGAAACAATAAAAACAAAAGAAAAAAGATCTATGACATTTATTTGATTGATGTTCAAAGTTTGGCAGCATCTCTATAGAAAAAAGCAATACCTCAGTGCTTTAAACATCCGCTCTGTATCCATCAGGTTTATACCACAATGAAAAATCAATCCCTTTGCTTATTAATTTCTCTGTTGCAGGTCCAATTCTCTCCAGCAGCTGAACTCATCAAGGCAAAAAAAAATTAATAAAAGAATATGATGCCAGCATGTAAGTTCCATATCAATGGAGGATGAAAAAAAATATGCCCAGGTATATGCAACTTGTAATCCAGTATTTTCAGATATTTATATTGTACCAGAAGCATGAACAGAGACCTATATCAGCAAATAAATTTAAGAATAAGTTATCAAACAAGTTAGGAGGGAAACAATCAGGGCACTAACCTTTGTATGGATCACGCCATTGGAAACCAAAACAGATCTATCAAACACGCAAAATTGTCCACCGTCCATCCGAGTAACTCTCCCACCGGCTTCCTCAACCATCTACAAGAAGGAAAATGGAATGAAACTTACTAGACAATTTTCATTAGGGGCCAGGGGAGACTGAGCTCGCCAACCATTGGATCTGTTTGGGAACTATGTAATAAGTTCCATAAGTTGGTCAAAGACAAATTTGGATGTAACAAATGCTTCAAGAATAAGAAGTATTTGTTGTTTTCTCACTGAGAAGTCAATCAAGTGGATTTTAGAACACAAATTTCACCTTCGATGTGTATTGTTGGCTAATTTGTGATAGAAAACAAGGATCAGTAAGTAAAATTCATAAAGCTTACCAAAACTCCAGCAGCCATGTCCCATGGCTTTAGACGATATTCCCAGTATGCTTCTACAATCCCTAAAGCTACATGACACATATCCACTGCAGCGGCACCAAGTCGTCTCACTCCCTAAACATCAAATATTCAGAACTTGAGAGACATGAAAGGCAAAGAAATGAGGAACAAACTCTCGATAAAGGGCACATTTGAATAGATTTAGGTGATTACCCTGCTGACATCAGTAAATTCTTTGAATAATTCTATGTTTGTAGACCATGCATCATCGTGATCATACCCAAATCCTGTAACCAGAAGAGATCGCTCCACCTGAAAACAAGAAAGTGAGGATTAGTTTACATACACAAGTGAGGATAAATTAAAAATCTCCCTGAAAAAATTAAAAATTATGACAAGGAAGAATTAAATAATATTTGGTGAATCGAAATCGTCCACCACAACTTGGCAGAAATAATAATTACGTGCAGAGTGTACTTACATATAAAGAAGAATCAATATTTTATCAAATAAGAAGATGAATGAATGAATATAAACATATAACGTGGAAATTTCTCCAATACTAAGATAAAATTGACAGGACAAACTTAACTAAATGAAGAAGAAGAAAAGCAACTATGTCAAGGATAATCACAATATCCTTGCAACAAACTCACAAGACCATACCAAGCATCAAATGCCATGTTGAATTTGCTTGGCACTATTCATTATGAAAGTGTAAATAATCCATTCCTCTTAAGTTGCAACACTTATTTCTGTAACATCTGATAACTCTTCAATAATAGTAACCACCAAACCTTGTGAGACTAATCAAAGATGACTAATCCCCAAATGAAGTAGAAAACAAAGATGGAATCCAAATAATATCAAGAAAATATCATAACAAGCCAGCCAAAATACTTGATTTGTGCAATATTAGTATTACATAAAACTAAAGAGATTCCAGTGATCATCTATTGCCGCCGCTTATTATTATTAACCTATATTATGCACAACATCAAAGGTAGCTTCTAATATTACTCACCTGATCAGTTGTACTAACTTGGATCCTTTGTCCATTGCAGAATGCTCCCTCACCTAGAAGGTAAAGAGAACTGATTGCAGAGTAATGATATGTTTATAAACAAATAAAGTAGATAAATCATTTTCAATTTCTTTTTGGTGTGAATAGCAGTTAAAATAAAATAAATATTCACCAGCAGCTGCAGAGAAAATGCGGGTATTCCAACACATAGGACCTCCTACAAACTCAACCTGAAATAGATAAAGTTTTATATTAATAAATCAACAACATTTCTTTCAGCTTCATCCACTATGATATAAGGTATAATAGAAGATTGATTGATGTCCCATATCTGATGAGCAGTTATGAGCCTACAATCATATGCATCTCTAAAAGAAAATAAAAATTTCACTAAGAAAAGAGAAACTCTAAAAATAAAATATATGATTAAAGTACCACAGCAGCAGCTGCAGGATTCCCTCGATATAAAACTCCAACAGAAACTGCAAAGCTAGGATAGCCATGTGCAAAGTTTGTTGTCCCATCTACATACATATCAAAGATCAGTAGGTAAATTATCTTAAGTATCAAATCTATATAAATTTCAATACAAAAGTAAAAAAGCTTGACAAACATGCTTTCTGACGCGCATAAATGCGACATAAAGACACCTTTTTAGGAGAAGAAACTTCAATAAAAACAGAGAACCATACGAGGGGAATTAATATCATTCCCTTAAAAATAGGTGTTAAGAGGTATTGCATATTTAGGAAATACTCCCGTGCTAAGGAAATAGTTGCTAGTAATGACCACAAAGTAAAAGGCGTTGTGCCTTTGTTCAGTTATATTATTAGCAAAGTAGAGGTTGACAGTCCTTGTGTTATGCATCCACTCATTGAGTCTTTCATTAATATAATTTGTTCATACCCCCACCCCCTTGCAACCTCACTTTTTCTCTTCTTATTGTCTCAACAATGATAATAAAAATAAGTATGGACTGAAATTTCAACCTAAAGGATCAATGCACCAGAGATAATCAGACGCTGAATCTCCTATAATTCCACCCTCTTCCCCAAGAATAAGATGATCTTTAAAATTCTTTTTCACCACTTGTAATATGGCAGCTTCACTCATTTTATCTGTCCTGTAAATAATTGTAAACTTATGAGTATAAGATTGAAATAAAAAATCTTCATCTGTTAAAAAATAAACAGTGCAATAACTCACCAAAAAATAGCTGAAGATCAACCATGCAAAAAAAAAATTTAAAAAAAAAAAAAAAAAATCCTTGGAGTTAAAGCTTTAAAGATTATATACATTCAAAGAAAATCAATGTCTGAATTCAATAACACTGGACAGAAAAGGTACTTTTCTCTAGACAAAGAGATATCACAGACAAACACCCAAGCCCACATTGATTAGAGGTTCAACGAGACCTTACTCGGTCACCAAGTCAGTTAATCCTTTATATGTAATATTCCGTGGCTTATTGACAGCATCCATGACAACCTGGAAATAACAAAAAGATATAAAAAAACAAGGTAATGTGGTTCATAAATATAGTATGCCAAAAATTTTCTGGGCATGGTTAAGCAAGTCAGTTAATCCTTTATTATTGGTGTTACTGTGTTAGGCATGTTTAGACCTTGTCTTCAAAGCTTAAGCTTATGAGATGCTGGTTCTTCAAATGGTATCAGAGACACAAAGCCTCTTTGACCAAGCATTTAAACTTTCAATCCTTGCCGCTCCAATTCATAATAATTGACTCCACCATTTTCGATATCTATCACCACTCTATTTCCGCCAGTGTTGTTAAAACGTAGTGTCGAAACGTAGAAATGGACGTTTTTACGTTTTTTGCCTGAAAAACGTGTCAGAACGGTGGTAGGAACAGAAATGGAGCTAAATAGGTCGAAACGGTAAACTCGGTCGAAACGTAGTGTTAAAACGGAATTTTTTTTTTTTTGGTAAAAAAAAAAAAAAGTTTAGGCAAGAAACGGAAATTTTTAAATGTTGTTTTTGTGATGGCTAATTAACTCAACTCAAGATTAGACACGACAAAACATAGAGTGTCTCCTCAAATTGATTATAACTTTGAAGACATTGAGTGGAATGATGATTGAATTGTGGAACCAACATGTGAAGATTTTTCGGAAGATGTTGGAGTTGGAGAAGATCAAGATCCCCAAGGCTTGGATGATAATGATTTGAATGAAGAAGAGGGGAACTTGAATGATTTGGATATTCCCGAATTTCTCAGTGGGGGAGGAGATGAAGAAGATGATATTGACTTTGACTCCGATGACTTAAATTAAAGATGTTGATCTCTTTTATAATTTTATTGCCTTGATGTTTTGATTTTAATATGTATTATGATGACTGAGTTTGAACTTAATTATTTCCTTGAATGTTTGGACTGGTGTGTTTTGTTTTGTTTTTTTTTTTTTAATACACATAGTAGGGGAGAGGGCAGGGTTTGAACCCTGGACATGGGGGAGGGGAGCCAAGCTCCCATGCCCATCATTGCGCTACTAAGATATTTGTTAGTGTGTTTTGGTTTTATATATGTTGGATTTTTTTTTTTTTGATCTTTTTTTTTTTCGGTAGTACGTAGTAAACTCTTTCGTTTACGTTTTTGAGGACCCTTACCGTTTCAACATAGACTCTACGTTTTTTATTTCCGCTTCTATGCCCCTAACGAAACTCTCTTTAATTTTCCAACTACGACATTATTCCTATTCCAAGTGTTCTCACTTCGAATTAATCAAATATTTCACAAGAATTACCTATATTCCATTTTATTTCACAACATACGTTAGGAGACATCCCTTATCGAGTTATCGCAGATAAGCATATAGGCTCACAAAGATTAGAGTAAGACTTCTAATTACAAAATAGAAGCTCTTGCATTTGAAATCTCAAAAATAAAAAATAAAAAATCCTTTATCCTTAGTTGGCTAAAGCTAATTTCAAAAACAAGCCATCGAAGTGGCGATCATACAGAGCCTCAAAATGCAGTAAAGGAAATGACAAACCTCAGCACCCGTCTGAGCAGCTGTTTTGACCACTTCAATGAGCTCAGCAGGATCAATGGGTCCGGTTGATTCGGCACCGACTTTCGGAAACCTTTCAGATAGCAAAGATTTTGTTATGAAGTGAGGTCTCCTTGATATTGAGCTCCAATTTCGATGGAATTTGCTCAATCTTTGAAGCGAAGTCCCAGAAAATTGGTTTCGGATGCATAGCGACGACCTAGGCACCACAGAAAACACAGGGTGAAGGTTTAAGCCAGCCGAGAAGACCATTGATGCAAGCTTCAAAGTACGTCCTTGCTTCTGCTGTGAACCTCTGCTTTGAGATTATGGAGTGGGAAATGAGAACGAAGAAGACTTTCACGAAAAATGGTGCCTTGCCAATATTTAATTTTAAATGAATTAGCCTTTTTTTTTTTTTTTTTACTGAAATATATATTTAAAAAAAAAAAAAAAAAAACTCTCTCGGAATTCCGCCACATGCCAAGCAAGGGCGTATTTTATTATTATTTTATGTTTTTTGGGCCAGAAAATATAATTACGTTGTGTTAGTACTTTTTTTTTTTTTTTGGCGGTCGCGCGCAAACCATAATACGCACCAAACTTTATTTAAACGGGTAAAATATAAAGTTGTGTTGTAATGCTTAAATATAAATTATTTGATAATATTGCTCGCCCAAAAAATAATAGTTGTTAATACCATAAATAATAAATAAAATTATATATTTTTTTGATTTGGTTAACTGTTTCTCAAACGTTAAAGTCTAGAGGGTTTTGGCCTATTTTAACAAGTATGCTTCTCAAGTTAGAATTTGTACTTTCCTTTTTAGCAGCTTAGTGCATCAATTAGCAGCTTGATAAAATTATATTTATTTTATCTTTCAATTATCAAGCAATTAAATGATAATTATATTGGTATATATTATTCATTGGATTATTAATATAAGATATATTTATTTAATTTAATTATATTACAAAAATTTGTTAAGTTAATTAATATAATATATATTTTCTAAAAGACTTTAGCCACTTTTTTTAATACTCTTATTTCTTCTCTTCTTTGATTATTATTGAGGAAGCATCAATAGAAGCAAATTAAAAAAATATTGATAAATATAAAAAGATTTATCTTATATTTATAACTATCATTAACTCTCAAAATATATTAGAGGAGTATCTTTTTTGGCTTGGTATAATAAAACCACATTTTAGTTTATATAAAGTTTTGAGAAAAATGTTATCCGAAATTTGATATATTAATTCGGAAAAAAAAAATTGCTGGAAAAGAAGTAGTTTTTTAATACTTTTTTGGCAGTAGCAAAAAAAAAAAAAAAAAAATGCTTTTTTGGCCAACTGTTTTTTCACCTATTCTCGTTTTGTTTTACACGTTAAAATTTGGTTTACTCCTTGTAGCTTGCACTCGAATTTCGAAGTTCGAACCTTCCGGTTGAGTGGGGATAATTCAGTTCACATTTCCAGAAAAGAAGATGCAGCTTGCTTCGCTAATTTCTAGTTGCAGTAACTATGCTCATCCCCTGTCGATCAAGGTACGCCTCTTGTATCTATCTCACTGTTCGTGATTGTTCATTCTGCAATTTTTTGAGACTGAGTGAAAAATTGGTTCAATTTTGAAGGGAGAACAAAATCCCATTGCTGTAAAAGCAGAAAATTTGAAGTTTTCTTTCAAGAGCTTGGCTCCGCCATTAATGGCTGCGCTCGTGGCCTTATCTCCGTTATGCTACACTCCAGGTTGACCACTCAAGTCTTATCTGAATTTTGAAGAATCCCCACCTTTTTTTTTCTTAAACACTAAAGTGCCCCTCCTTTTTGTTCAAATTTCCATATATACCATTCTTTGTTTTCTTACCTCATTTTGTTCTCGCCTCTTTGTATTAACTAGAAAAGATATAACTCCCTTTCAGTCTTTTATTAGTTGGCATATTCCTTATGCGTGATGTCTGTGTATGAAAATGTCAATTCATGCGATCTTACAAAGAGTAGGACATGAAACTCAACTACAAGTTAATGTCTAGTTTTGTGTGAGTTACTAAATGATGAATGTTTTGTTGGATGGCCTAAATCTCTTGACACAAAATAACCATAGGAGAGCTTCAAGTCTTGGGCAAAGTATGAATATAATCTTGAAAAGGTTGTTATGAACATCTAATTTCTAATTGAATATGCATAAACCAATGTTACGTATCTTAGTATGATCAATGTTGAACTGGAGATAAACAATCCAACACTTGAGTTTTAGTCTTGCAGGTATGAAAATGCCTTGGTACAAAGAGATGAAATTCTTCTAGAGAGGTTAAAGAGAAAATAAGCAGAATTTCTACATGTCTGAGAAGAAGTAATAAGGAAAAGGAAATGTAAGATTAAATAGTTATTGAAAATATGATAAAAATGGTTTTGAGGATTCTACTTGATCGTTTCTCTTCTTTTCCTTTAATTTGGTGAATCTACTCAAGCTTTGTATTCCAGAAAAAATGTGGGCCAGACCAAAATGTTTGATGTTCAATTCATGTTGATGTGACTTTAAAAGTACTCATATAACCTGTTGTATAGCAGATTGAACTTTTCCAATGAACTGATCATTGACTTGGCATGTGGCCTTAAGCCTCACTCTGGTGAGGGAAAAAAAAGACCTTAAGACCAACTGGTCAAGACTTTGATTTCTTTTTTCTATTCTCATTTTAAGGAGTGCGTTCAGTTATTGTTCATCCTATTCTCTTCATCAAAAATAGGCTTTGGTACAAGGTATGACAGGCTAATTCATTGTGCACCTTTCAAGTCTGAAGGACTTTATTTCAAAAGGGTGTATTAGATATTTCATGAAACCAACGCAGACTTTCACTTAACATCTTAAAGTTTGTGAGTAAATAATCTTTGACAGAGCCGATTGGCACACGGATGCCTACAATGTATTGCAATGCAAATTTTTTTCCTTTGCTTGGTCTTGTTTCACACTCATTTTCAATACTAAGGGGAAAAAAGGATAGTTCTGAATGCAGTAGAACCATGCAGTTTGTACTCTTGTTGACTTCTTCTGTGCTCCAGTTTCAAATGGCCAAACCATAGATATCCAGAGAGGAGGCTCATTGTTTCGTCAAGCTTGTATTGGTTGTCATGATGCTGGTGGGAACATAATACAGCCGGTGAGCTTTCATTTGCTCAAGACGTCTGGTTATATATGTATGTTATTTCATTATGTCATTTCTCTGATTCATATTATCTCCCCTCTTTTTTCGTCCAGGGAGCAACACTATATATGAAGGATTTACAGAGGTAATGAACAACTAGAGCATCCTTATATTGTACATAAACAGAGAAAACATCAAGTTTCAGAAGGATTCACAAAATCTTAGTCAACATCAAATTTCAAGGTCACATTTTTGACAAATTATGGGGCAAATTAATATTTTAGTACTCTTGAAATATAGTGTTTCACTTATTAATTCTTCATCAATGTTGTCTTTTTATGAACATTTTCATAGCTAAATTACTGACACAAATGAAACAAAATGTGCATGTTCCTATTGTCCATCAATTATTATGCTGAAAAAGAGAGACTTCTTGAGTAGTTTGGCAAAGAAAACATTAATTTGAGCAGACAGAAGAACTAAATTGGAGGGGTGTTAGAAAACAAAGGACCACGGTAAACATTTTTTAATATTTCAAGAACCAAAACATTACTACACTCCAAATTGTATGGGAAGGTCTAAACCAAAATTTGAAGGAAAAGTGATGACGTCAAGTTTGGGACTTGTGTTCTAGATCTTTCTGGTAAACTGCTATCTTATACATGTAGGTGTTTTGTTCTCAAAAGTTAAAAGTTTTTTTGTTCATGCAAAATTGAAGAAGACTTCTTTGTTCTTGGATCCCTTATTTTGTTAAATATGCCTGGAAATGACTGGAAGGTTGGCCCTGCAGAAATGGAGTTGACACAGAAGAAGAGATCTACCGAATCACATACTATGGCAAAGGAAGAATGCCGGTGCGTTCTCTTGTGGACTCCAAGGACTTGCTAAATTTGAGACAAGGAAACAAAATAATTGAAAATCTGTGTCTCTGTCAATAATATAATTGAAAGGGAACTGACAAATATTCAACTCAAATATGGTCTCAGCAAATCGATCACTTCCCCCTTACAGATTTGTCCTTCACCATTCTAAGTTTTGTGTATATTAAATTTCTATTTTGGTTCACATAATGGAATGGAATTAATTTAAAACAATTGAAAGAATAATCACGTCAGTATCCCCGCTTTATAAAGAAGCATGAAAAAGAGAACCTCTTTCCTTCCTTATTACGGAGTACCAACCTAGACAAGCTCGTCATAAGTTACTGTTTGGTTCATTAGGATTTTTTTATGTTATTGTCTTCTATAAATTGATCATTCCACAAATGTGGTGGGTGTAATTCCTAGTGCTGTATTGATCTTTACCGTTTGAAGTTGTATTATTGATGTCTGTAGTACCTGCTACATAAGAAGTGATCTCACAGACATATTTTTCAGAAGTGTTTGTGATATTATAATGGAATAGACTGATTCTAACTGAGGGAAGAATGTGTGATATGTACATAGTTGCGTACTTATATATAAACAGGGATTTGGTAAGGAATGTATGCCGCGAGGTCAATGCACATTTGGAGCTCGTTTGGAGGATGATGACATAAAGGTCTTAGCTGAGTTTGTGAAGATGCAGGCTGATCAAGGATGGCCTACTATACAAGATTGATTCACTTACTTACTAGCCCATATCTATATGTGTCTTCTTTAACTGTATCATAACAAACAGGTACATAGTGAGTCTATCATGTTCATTCTTTTGAGGCTCTACTTAATGCTACTGTCTGATTCTATATACTTCTTCGCATAAAATGTTACTTTGGCATCTTGTGTCTTGGAAGAATTGCTGTCTTCCTTTTTGTTTTCCTTAATCAAAAGTTTTGTTAAGTTGGATTCTAGATTCTTATCTTAAAACATTGTCAAAATCTTCATATGGATAACAGGACTCAAACTCAAGCCTCTTTGTTAAGATGGGACTTGTGGGAGAATAATGATAGTTGGGTCTCAAAAAGTAATGATTGTTGGATGTGACAAATTTATCTGAAAAATGAGTTCTATTCAACTAACGTAAATAAGGTAGTCAGACTAACAAATTGTTGGTTGAGGTGGTAAAGAACCTAATCCCCATAAAAAGGAGAACAAAAGTTTGAATCCTGGGAAGTGCACTTGTTAGGAGAGATGAAAACCCTTGCCTTCTAAGCCTCGAAGGAGAGGCCTTGATCTAATATAAAAAAAGGCAATCAGAATATGGAGGAGCTCCTCTATAATTTTATTTTTAAGTGAGTTAGCTTGTTTCAGCAGTGTCACACATTTGAAGCTGACATGTCACTGTTTGACATGTTACTGCCTAATGTAATCTTTTTATTAACATAAATTTGACTTTACTTCAAAAAAACGGTAAATAAGCCATTTATTTAAGTTTTAAGTATAACTCTCAGTTTACATTTTGATTCTTACTTGTAACTGGATGTCTAAATGATATTTGTAAATTACAAAAAAAAAAAAAAGGGCAGAAACCTTACTATCATTAATTCAATTTTTGGGGACTTAAAACGGATTTTACATTTCTTCCTCCTTATCCTTGGACACATTTTTTAGTTGAAAATCATCGATTTTAAATACTACTAATCTAAATTCAAGTTGCAACAGAATCCAAATAAGAATGAACTCTTCCATAAACATATTTAATACTCTCTCTAGTTCTAATTACAAGAATTTTTTTGGAGAAATTAAGGAAGTTAATTAACTTACCTTAGAGTATTTGTATTTATATTTTTTTCTTCAAACTAATTAGTTGAACTAATATATAATCTAATGATACACACTATATGATATGATTAAGTAATTTATTTAGTTTCTTTAATCAACCCGATCTTATAATTAGAGTAGAAGAGAGTATTAAGGATAGATCAAAGCTTTGACTCAAATTCCTTTCTTGAAAAAGAAAAATTAATGTGATGATCACCACGTCTATCAAGATATGTGATGATCATCTCATCAAGATGTGATGGGAATAGAAGAACCAACATGATATATGTATCTATGTATTCCCTCTTGTCTTTATTATTACGAGACACCAACGAACTATTCTTATAAACCAATGAAAACAATTAACGTCAATAAAGTTGACCTACAATTTAAATAATTTCTAATATTACCCATATTAATTGCATTAAACTATAATATCATATTAATTATTACTCTCACCCATTGCCTTTATTAATTATGGGCATACATTTAAAAATAATAATTAATGCTCCTTGAGAATAAGCAAGTGTCTTATAAAAAAGACCAAATAAATTTACAAGTTGGTGCCTTATAATAAAGATCAGAAAGAGTATATGTATATATCTTTGTATCAAAACAGATATATTTCACTCATAAATAGTAGCATAATTTACTATACTTTATTTGGTTTATGTTTGGCTATATATATTTTGCAATATTTTAAGCACAGAATAATCTTTTTATAAAAATGATTTTAAATTATTCAGATGAAATTAGATGGTTAATATTGATTTTTTGTGCCTTGAATTGTAAATTAATACTGATCTATTTATTTATTTTTTAATGATGTGAGATAGCAAGAATAATTATTAATATTATAGTTGAGTGATTGTAGGGAGGGACCAAGTGGTCTGGTCTCTGTGAAAAGCACATGGTGAGAACAGTGTCTTCATTAGCTAGCTGTTTTTAGTAAAACTGATCATGTCAACGACACTCCACTTAATTGGTCCCAAAATAATAAAATATTGTGAAATAATTTTATTTAATTCTTTGATTAATTTTTAAGTCTTTCTAAGGAGGACCATATATGCATGTGAGTATGTGACAGTTGTTGCACATGGTGCTGCTAATCAATTTTACCTTTTTCATTAAGTTAATTAATATTTAAATATTATCGTTTTCAAACAACAGATTTCATTTCCACTTTCAAAAAAAGTACCACTATGGTTTTATTTATAAGTCTATTTTAACTAAAAAATTTAATCTTATTTATAAGTTTAGTTTCATGTAATAAATGAAATTATGACAATTTTACCCATATTAATTATACTTATGAAGATAGAGAGAGAAGAAATAGTTGAAAAATACCTAATCATAAATGAGGACAAAATTAAAAAATGATTAAGCTAATTACCTTTCATTGGTATGTGAGATTTGATCAAAATAAACTTATAAATAAGACTAGAGTGATATGCATTCTTTATAGTTTATATTATCTCAATATTAAAATTATATGCCGATAAAAAAATATTAAAATTATATCATTGATTAGGTTTTTTTTCCCCTGAAAATTGAGATGCAAATAACTATAAATTCAAGATTCTCAATTGTAAATAAGGCTTTTATGTCTCGAATGTAACTCTCAATTTTCTATTAGTATTTTTATTTTCAATTTTCTGGATCAATATTTACAATTAATTTTTTTAAAAAGATTTTAAAAAATCCAAGTGTTATTAATTCTTTTTTCCATTGGATTCGCAAAAAAGTTGTGGTAGATTATTAATGTGAAATGGTGAGACTTGCTTCAACTGTAGCACATTACTTGAAACGAGACATTTCATTTTGATGATAGTATTGATATGAAATATAACTTTTTGTATAAAACTTGAGTGCACGCGAGAACTCTGGTGGCCGATTGTGTAGTAGCTGGCATATCTGATTGACCCGTCCGTGAAGGTATTGATTATAAAAATACAAACATTTTAAAATTTTTTTAATGATAGATTATATGAAATTTAAATAAGATACTTAATCATTTAATTATATGTTACTTTTTTAGAGATTAAGAAATCTAAATATATGTTGTGTATCCTTATATTATATATTAGTTTATTAGTCAAACTAATTGGTTTGAAGAAAAAACTAAAAATAAAAATATTCTAAAATAATTTAATTAGCTTCCTTAATATCTTCAAAAAAAGTCAACTAGGTTTTATAATTAGGACTGTTATATATTGGCATTACTTTTTTAGTTTTGGAATGTGAAATGATATTTTTATGTAATTTTACGGGACCAAATAATAATCAACCGGTACCACAGTCCTGACATGTGAAATTTTTCACATATTGCTGCTTCTCTTTTAAATTACTTAAAGGATCCGTGGTCCCGATCATATATTATGTGGAATATGCAAATGACTGAAAACCCTAGAGAGAGAGAGGCAATTAACAAGTCATTGTCAACAGCTGTAAGAGGGAGGGACCAAAAGGCTATGATTAAATTATTAATTAACCAGCTCTAAGCTTAAATATAAGATAAAGTTAATTTTTTTTAGCGATTAAAAGAAACTAAATAAGTTACTTAATCATATCATATATTGTGTATTCTTAAATTATATATCAGTTTATAAGATTTGAAGAAAAATGAGAAATATAAATAAAATAATTTAGTTAGTTTCTTTAATATCTCCAAAAAAAGTCAACTTTATCTTATATCTAAGATTAAAGGAGTATTTGTCAACTCTCTTACTGTCTTCCTCTCTCTAACCCTAGCTATGTCAAACACAGCATTCATATATATATATATGGATGCATGAGTCCTATTACATATAAATTCAATTTGTGCTTGGGGATATCTGCCTCCACGGGGAATCCCCAAACAACCTAGCTAGGGTTTCTGAATTCTTACTTCAAGATCTCTCTCTCTCTGTTTATCACATCGTCAATGAGTCTGGTGGCAAGTATATAATATGTTGGTTTGAGAGGTTGAAGCTGCCAGCATGATCTGGTAATTGTTATAAACTAGCCTCCTATATATATATATATATAGAAATGCTCTTAACATAATTTGGTTCTTGAATATCTACATGTTCATGTTTGATTGTAGAAGTTTGATGTACAGTCATTTGAATCTTAATGCATTTTGACTTTGGAGCAAGAAAACAAAAGAATATGTTTCTGAAATGAAGAACCTTGTTAGTTTTGCTTTTTACTGGTTATGGAATTAATCTGGAAAACTATATTGGGTTAGATCTTGTTAGATACGCACATTAATATATATATATATATATATATAAATCAGATCATCCTGCAGCTTCAATCACTCAATCACCAACACGGCCATTTCTCAGTTCTCTCCAAAGTTATACTTTCAAGCCTGCAATTATATGTTCATCACTCTTATATTTGCAGATTCAAGGTATTATATATATATATACCTTCATGCTATTAATTTTCTATATGCAAATTTTAGTTTCTTCAATATATGATTGAAGACAGACACACACACACACACACACAGATCCACGAACTGGGCATATATATATATATATATTTTTCTGTGTGTGTACATGTATGTATTTTCAGTACTATTAGTATGTATCAGACGAAGAGGGATGAATGTTAGTTGAAGAAGAAGAAGATATCGAAGAATTAATTATTTATTTATGCGTGTGAGCATAGAAAAAAATATATTTAATGATATATAAAGTACCCTTTGTCTAACTATTTTAGGAACTGTTTCATCAGAGACGACACTTTGAATTTGTTAGCTGCTTACTGAACTACATTATATTTGTGGTCCACCTCAATCACTGAATATAAAGTAAAATAAAAATAAAAATAAAAAAATAAATTCTACTTTTGATCTTTTGCAATTATAGATGATGAAAAATTAATAAGGACTTTTTTATTGGGTTAATTTTTGAAGTACACATACATTATTTGGAGAGGATTAAAGATGAAGATTTAACAATGGTAGGGAATTTCTAATATATAATACTCTCTCCACTACTAAATATAAGACATAATTGACTTTTTTGGAAGGGATTAAGAAAGCTAAATAAGTTAGTTAATCATATCATATGTTGTGTATCATTATATTATATATCAATTTATAAGCTAAGCAAAATAATTTGGAGGAAAAAAAATTTCATGTCCCAATTCACCTCAGTATTATTTTGTCTTGCAAGCAATTTTTTAAAAACCGATTATATATTTACAAAGTATTGCATTTTCATAATACGAGTATATATATTAATATATATCAGTCTCGTGTATAAAATTAAACCCTCTCTAAGACCTTATACAACAGCCTATAAGTACCTATAAAGTTCGAATAGATTGGCAATTCTTATATGAGTGTGTGTGTGTGTGTGTTTGTGTGGTATATATATTATATATGTAGTATGTACACACACCCGCACATCATCTAGGCCTAGGGATTGTTGTACTTTCATTCTAATTAGCTTAAAGTTTCTAGATAGTAGCATTTTTAGTAAGATAGTATCTCGTCCAGGTTTTAAATATAAGATAAAATTTTTTTTTTTTTTTTAGAGATTAAAGAAACTAATTAAAGTATTTTAAAATATTTATATTTGTAATTTTTTCTCTGAACTATTTTGTCCAACTTATAAATTGATATATAGTCTAAGGATATACAATATATAATATGATTAAATAACTTATTTAACTTCTTTAATATTTCTAAACAAAAGTCAATTATATGTTTTATATTTAAGATCGGAATACTAAATACTATGTTTGATTAGGGTTATTAAAAATGAGTTTACACATACCAATTAACCAATATATGTGTTTATGAAAAATGATATATATATATATATATATAGAGAGAGAGAGAGAGAGTAGATATGATAGATAAAAACCTTATATATATGATCTTTCTGAAGTACTCTGTGTAGGTTGATCATCGGACAATCTAGTTAAACTTGATATAGCTTTGATTTCTACTGCAGCAGAAGCAAGTTTCTCTGATATATATAGGCTATAGAATGAAGAAAAATCCGAAGGAAAAATCAGTAACAAAATTACAGTTCAAACTGTTTGGCTTACACGCACAAGTGTGTGTGTGTGTGTGTACAATAAAAGTCTATTTTAAGACTACACACACACACAAATACATATAGAGGGTTAATAATTTAGTTCAAGAGTTTGTTCAATGAAGAAAAAGGATTTCTACAAGCGATTTGTTTGAGTGTGAAACCAGGTAGTTAAGGTACTAGATGCACAGTTAATAATTATTTAGTAGATAAATAAAAGATATGAGACATGCACATTGAAATATAGCTGAAAGAGATAAGCATAACAGATTCCATTTTATCGTTTTGTTCTCTGAATTTTTCTGCATTTCCACGTTAAAATTGTTTGCTGATATATATATATGTGTGTGTGTGTGTGTGTGTATTTATATATGAACAAGTGAAGTGTGAGACTAGCTTGTTCATATAAATTCAACTCTCAGTGGTTTAAGATTCTTAGCGGATATTGAATTGAAGTACTAGCTGATATTAAATCCATATGTCAATATCATATTCCTTCAATTTATTCTCTTAATGATAAAATTTGGTTATTTATTTAATTAGTTCCATAATTATGCTTGTTCATGTGTATAGTAGTGCCTGTTTGGATTAAAATTAGAATCTACTTTTCAAACGTGATTTATGATATATGAGGTAAGTTTGTGAGAGGAGTTATCTTAACTTACGTAAATTTGTTTCTCCAACGCCAACTCAAACAAATCATTTTCCCTTCTTTCTATAAATATTTTTAATGAATTCTATCTAGATGTCGACATCTTTTAATGCACAATAAGGGGAAAAAAAAAAAAGGGAAAGAAAATGTGGGCATTAGAGAAAATTAATTATATTCATGCATTTACAAAGAAAAAAAGATTAGAAAATTATGATAATATCTTTATCTCATATCATATCCTTATACCTGTCATCTCTCTTTTTCAACTATTTTTAGTACACATTTATTATTATAAGAATAAAGAATATAAATATTAGGCAGTTCTTAAACTTTGAAAAGAGTGTCTAAAAAAATTATATAATTTAAACTTTATGCAATTTTAATAAAACTAAAGAGTTATATAATTTACTTTTGACATTTTGCCACTCTCTTTCTTCCCAGGCCATGGAGCAATGAGCAAGTGAATATTCAGTTTATTGACCCCAAAATACCAGCATAAAATTTCTAATATTTAACTTATTAATAATACACTTACTAATAAAATGCACTTACTATAAATTCACTTATTGCAGTTCCATTATTAAAATGCACAATTTCTAATATTTGACTTATTAATAATACACTTACTATAAATTTTACATTATATTTTGATACATCATCTCCAAAATTGGGGATTCTTCCAGCAGTAAATCTTGCAGCATAAACACAGAATTGCACCCCACAATGACTATATGTTTCTACATCTTTTTGCAAGTAGTGCAGCTAAATCCACAACCGCACTTCCAGACAACAAGTCATATTCCACTATGTCGAATTAAAGGCCTTAGATTACAAATGAAATCAAGCTTGCAATCACTTACAGAAGAGCTTTCACGCTACTAGGCTACAAGGCCATATACAGAGTAAAATCTTATAAAGAACATATTGTTACCAAACAAAGTACAAAAAAACGGATTGACCCTGAAGAAAATGATGCTGCCTGGCAAGGATATATTTCACAGTCCTTTAACTTACAATAGGGGGTTATAGTTCTTCCCCTTCCGCAGTTCTTATGATACAAATTCTACAGCAAAAGTAGTAGAGCAGATAGATATCACAGATTACACAGTGCTATAGCTAAATCTCCACTATAAGATATTATATAGTAATATGCTCATGTTACCTATTATCATTCACTAGGCAAGAACATGAAAAAAGAATAAGAATTTATCCAGAAGGACATAAACTGATAATTTAAACTTTCCTTTCAAAACCACCTCCTCCATCCTAGCTGAAGGCGATTTCTAAAGCATGATGGACTAAAGCCGTACGGTTGCTTCAATGAGTAAATATACTGTAAATATTTCTTATTACTTGATTATAATTCTTCAGTGGTAAAAGAAGAGCTTGAATGCTTTCTTCTCTTTGGTTCAGACCCACCCAAACGCAAGGAAACAAAACTATCTTCATTGGTGCCATTACGAAGTGCTGAAAGAGTACTATTCAAGTCTAGGTGGTCTCGTTCTTGGTAGCTTTTATGTACTGGACACTTGCCTCCATAACAAGGAATGAACTGGTGTTCAACATTTCTGACATGAAACTCATTTGGCCTTAATGACGGGTTGAGTCCGCAGGGAAGTTTGTCCTCCTCAACAGGAACTTTCTGGATGTTCAAGCGAAAAGGCTCAAAGCTCTCTTCAAGCTTTTCTTTTGAAGGCACAGTGGAAGAGGATTCTCCAACTGTAGAATCATTTCCTGCCGTACAGCCACTCTTTTGCTCATGTACCGCAGCTATAAAAGCAAAATAACAACACAAGACTTGTCAGCTGTAACTTAGTTTTCCATGTGTGTGTGTGTGTGTATTTGCGATTATAATTGTGCAAGATATGGATCTATAAGCATGTACTTAAGTGTTCATGGTGGAAAACAGTCTCAGATAAATCCCGTTTGAGAAGCATGTTCACACAAGCCGAGACAAAATTTTCATCACATACTTACCTCGTACATTGTAAATCACGTTGTAAAAGTAACTTCTAGTCTTATATTGCTAACCCAAATGAGCACAATCGGTCACAAATTCTCCAGAGTGTACATCTAATGGTCATGCAGAAAATACCTCAACTACCCTTTGCTAACATAGTTCCAAATTCACAGATAGAACATATTGGTGTAGTGCATTGAAGAAGGCGCGACTCATGCCAGACAAACAGACCTGTGGCTTTTATCTACTACAAAATGTAGCAGGATTTTGAAAACCTTTAATAGCAGCCCAGCTGCTTTTTCCATAACTCAGGTTTAGATACATATGTTAAGGCCCTATATTTTTGGGTTGAAACATGATGCGCTTGTTACTCTAAACTGCTAGCCAAACCAAGTTTCTTCTTGTTGGTGTGACCAAACCATTTCTCCAAAGACGATGACCACAACCTTTCCACTGGATAGAAGACACAGAACCCCATTGGTGCTAAAATTGTCATTTGAAGTTGTCACATTTTATCAAAAAGAATAAAAATAAACATGAATATAAATAAATCACATGTTTAGACGCTAAGCAGAGTGACTCTTTAACTACATTGGGCTGAAGTTGCTATTATACCAAACTCAACATATTCCTTCAAGGTCCATCATTTAGTAAGACACCACCCCTGCGTAAATCCCTATATTAAGTATTTGAGACAAATTATTCATATATTTAATAGATCATAAGTAGTTCAACACAGGAATTTGTCGATTTTGGCATGACAGAAAAATTCACCCATCCCTCAGCATTGTTTGTAAAACAGTATGGTACCGCATTGCGCGATACTGATGCTGACAATTCTGGAAAGGAAGCATCTAGAGTAATTGAAAGATCAACAACTGAATCCTTCAAAAAACAAACCTTGAAGTGCTTCATTTGTTGTTATGAGATTCAGTTCCAGGAGATCAAGAAGTCGGCCAAGATCAACTCCACTGGTCCAATTCTCTGGTGATTGGCCACCTTTTAATTTCAAACGTCCCCTGTTAGCTGTCCCACCCCAGATAATGCCCACAGGACGTGGCTTCTCCCCATTTTGACCAGTTAAGAGAATGAGGCTTCCACTGTCACCTTCAAGGTCAAATGTCTGCTGGTTCTCACCAACAACAAGAAAATCGGTGAGAAAACAAATCCCCTTCTCATCATTGTACTCCAGGGCATAGGCCATTATAGTCCCTGTAGTCAAACCAGAACTTCTTCCTACTTTAATCACCTGCCTTCCGATGAGACTGTTTATTGGTGACTGCAAGTCTATTTTATTGACATCGCCAATCTCACCCACACCTTTTACAGATGTTGTAACATTATTCATATCAAAATCCTCGGCAAATGGGATGAAGGCCCCGTCAGCTCGCACAAATGTCTCTGCAGGATTACAAGATGTTATGTTGCATGTGGGAGTCAGGATAATATGAGGTACACCAAAACATAAAACTATAATCAACAAATTTGAAATGGTAGATATCACGAGTTTTACAAGCATTCTTGGAATACAGACATCCATATCAAGCATAATCTTTCAAAAAAAAAAATTGTCTAAAAATAAAAATCAATTTCTTGAAAACTCACTACTGTGAAAAAGCAGTTTATTGTTTGTTCAGATCAATCAGGATGCAAGTTTTGTGTTCTTGCATTTTCAAAATTACTAGGCTATTGACTATTGATAGAAGTGTTCGTTTATAATATATTTTTTTCTTCTTTTTAAGAGGGACCTGGGATTGAGGCCATGTCCTTGGGAGGATGGTGACCATACAGCAGTAGTGTATGAAACCGAATCGACAACCACAAAAAATCGATGTTAATTGGCAATGGCTACAAAGTGATGGCATGTGATGGCACAATGAAGATCATGGTAGTGGTGGAGTGACCATGGTAGCCTCATTGCTGGAGGACGGCTTACCCATGGGATGCTGGAAGTTGCATAGGCAGGGCAATGGAACTGGGGATAAGGGGGTTGACATTATGGCCAAAGCTTATAGCTGAATTTCTGATTCTTTTCTCTTAAAAAACAGAAGCAAAGATCTTACCCAACTTCAAAATCACTCGAGATATAAATGGTTCTCCCTCAACAATTTTCAAGTTCTAGTAGTTGCATCCACCGTAATGTTCACCTCTTGGGAAATGGGAATTCAAATCCACCAACAGATCAGAACTTTTGGAAAAAAAAAAAAAACGTGAAACAGCATCAGAAAGAACTCTATGAATTTTGTCCCAAGAGGAAAGTTTGGTAACTTGCCTGTTGCTGTCGAGAAAGCACAAGTTATATAATTCTGATTATTATTCACAGTTAAGATAATCCTCCAAACAAAAACCTCTTCCTGAACTGAGGTACCCTACTGATTTAAACCCCTTGGCATAGGACTTGGTGTTCAAAATTTCAATACTGTGCATTCCTTCAAGTAACAGACTAAAGGGAGCATAGCATCTATTGCATGACATTAAAAACACAAAATCCAGAGAAAAGTTTAAAACTGACCCCAAAAAAAAACTTATGACTGAAAACTTCCAATTGTTGATTCATGATAAAATGCAATTGGGACTACGCTACCTGGGTTTGTTCCAGCAAAAATGCCATACCAAAGATCATCAGTGATAAATGATGTAGCTCTCTCCACTGCACCAAGATAAACACCTGGCCCAAGGCTGGGTGGCAATGGATGAAACATTTTCTGGCTTGGGTAGTCCAAATCAACAGCTACATGTCGATTTGTAAGGAAGCCAACCTGTTGATTTCCTGTTCGGCTTTTCACAATAGCTCCCAAGGTTCCATAGGTCTCTTGGCTTGCAACCTTAAGAGAAGAACGAATTAAAAAAAATAAAAAAAATATGCACAACAGTATGGGTTGAAATAAAACAAAACAAAACAAACAAGAATTCAAGATTCAAAGATCAATAATCTGAAGAGTACTGACAATAACTCACAAGACCCACATTTGGGGAAAATGGCCGATATAATCCAAGGCCAAAAAGAGTTAAATGCCTAATTAAATCTTAGATTACCCTGATTCCTAAATCAAATTACTTTGTTACATTATTAAACAAAATTGATCACTCTATCATCTCAAACTGTAAGAAAAATATGTTGACCATAGAGATGCAAATTATTAAGCATTCGGAGATGGCAGCACTATATCAAGCTGCAGAGGTGACAGAAAATATAGGGAAGATTAAGAACCAGTTGCATCAAAATCAGCATCTGAACAAATTTTAACAATGGATCATAAATGCTACTACCTGATCCATCATTTTTTTCCTTTTAAAAAAGGGATCTTTCCTGTCTTTGTTGCCTGTATAAACTTTTTAGTACAAGAGATCCAGTCACAGAAGAAAATATCAGGGGTAACGCACTACTTCAAAGGAAATGCTTATATTGAACTAACTAAATATGATTGATTTAATAGATCATTCAAAATTGTTTAGGCGGAATAATCAGCACCTAGTTAATAGATCAGTCAGAACTGTTTTACCAAGTGAATATTATCACCAGATCAAGCAGTTTAAATGTCATCAAAATAATATGTCATATGGAACAAACTTCACAACGAAAAAGAGAAAAAGTTTGAATTCTACAGAATTAAAGCAAGAAGTCACAAATTGCAACACCATCTTAAGCAATAAAACGCAAATAACTTGGCATGACTGAAATTCTTATCAGTTTTGAAGAATTCCATATGGTAAAGTGTATTTGAAGATACTTAGGGTAGTAAAATACAAGTTTTGTATATTAAGCTGGGATAAAGACTACATGCAATAAATTGGTGCAGTCAAAAGATAGAAGGAAAACTCTCGTTCATAAGCCAGCATGGAATGGGTAATTTGTCAATTAATGCTAATGAACAGCTTCTCTATAACCTCATGTCCTCATAGCTGCAAGTCTGCAGCTTCTATTCCTAATCTTCAAAGCCAATTATTTGAATATCATTTATCATATATTATTAACTCTTCCATAATACCAAAAACAATTGGTCCCTCAATGAAAAGAGCATAATTCAGATCGTTCAGCAACTAATATCTAATGAAGGTAATTTACAAGTAAGAATTTTGTAACCCATTCGTGCCCAATGGAATTACCAGTTAAGTAATAACAAAAGAACAATACTATTTAGAATTAAAAATGTCTTCAATAATATAAAATACAATGCCAGATGAGTTAATCAAACCAAACGAAAGCATCAAATATCCAACAAAACTATTAAACACCCAAATTGAACCACCCACGATAATTTAATATATCTCAGACATTAAACAATGATAAGAATGTAAACATTAAAAATTCTAGTATTAAAAAAAATTACCCGTTTGGAAATCTATCCACCATTCTCTTGCATATAGTAAACACAAATAATATTGATTCTGCAAAGGAAAATTACCTGAGACCCAGAGCCAATGGTTGGATCACTTCCCCTTAAGCCATCAACAAGCTCTGTGTATAATTGTTCTTTAGGAGTTGCGGCAGGAGCACCATAATAGGAGAACTCAACAACATCCACATCACACCAAACACCTCCAGGCCCCTGCTTCACAAATTAAATATTCAACTTTATAATTGCAGACAAAGACTACAACAACCTTTATAGTTTAAGATAATATTTTTTCAATAAAATATATTTTTGCAATTATTTTAATATCATCACAGCAACCGTTTTTCTTTCTCCCACATAATCATAAAAGAACAACCTGTCCAATTAGAAATTTTTTAATGTATGAAAACAGTTATTCAAAAAAACAGAAGAAAATTTCATCTCATGCAGTTCAGCTGTGATAGACTAGATGAGCTTGCCACCAACTAAAAAAGAAATATGATTGAATTCAGACAGGAAACCATCAGAAACAGGCCAATGGCAACAATAATATATAGAATCTCTCTTATTTGGTTTATGCAATTAATTATTATTAAGTTAGAAAAAGAATGACCGATGGAAAGGCAGGTGGAAATTTGAGAGATTCACACTTTTGCATATTAGAAGTTTCTTATTCATTTTGATTTATTGTCCACTGCCATAAGTCCCACCAAAATACCAAGCACAAGTCTTCATTTTTTGAGTGGAATAACAAGCATAGCTCAGTTTAAGAAAACTTGCACTTGGCTCATATGCCAATCACAGAGCTATTATCAACTAAACACAAATAAAGAATTAAATAAGAAATTCAGAATTTTAAGGAATTCCCTTATCATCTATTATAATGTATAAAGCCAAAACACAGCAGCAATATGCCAAGACGTAAATGCAAAAACAATCAGCACCAGATCAAACAGATGAATTGTAAAAAGATCCACTAAAGCCATGTAGAAACCTGCAAGGTAGCCAGAAGAACCAAAAGTCCCCACCTCAAGTGCAGCAGGTAGGCACTGGACATGGTTGAGCCATTGCCTGTGAACTTTACGGGCAACGAAAACAAGGATAGCTGGAATATTAGTCAAGACACCCCCTCTCATCCGAAAGCCGATTGCAGTCCCAAGACTAAATCGACGCAGGATCTTGCTATGGAAAGCCCTAATAGTCATCAGTTCAAGCAAGGTAGTAGCTTGCTGTCCTGTTGGCAAACCACCCAAGGTTTCAGGCAACACTCCCTTTTGAAGGTTTCCAAAATAATTGACCCTGTCTTCTGCTGTGTCATTTAACCTACTCAACGTAGGCCAAGAAAAGTAGGCAGCATTGCTATCAGAATGCTGAGCACCTGATGCAAAAGGTTGCAAGGGCAATGAACTTGATGAGGGATTAGGATGACCATAGCAGTTCCTTTCTAGGTCCAGGGATGACTCCTCCGATTGTGTTGACCCGGAGTGATGAATTGTTAGGTCCAAGTGAGTCCGGTCCATCTCTCAGCTCTCCTACATCAAAATTGCTGCAGCTAAGTAAGACTAAGAAAACTCCAGTAGTTTTAATGCTCCTCAATCTTTAAACATCTTTCAACTAATGCTCCTCAATCTTTAAACATCCTTCAACTAACAAAAGCTTCAACAAGCAAATTTTCAAAAAAGGCAAAAATATGTACAAAACTGAGTATAGACTTATACATCAAAAGAATAAGATTTGCACATAATAAATCAATTCGCGCAAATAAAAACTGACAGGGTACAAGAGAATCATTAACTACAAGTGCTTATAAATCATCAAGAGTAGTAAGTCCCATAACATCGGAACTGGACCCAATTCGCTCGTGTATAAAAAGTAACAAAATCACTAGAAAACCCCAAACAAAAAGTTTCTCCTACAAAAAGTTGTTACAAGCATGCTAATTGTATGAACAGATTATTTAATAATTTATCCCATTAAAAAGAGCAGCGCTACTCTAAAATTTTTGTTCGATTAAGGATGTGAGATATAAGCTTTCAAATATGACATAGAATCAAACATTTATAGTAAAGATCAACAAGAATGAAAACAAGCGTTCAGAAATTTTGACAATAACTTGCATAAGTCCAAAAATAATAACAAACTCATATATGATACATACAAAAAAAGAAACAAAGAAGAAGGAATCCATAAAAGGATTAGAAGATATTGAGATTTATAAAAAAATCAGACACTCACTACAGAAAAAGTAGGTCTTCAACAGCACGAACACTGAAGTATATCAGAAGCTGGGAGCTTTAATACCAGGAAAAGAGAGCAAGGTTGGAACAGAACAAAGCCATAAAATCATTCTAAAGAATGGGTAAGCATATAATGGACCAATGGACATATGCTCCTAACAAAACGACAACACAAAAAAGCTCTCAGCCAGAGCAGAATCTGAGGAAAAACAAGACGCAACCATGTGAAAAGGGGTGTGACGAGGTACAATTTTGCAAGCTTATCCAAACAAAACTCACCGATCAGCAATGTTGGAGCTATGGAAATAGACTCAAAACAGAGGTGCTTAGAGGTAATCATATGCCCTAGTACATGTAGAAGAATCTCTTATACCACCACCAACACCACCAATCTTCTCTCAGAATAAGATTGCAAAAGATTTTTCACTTTCTGAGAAGAACAAGTTCGATAGGCCGCGTCATGTGAATAGAGGCAAGAGTTTTAGCTAAGCTTCCCCTTCTGCTCTCAGAAGAGAAAGCCTCAAACTGTGTGGGTACGTACAAGAAAATAAACAAATAGAGCTCCAGAAAGAGCAATATACTCAGTATTTTATAGGAGCCTTTTACAATCTCTCCCATTTCAATACTGAATCAGATTTCAATTTCGTGGGAAAGCAATGATTTTTGGGAAATAAATAAATATTTGAGCACCCCCACTTCAATTGTAAATAGCAAATCTAGCTGCAAATCCAGGAATGTGGGGGGCACCAGGTGTTTACTCACAGAAAATTTGACATATTATTTGTATTTTCTTTTGACAAAATGGGTACTCACAAAATCAGATTTTTTTGCTTTGGTCACTTGCAATAAAAGAAAAAAAAAATCTTTTGGAATATATGGAAAGCATAGTTAAAACCCAAATCAATTTCATCTCTGTCCATTGTCCAACCAATAATTCCTACATTTGAGCAATCATTTATACAATATCCAAACTATATAATAACTTTATGACAAGTTCATAATTTTTTTAGTGATAGGAATCAGAGTCAGAAATCTTCAAACATGATCAATCTCAATTGAAGACTAGGCCAATGACTTAATGTCATAATAACAAAAAAAAAAAAAAAAATAAATCCTCCTAAAAACAAAGAAATAGGTAAATTAGTGTTTACTTTCCTTTTTTGTTTTACCCTTATCCTATCATAATCTTTTCCCATATAGAGAAAGATGAGATACACACTTATTTCTCTTGTACCACTCAAGGGTTTGATTCCAATTTCCATCATAGCTCTCCTTTAATGGGGATAGATTGCCCACTTAAGGTTGAAGCTCTTGATATTTAGGGATTTATGTTTGTGATACAACAACAATAATAATAACAGAATCATATCTCATTTAAATGGAGTCAGCTACATGAAACAAATGATGTCATTGAGTTTAGTTCAAAAACTCAAATCTTATAATAAATTGTTAACTAAAAAATTTCACTCATTAACGTTTTCGAGTGTATCTCTTTAATCTTCCTCTACTCTTTTTTACTGTGCTTCAAACTACTTGATCCACCCTCCTCATTAGCACATACACTGGCCATCTCAGTACATGTTAAAACCACCTCAAACAATTTTTTATATATTTTATTTTCATAAATAAATAAAAACTAGGGATTAGAAAACAAGAAGAAGAAAAGGAAGAGGATAGCATAAGATATAAAGGAAAAATGAGATAGAAGTAGAAATAATGTTTGTTTTGGGGCTAAGGAGGAATGGATGGGGACAAGTATGAGTGGGGGAGAAATTTGGAGAAAACGTGAGTGTTTGGATGAGAAGATTAGATGGGGATGGGATGGGATGTCATAATAATAAATAATTTATTTATTTTTTGGAATGAATTTATCAATTATTATTTATTATTATTATTATTATTATTAGGGTAGGGTGGCCTTTGGAGGGGGAGGGGCCATCCTTGTTTGCCCCCCAAAAGGAGCAGTGTCTTTGCATTTAAATAATATCAATAATAAATAATAAATCACTTATTTTACCCATTTTCTGTCATTTTCTCGTTGCCCAAACACACATTTACTCTCATCCCCCCGGCTTCTTCGGCTATGTTATAGAATGCGGATAAAAGGTTACATCACATCCCTTTCTCCATTCTTCAAAAAATATAAATATAAATATATATATATATATATATATATATATATCTATATGTATGTATATATATTGGATTTATCGTTTGTTATATTACTTGACATAAAGTTTTGTCAAATCACCTCAAAACTACGTCATTTTATGAGTTAGCGAAATTAATGAAGGGTGTTTTGGTAAAATTCATATAATAAATACAAAACGAAAATATCAAAAGTTCAAAACACCCTTTATTAATTCCTCTAACTCTCAAAACGATATAGTTTTGGGGTTAGAGAATTAATGAAAGATTTTTTGGTAAAATTCATATAATAAATACAAAAACGAAAATACCAAAACACCCTTCATTAATTCTCCTACCTCCCAAAACGAGGTAGTTTTATGATTACTTAATAAAATCTTATGTCAAGTAACATGACAAACGATAAACACCTATATATATGTATGTATGTATGTATATCTTTCAAATCTTTTCTATTCTTGCTTCTTTTTTTTAATTGGAATTGAGGTGATAATTAATGAATACTAAATATATATATTTTTTTTCAATTGATGGAAGTTTGTGTTCAATGGCTATTTGTAACCTGTAGACCTGATTAATTATTGAAATATCATTTTGTCTTTTTTTAAAATAAAAAATAATGTGTCAAAATGATATTAAAATATAAGGTTAAGTTTACATGTTACAAACCGGTAATTTTACGTTAGAAAGATTAATGAAAGAAGGAAAAGAAATAGTATCTCATACTAAGAGAGGAAAACAAATGAATTAAAGCTAAAATTTCCTGTAAGTGTTGTCAAGCCTAGAGGGAATATTAATAGAAAGGTGTACAAAAATACTAAATGTATTAAAAGGCTATGACTGAGAATATGCTTTCAAAATATCGTATCATTGAGAATGTGTTCCTAATTGAAATAAAATGTAGACAATAAAGATTGATCCAGTTAGTAAAGAGGCCGGCTTATAATTATTACCTCTCGTTCTAATTATAGGAACATTTTTATAGAACAAATTGTATTATAAAAATGTTTATATAATTAGGACCAGGGGGAATATAAGGTTGTGAGTTCAAATTTTACTTATTTGAAGACTTTATTGGTAAACGATATATAAAGGAAAATCCCTTTAAAATCTCAAGGAACCAAAAAAATATTAAAAAAATCTCACATAAAATTATGATGTGAAAAAGTCTTATTAACAACCCCTTTAGTAGGTAACTTACTCGGGTGTTTGAGTTAATTATGACTTATTTTCTATCGACTTTTTTAGAAGCCTGGTAGGATAAAAAATCAAGTTGTAGATATGATTTGTGTTTGGATTGATGGTGGTAGAAATAGCGGGGCCAATGTCAAAAAGTTGAGAATTTTTTGGAAAAAGCTACCCATTGAACTTTTTCCTTAATTAACTTTTTAGGAGCTTTTAAGGGAAAAAAAAAAAAAAAAACTTAAAATTTCAACCAAACACTTCACTTTTTGTCTACTATTACTTTTTTTTCAGCTCTAAGCTACTTAAAGCTTTTTCCAAACAGGCCTTCTATTTATGGGTTTTGACAACTTTTTGGAACTTTTTTTATATCAGAATTTTTTGTGAGACTTTTTTAATATTTTTTTAGTCTTTTGGAACCTTAAAGAGATTTTCCCATACAAAAACACCCATGTATACTATCCACTTTTTTATATGAAAAAAAGAAAGAAATAAAACAGAGTTGTATCAAAAGTCAAATATGGCAATAATATTATTTTAACAACGCTAATTAAGGCGAGGGAAATGGTAGAAAAAGAAAGGAAGATTTTAACAAGTTTGATTTTGGAGGGAAAAAAAAAAAAGAGGTTAAAAGCTTTTAATTAATTTTTGTACTTTTTTAATAATTTATTTTACTCATTAATCTTACACATCTCTCAATCAAAAGTTTATAACTATTTCTCGATTTTTTAAATTAAATGCATTAGAATTTCCCCTCCCCTCCCTTGTAGGAAACATATACTTAAAAGTTTAATACTCTCTCTAATCTTAAATATAAGATAGTTGATTTTTTTAGAAATATTAAGGAAGTTAATATAATTACTTTAAAATATTTATATATTTTATTTTTGTCTAAATTATTTTATCCAACTTATAAACTAACCTATAATTAAATGATACACAATATATGATATGATTCACTTAATTAACCTTATTAATCTCTCCAAAGAAAAAAAGACCAAATAAATTTAACATCTAAGATATCCTTCTAATCTTATAATAAAGCACCAAGTAATAGTTTACAACATTTGATTTTTTTTTTTGGGTCAAAAAAGTTGTTATTTTAAGGATTCCAATATTAACCCTACTAATTACACTAAAGTTAATATTATATTAATTAGCTCTTTAATCCATTACTCTTATTAATGAGGGGCATATATGGAAACAAGTAATTAATGCTCCTTAGGAACAAGCAAATATCTTATAAAAAAACTAGGATTAATTTATTAATACCTTAAAATAAAAATAAATCCCTTACCATGGTTTACAACATTTGATTTATCAACAAGATTATTACTTCATCAAACAACAATAAAATGTAACCTCGTACTATTATATTAATATGTCTGAGCTTTACCTTTACCGATCGGATTAATATTTAATTACTTGATGGGAAAATTACTTTTTTGGGTTAACTTTCGTGACGCACATACAATTTAAATATTTCACCAACAACCAAACAAAAATTAAAATACAATATCCATCTTGTCGTTGCATATTAAATAGATAGAGTGATATCATATATGATGTTACCTCCGTTTATTAAATTCAATCAATTAATTTTTTTCCATAAAATAAAATGAATGAAGATGCGATCTGATCAGTTTTATCTATAAAGAGGAGATTAAATAATTAGTTGATTTTTTCCATAAAATAAATAGTAAAATAAATGAAGATAATCACTTTAAAAAAATAAAAATTAAATGAAGATAATCCTTGATTTATTTATTTCTAGAAACTCAACAACAACCACCATCTCTCTCTATGAGTCTAATCCAACATTATCTTCTTATTTTTATGAATTAATTAATTTGATAAAATAGTAACATTATCTTTGTCAAATTTCCAATCATCAAATCATGGTACCATTCAACTTATGAAATATTAAAATCATAAATGCAAAGACTGAAGGCACTTAAAATTATTATATACATTGGTGCGTTTGCTTACATAATCAAAGAATCAATCTCCCTTCGCAATTTCAGCCATTAATTAGGATATTAAATTAAGAAAAATATTAATTAAAAGAGAAAAAGAGAGATATCCATCTTAATCATCTTTAATTATCAAAATAAAAGTATTTCATCTTTTTGGCTTAGCAAGATTTCCTCTCTCTTTTTTTTTTTTTAAAAAAAAAAAAGTATGCTAAAGGAATAAAAGAGAGGCTAGGGAAAAAGTTAACGGTTTTTTTTTTTTAGTAACATTACTATATGTGAATTTAAGCAGATTATGAGTCTGATGTCATATTTATTAAATCTAAAATAATATTTTATTCACTTTTATTTAACCCCAAAAAAAAAAAAATCTAAACATTATATTTTAAGAATATTAGGTAAGAATCACAAAGTATAATTATTTTGAATGAACCAAATTTTATTATAAAATGAGTTTTTCATAATAAAGCCAAGAAGTTGATTTAACTGGTAAATTTGTTAGTCTCATGCCTTATAAGGATGTGGCTTGAGTTCCTTTGACAAAAATGATTTTTATGAGATATATTCTATTCCCTCTAATATTTAATGTAAGATAGATTTATCTAATTTAATCAAATTAAAAAAATTAATTAAGTTAACTAATACTACTATAATGTATATTTTCTAAAACATCCTATTTATCTTCCTTAATTTTATTTTTCCTTCTTCTTCTTCATTATTGTTCAGGGAGCATTAATACGGGTAATTAAGAAAATATTAATTAATATAAGAACTTTGTTTGTTTTATATTTAGGATCAAGATTAACTCCTTAAATATACTTTAGGCTAAAGTATACTTTTAGTCTTTTAAGTTTATATGAAGTATACTTTTGGTTCCCTAACTTTATAAAGTATACTTTTAGTCCTATAATTCTAACACCGTTAATTTTGCTAATGAAAAATGCAAACTCAAGTGATAACGATGTAAATTTAAGTGATGATTATGTAATTAAATGCTATTAGGCTTAAATTTAAAATATTGGTAAATCGAAAAATATATAAAATTTATGTAATTAAACGCTTCTTAGTCATCATTTGAGTTATTTGATCAAGTATTTTCCGTTAGTAACATTAACGGTGTTAGAATTTTAGGACCAAAAGTATATTTTATGAAGTTAAGGGACCAAAAGTATATCTTATGTAAAACTTAAATGACTAAAAGTATACTTTAGTCTATATTTTATATTAAGGATCAAAAGGAGTAATTTTAAACAAAAAATGATTTATTAACCGAACGAATTTTTTTTTTTTAAAATAATTTTCCTTTGCGACTTTTCAGTAAACATATTTCTCACTTTCTTCAATACTAAATGTAAGAATTAGAAGTTAATGAGTTTTCTTTAATTTTAAATGTAACGCTTTAATTTCTTTTGTTTAATACACACACACTCAAATTTTCAAAATACTTCTATTAATTGAACACAATAAAGATATTTTCTTTAAGAAAAATATCGCACACGAGTGGAACATATTTACTTCAAATCTACACAGCAACAGTGATTTAGACTGAGCTTATTTTTAATAATTAAATCGATAAGAAGTGACGACATGATATCATAAATGAGATCGAGCCTGCGACTTTTTACTTATACCGAAGTTTTCATGCTACCAGCTCACAAGATTTGATTTTTATTTAACCTAAAATTAATACATATACATTAATTACACACACACACACACAAATGGGGATTTAGTTTGAGTTGGGAATGGTTTTGTGATTAGTGGGGTTGTGTGAGGTAGGGTAGTCCAAAAAAATCTGAGGTTTGGTTGGTCCGGTCTAACCCGATAAAGTCCAAGGTAAAAAAAATTGATCTAAGACAATTTGATTGGATCGGATAGGACCAAAAGCGCTCGGGTTGAATGCGGTTCGGTGGAGTCGACCCGAGGTCTTTTTTTTTTTTTTTTTTTTTTAAATTACCACTACACTGTGCCGTTCATTGGAGTTTCGACATCCGAATGTCTTTTTAATTTATAGGAATCATTTTTCACTAAGTCACTTTTTATTACTTTCTAAATCAGGTGAAACTAAAGTTTAAAATGTTGCCTCCTAAGAAGGCAAAAAAAAAAAAAAGGAAAAAAATTTGAAAAAAAACCCAGGCAATCCGCCAGTCTAACCCTAACTCAGGTTGGTACCAAACTGAACCAGACCTCAGTTTGAATTTTCTAACCTGAGGTTATATCACGTCAGACCTTGAGTTGACCTCTAAGGACATGCCTAGTGTGAGGCATCATCAAGTTATTTGAGAGAAAGAAGGACGAAATAAAAGATCCTCCAAAACAAAACAAAACAAAGGCAGCCCCCACCCCCAAATGTCATTTTCAGGTAAAATAATAATAATATTATTATAATTTAATGAATAAAAAAAAAAAGAAAAGGAAAAGTCGTTTTTGTCAAGAGAGGCAATAATTGGAATGGTGGTGGGGGCCACCACTGGAAATAGTCTCAAATGGCTGCCGTAGAGTTATCTATCTTTTAGCGCACGCTCGTCTCTATTTGGCCACACATATTTCCATCCCCCACTTCAATAGTCTCTGCATACAAAACATGAGTGCCAAATTTACTCAAATACACTCTTGTACATTTTTCTCGTTTTAAATGTTTACTACTTTGCCTCACTCTTTATGAATAATTATTTATTCCTGAATTTTTTCATTTTTTCAACATAAAATATCTTCTATCTTTTCCAACATAAAATTTCTTTTACCCCCTTATATCAAGTTCCCACTTTTCAATGCACGCCCCCAGAGTCGTATTTGTTTGGAATGACGATTGAAACTTTAAAAAATACTTTTTCAATCATAATTTACAGTATATGAGATAAGTATGTAGATGAGTTTTGCCACGATTTATATGAATAAACACTTTTAGAGGTTTCAATCATGAATAGGGATGGAAATAAGCCAAAAAGCGCGATTTTGGCTAAAAAGGCCTGAGCCTATAATGGGGTTAAAAGGCGGGCGCAGGCCTAAACCCGAATCGAGGCTTTTTTTAGGCTCAAGTCTGAGCCTTTATAAGGCTTGGTCAGGCCTAAAGCCTTTTTAAAAGCCTACTTACAATGTAGGCCTTTAAAAAGACCTCATATGTAGGCTTTGAAGCGCCATAAATAGGCTTCATGCATTTTGAGCCTATTAAAATCTATATAAATATAAGAATGAAAAAATAAATATTTTGTTATTATATGATATAAATATAAATATATATATGTAATGTGTAAACAGGCCAGGCCTGAAGGCTTACAGTCGCCGCCTTAATAAAAAAGCTGGCCTATTTACACATAAAGCCTTTAAATAGGCGCTTGGCCGACCTTTTTAACAAACGCCAGGCCTGACCAGCCCTAAACAGTAGGGTTGTAGAGTCGCCTCGATAGGGGCTGGCCTATTTCCACCCCTAATCATGAATAAGGACTTTTTCGGTATACTCTACGTTGCTAATTGTTTTCCTATTTGGCATGATATAGTGGTACTAGTTTATGTTGGCAAAACAAAAGTAGTACTAGTTTATATTTATTTGTTAAAAAAATAGAAAACAGTGATAATTATAACAAATAATTAAAAAATAATAATCAAATTTTGAATACTTTCCACATCTATATGGATGGTTATTGACGGGTGAAAAAATAGGGATGGTTATTGGGCTTGAAAATGAGAGTGAAATGTCTATAATAGTATAATCTCATGGTAGGCTTCTAAAACTTAGGTCCATTCCATTACAACGCGATCACAAAAAGTTTGCACCAATTTTTTTTTTTTTTTTTTTTTTTGATATATAAGAGAAGAGGCTAATAGCCCGAAAAAAATATAAAGAAAATTACAGTAAAGAGCTAATGAAGAGAGCTAGTTAGCATCCCTAGCATCAGATTCAATTATCACTTGTCTTAGGCCCAGATCCAAGCCAAGTAGGAGTACCTCCCTTATTCCCCATAATTCAACTTGCATCGATCGCATCACAGATACCAAGCACTTTGGAGAGGCCAGCCACCAATCTACCACAATTATCCCTTATAACTCCACCACACCCAGCTTTACTCGAGTGTCTGCATGCTGCTCCATCTACATTAATTTTATGTCACCCAACGTTAGGAGTCTGCCAGGACAGATGGGACTGATTCAACCTGGCCGTTGAATTCGGGGAAGGGGTGTCGACAGCTGCAAGTTTAGGCCAGATCTGAGAAACAACAACTTCTGGATTGTTTGGCTTAGAAAAGTTGTTCTCAAATAAATGTTGGTTACGCCATTCCCACCAGAGTTTCCAAACAGCGACTCCAAAGGTGAGTTGCCAAGAAGGGAACATTCCTCTTCCAATCTTTTTTTTTTTCTTTAATTCATTGCTAGCCAATCCCTCAAATTCGCTAGGAACAAGGAAGAGACTTACCTTGAGTGAATGAGCTTCAACCACTACATAGCCTTGGCATAAGGACAATCCCTCAATATGTGAAGTATATCTTCTACACCATTATGACAGAATCCGCAAATGGCAGGCGCCTGAGACCAAATACTTCGCCAGAGGTTAGTTGGTAGTCTATTGAGAGAGATCTTCCATAGTTATACCCTAATTTGAAATGTCTATAGTATTACAATATTCTCACGTTGGGCTTCTAAATCTCTAGTATTATATATTAGAGGGTGGGTTTTTCACCTGGCTTAATTCTTATCAGTCATCACAAAAGGTTAAGACCAATGTATATAAAAAGGGAAAAAAAAGGTTAAGACCAATGTAAAAAACATAAATAAAAAATGAAGTGAAGTATTATGAAGTATTGCAGTCAAAACAAAGATTTTTTTAAGTGGCCAGTGTGATGAGGGTCTTTTATCGTTAATCTTTGGGTCCATAATCAAAAATTAACTAAAGATTGCATATAGGCAAACCTATAATCATTCTCTTTCTTCGATGAGCATTTTATTGATTCTTAAGTAATCTAAATGCCATGAAAATAAAATTAAAACAAGGAAAAAATTGGTTTTAGAATTTCAAATTAATAAACTAAAATAAGATTGTAATTTAATTAGGGAAAATTCCATTTAATTAAATACAAGTTGAATTTGCTAAACCCTCGAAGCCCACGAATTTGTTAAAGGATTGAGAAGGGACGTGGGACAACGTGGGACAAGATTTGTAATGAGAATTTTAATAAATAAGGGTCAATTTTAACAAATCTTATAATGAGAATTATAGATTCGTTAATGGTATTTACAAGTTCAAGAATGAGAATAATCGGTCCTTTCGTTAGGTTTTTCACTTGTGTCTTTGATGAAACAACAAAACTTTTAACAAATATTGTAATGGGAATTGCAAAGTCGTTAATGATATTTACAAGTTTAGTAATGGGAATAACCAGTTCTTTCTTCAGTTTTTCACTTGTGTCTCTCGATGAAACAATAAATAAGGGTCAATTTTAACAAATCTTGTAATGAGAGTTACAAAGTCGTTAATGATATTTATAAGTTCAGTAATGAGAATAACCACTCATTTCGTCAGGTTTTTCACTTGTCACATTGTTCATCGTCTTCTTCATCTCTCATTCTATAACACCCCCAATTTCTAACAATTATAATAATCTAAAATGTAAATGGTTTTCATAAATGAATTACTGAAATTCGAAATACACAACCTTGGGGAGTGTTACCGCCGCACTTGTCCTGGGACAAGTGCAAGGCTATTTATTACAATAATGTAAAATCAAACTTAAGCAAAAAGTGTTTTTAATTAGAACAAAATAAAATAAAATAAAAACAATCGACGATTGTGCTTCCTCACTTTCACCGCTAGTCCCAACCCTTGGCACTGTTTCATCGAAATTTCGCTCCCCGAAGGATCATCACAACCCATGAACACAAACATCAAGCAATTGTTGGTAATCCTAATAAACACAATTTAATGTAAAGAAAACAAAATATTTACATAATAAAAATATCATCTTTAAATATATATATATATATATATATATATCCAAGAAAACAATTTTATTATTCTTCATTCAATTTAATTAGTGGGAAGAGAACCATGGTAGACCCAGGAAACCCCGCGGTCTACCCCGTGACCCGGAAACCCGCTACGAGTCATAATTAATCAAATTTGGCCATCAAGTATTTCTTCCTAGTGTGCACACCTCTTCCCAAAGTGGCTACTAGTGTCTCGGAAACCCCGCGACACCATTTTGAGAAGAACGGATATCATCGGTTCACATCAAATAATATATTGAGGGCATAAAGCCCGGTGTGTTCATCACTTTGGGAGGTACCATCCCAAAGCTATCCTCCCACTGTTAAGTTATTTAAAATACACGCATAATAAACTCCTAAATTATTTCTATGCACCATAGTGCCCAAATTGAATTTATTAATATTTTATACTTATTTAATTATCTTTCATACTCTTTTCTATTATTTAATTAAATATAGTAAAAAAGATATTTTAACTTAAAATCTATTCATATCCTATTTTACTGTAAGGAGATATTTTATGAAGAAGGAATAAAAAAAGAATCAAGTAATATTGCATTAGGCTCAATTAGCATAATATGATTTATTATATTATCCATAATATATCATAAAATCATGGTTCATTTAACATGCCCGCAAAACAAAACCCTAATTGTTCTTTATTTAGATAACAATCCACGGTGGTACCAAGTTGAAAATAAGAAGTCTTCATACAATCGTAGGCCAAATGGCGATCATATTGCCATATTGTATAAATAGAATCATGAATCAGCCCATTATTAAATAAAGTCGCATACCTAGCACGTGAATTGAGAGGAATAAAACAAAACTAATGGTGAAACCAGAGGGCATGAATCGAATACGCAAATTCCAAATTTCCGGTCCACAATCCGCAAAAAATGCAACTTTAAATTGAACAAAGATCACAAAACCGATAACAAAAAAAAAAAAAAAAGATATCAAGAGCAATAGACAAAATATTTTAGCTCTACGGGGAAGATGGAAAGATGGCTTCACAACTAATGAGATCGATCACTAGTAATTGAAATTGAACCCAATGAAGCGGCCTGCGCAAAAATCATTTGAATGTGAGGAATTAATGGAATCGAGGCTAACATGCAATAAATAATTCCTATTGTTCTAGGGATTAGGATTACCTATCAAAATTTACATAAAACTAACCTAAGATTCATAGGGATTAGAATTACCCGATTTCCATTCTTGCTAGCGACCTAATTTTAATTTGATGTGATAAAAGTACAGAAAGAGGATTTGAGAAGAAAAACAGCGGAGAAGAAAAGTATCTAGCGTTTCTAGGTTTTGACAAACTAGACCTAAATTTATAATTAAAATATAGGGTTTAGGTATGGGCCGAGCTCTTTAGTTATTGCCAATTAATAAATTATAAAATAATACAAACATTATTAATTTCTATGTTTTTATTATTACTACATTATTATTATTATTATTTCTATTATTAATTAGGGGTATTACACCTTCCTTCCCCTTCTAACAATGGAGTTCAGCCCCAACAACCACCACATCCCAAACTCTTCCAACAATGGAATTCCTCTTTCTCTCTCCTCATCCTCTCATCCTCTCCCTCTTTCCGATCCTTCCTATACTCCCCACGAGTTACAGAGAAGCATCCATGGCAGAGAGAGAGAGAGAGAGAGAGAGAGAGAGAATCAGAGAGGGTGAGGATAGAGAAAGAGGAAGAGAGGGTGAGGAGAGCCAAATGTCGGAGAGAGCAATGAAGGCAGAGAGAGATGAGAAAGGGTTTAGAGGAGTTGTAGAAGGTGGCATTCAAGAAAAGGGTAGTTTGAACTTTTCATCCCAAAATGCATATCCCTCATTGCCCCCATGTCCCTTCTCGTCCTTTAAAAATTCAAGAGCTTCGAGGGTTTAGCAAATTCAACCGGTATTTAGATGAAATTTTCTCTTTAATTAAATGCTAACTATTGTTTTTGATATTTTTTATGAAATGGAATGGAGCCGGCGGTGGTGAAGCTCAACAAATCCGTTGACGGTGGTGGCGGAGAATGCAAGCTGTAATTTGGTTTGGTCTTTTGTCTTAAGGTCTTCACAATGTCCTTCGGTCTGTCGAACCTCTGGTCAAGTTTCTTTCTTCGCGGTGCTGTGGTTAAGGTGGAAGGAGAGAGACGTCGGTGGTGGTGGTTAAGGGAAGATGGTTGATGCCAATGGTGGACAGAGTGAAGGTCGATCTCACACAGCGTGTGTGTCTTCGTCTTTGTTCAAGTCACGGCTCCAAGCTCGGTTTTTCAATGGTATTGAAGTTGATCGACGATAATGGAGGTGACGGCGTGGTGATGGGTAAAGCTCACCGGCGATGGTAAAGGTGAAGGATGTCGCCGGTAAGAAGGAAGAATGAAGACGAAGGTGAAAGTCTCTCCCTACTCTGTGGTTCTAACTCTGTTCACCAGGTCTTCGTATCCAATACAAAAGCTCTAACCTCATTTTTCCCAAGCAAAATGTTGTAGTTTTGCTTGAGACTTTTTTGACATTTTGAGAATTCAATGAGACTTTTTTGACATTTTGAGAATTCAAGTCCTTAACGTAATAAATTTTGGTCCTTGTATGTCATTTTCCAAATTCGCTAAATCTCTTCCAAAACTCCTACAATGAAAAATTAAGCACATGATAATATCAAAAGTTCAAGAAATCATTTGCACGAATAATTAACAAATTATAACTATTTTACCCTTAATTACACTTAATTCAATACAAATATCCCTAACTCAAATTAGTGCTTAATTATGTAATAATGTCATAGAAAATGCATTACAAATCCAAAATTAATAATAAAAAAGCATATAAAATTATGGTTCAATCAATTCCCCCACATTTAGACCTTTATACTTCTGAATAAAGAAAATTGAGTACAAGATTCCATGCCTAAATCACTAATGCATTTGAAAGATGAGCAATTTCTAAATTAGAAAGCAATGAATTAATTAATCAAATTTCTTAAGCCAACACTAGTTATAATCAAGCGATGCAAAGAAATAAGCTAACCACACAATCCAACATATTAGAATGAAGCACAAGATAACTCTTAAGGTATTGGTGTTTCACTCATCTCACCTCATTGGAATAATTTAACTCAAGCTTACTTAATCAACACCTTACCATAGGCTTGTAACAACTCTAACGTCTCCACTGTTAATAGCAATTAGTGCAACGAATCAAGAGGACTTAAAAAATTTGTAATATTGGATGAAGGCCAAATGGAATGAATTAACTAGAAAAAGAAAATAGTTAATATGCAAGTCAAAGTTGATGAACAAGTTCATAGCATCTAAATGACTTTACAAACTTTTGTCAATTCTTTTTCAAATTCATGAACAAATGCCTTCTTGATATTTCTTTTGTTTTTTTTCTTATTTTATCTATAAAAAAACTTTCTATTTCTCTCTCTCTCTCTCTCTCTTCCAATACTTTTTTTAATACTCTTTTTCATTCTTTTCCATATACATGGCATTTCAATATATACATTGTTCAACTTTTTTCCCCCAATTCACTTTTGCTTTTTAGAATACTATGAACATGATGAATAATGACATGCAAACAACATAGGAATGACTCAAAAGGGGTAAGCAAAGGGTAGATGAATGTAAGTTTGTGTTTAGGTGAAAGGGATTAAAATTCAAATGCCTCTTTCATTTCCATTACATTAATGCAAATGCCGTTTTGATAAAGAATTGAAACAAATTATAGAAGGTGAAAAACTAAGTGAACATTCACACATGAAAAGAATTTAAGGCTCAATTCATCTTCCAACAAGGTTTTTCTCTAATGTTCACTCTGAAAGTGGAGCAAATTACCAAGAGGAGGTGAATTGGGGATTTTAAAAATTCTTTACAAAGTGCTCTGTTATTTAAATGGAAAACAGAGCAGAACAGAGTAAGGGAAGAAGAAGCAAAATACAACAAATTTATACTGGTTCGGTCCAACCTCTTGACCTACGTCCAGTCCCCAAATACTCTGAGATTTCACTAACTCAAATGATTACACACTCTGTAACTCTTAAAGTAATTCTCTTACTAGAACTTACTCCCCTTGCAAGTTGTAATCAAATAACTCAATCTCCAAGTCCCACGACTTGAGATTCTTACAATGAATGATTTCAATAAATGATACTCTCTCTAAGAGTGGATAATAATAATCACTAAAGTACAAATGTATCAAAAGATACTTTACAGTACAGAACTGAAAGAGTAGTTGGAAACTTGAATGATTTTCGTTTTCTGTAGATTGGTTGTTGAGAAGACTTGAATGCAACTCCTTATATATGAAGAGAGCATTAAATGACCGTTGGATTCTTCAATGTAATCGTTGGAGACATTGTAGTAGCTGTTAAGAACACTTTAGTCTTCTTCTCTTTCTGCTCTTCAGTTAATCTAGTTGCTCAGAAGATTAGGGTTGACTTCCCTTGAAATTAATTTGTTGGAAGAGTAGCTACTGGATAGGGAAAGGAAACATTAATCCCTTTGCAAAGTGTGTAGAATGATTGTCCAAAAGGGTGCAAGCTTTCTGGACATTGTAATAAATGTGCTAACGTTCACTTTTTGCTTTTGTTTAAATCTTAATTTAATATTCTCTAAACCATATGAGACTCACTAGCAAACAGATTAAACATATTTAGGAATAGTAATGAGTGATGACAAGAAGTATTAATATTAAACATGAAGATTTCACAAATTCGAGCAATTTGATTTTCAAACTCTGTGACATAAACTAGAGTTTGTTCATCCAAACTTGAGTTTGTGACTTTTCTTCAGAAGCCTAAACTGGACTTTCCAACTGAAACTCGAGTTTACTTCATCCGAGAGGAACGTTGCGATTTCACCTTTGAAGCATATTTTTTGATTGTGAGCAAAACTTGTGTCCATTAATGACTAACTCGAGTTTAGGACTTTTATAGTGAAAAACATGTTTAAGTCCAAAAGCTCAAAACTGGAGTTTGTGACTCTTAACTGGAGTTTTCAAAATCACTAAAAAGAGCAAAGCTCTCTGCTTGGCATAAACTCGAGTTTTATTTAAAATTGAAAACCTTTGAAAACTCTCTGCCAAGAGAAAACTGGAGTTTCTAAAACAAACCGGAGTTTTCAAAATCACAAAATGGAACAGATCCCTCGCCTTGATATAAACTCGAGTTTCTAGAAACACTTAGAAAACTTGGAAACTTTTTGTCAAATGAAAATTGGAGTTTTCTATACAAAACTGGAGTTTCCTTGTGAGGGAAACTTAGAGATCTCTCGATCGGATGGAAACCGGAGTTTACCAATATAAACTCGAGTTTACCCGCTATTTGAAAAACATTGAGGAATACTTGGCCAAGAGCAAACTGGAGTTTGCATATCAAAACTGGAGTTTTCTTATGCTCAAAATATTGGAAGCTCTTCGTATGACCAAAACTCGAGTTTGTCTACACAAACCGGAGTTTTGCTTACTTTAGAAAATATTGAGGAGTCTGTTTGGGGTAAACTCGAGTTTGTAAAACTGAACTCGAGTTTGTCTTAATGTGAAAAACTTGGAGTGCTCTCTCGTATCTCACAAACTTAAGTTTGGTGCACAAACCTGGAGTTTGTCTTTGACAATAAGTTTTTTAACTTACCAAAGACAAACTTCCTCTTGAGTTTACAATTGTCGTTATCATCAAAACACATAGAGAACTAACACACTCTAAACCAATCAATTGCACAACAAGTTAACCACAAAAACATCTACTTAACTATTCTCAGTGCTAACTTTACAAATACAATTAATGAAAACATTGCAATCAATTACAATAATGCTAAACTCTTAAATGCACTAATGATATATGAAGTCCCTTTTTAAAATAAGGAGTTAGCAAAAATCTAATTGTTGGTTCATTTCTCTTCCCGTTCTCTTGAAAAACAAAACATGGTTTTTTTAAAAAGCTGCCAAAATACTAGATCACATGAAAAATCAAAGAATTTCCCACAGATTATACTTTCAAAGTGGCATATGCGGTTACCACTTAGGACATGCATTAGAGCAAGTTATTCTTGATTTTTTTTTTGAAAAAATTTCTAGTTTAAGGTATTTTATCGTTTAAAAACAATGAATTAATGGGATTCAAAATGTATTCCCTTCCCCCACACTTAATCAATGCATTGTCCTCAACGTTTGTAAAGCAATTCTATTATTCTAAATTGTTTCTTAATGAAGTCGAAAGTTGTGAAGTTCAATTGCAATTGGAGAACAACACATCAACCTCATATAAATATAGAAGGAAGAAGAAACAAGTCAAAATAATAGAGAAAATTAGAGTGAAGAGGCACAATGGTAATTAAGTAAGGTGGTGGCCAAAAATGCAAAGAACACATAAGGAGTTTTTATTCTGATTACTAAACTATACTACTTCTATTTTTCTATTGGGATAGTCCTCCTCCACACTTATTTCAAGCGTTTAGATTCACAAAGGAATTAAACAATTCAAAATTGCAAATGTAAGTGAAGGGAAGAGACAACCTTGTGACGAAATCTTTTCAAGCTCTTGTAGCAAAAATTCTCATCACACATGAGAAATAAGAATTTGTCCATAACAAGTTTAATTTATTGGCAGCCCATCTTTGGTGGCGATTCAGGATCAATTCGCAATGGCTCTAATATATATGGTATCTCTTGACTTCCTTGGAGTCCCTTACTACTAATTTTCTGCAATAAAGAACTAGAACCAACAGCACAATATACAACAGAAATTAAACGCTTTAAGTGATCACAAACATGGCTGAGTAAATCTGGGGTTAAATCACAAGGGAACACTTCATGAGTAGAAGTATGAGTATGAGCAACAAGATGGCTATCCAAAACCAAGTTAGATGCAAATAACACAGAAATGGTTATGCAATGTTTAGGAGGACAAGTTTCAGCAGTGTCATGGGTATAATCACCTAAGTTTGGAGGTAAATCACAAGAAAAAACCTCACGAATAGATATATGACTATGCCTAAGATTCCACATTATCTTACAATCAGTCTTAGTACGAAAATCAATGAGAAACTGAAAGCAGTCATATTCCATAGCAGTCAATCTTTTTGTATCAGGTGTAAGGTCACAAGAAAAAATTTCATCCAAAGATCCATGCTCATATGTATTACATACATGATCAACACAAAGAGAACAATAAGCATTAATGAAATTCATACAATGGCATGTCAAATCAATGGCGCCGTAGCCGGGGAGTCAATTTTGATTCCTTTGGTTTACTAAGTGTCAATTGATTTAGATTGATGGGGTATGTCCTTGTGAGCCTATTAGGTTTTCTTTTATTTCTCATAATTTTCAAAAAATTTCATTGTTTGTTTTTTTAAAAGGTTTCTTGCATCAAATTTTTTTAGAAAAACAACCAAATATCTTTATTTTTCTTTGTTCTTGCATTTGCATTTGCATTCTAGCATTTTCCTACTTGATTCAATTGCTTTGTGCTTGGTTGATGCATAGTTGATAAGTGTATATTTTATGATTAAAAAGGTGTATATTTTATGAGAATTAATTGGAATTATTGATATTACATACCTATTTAATTATCTTTTATTGACTTTTCCATCATTGAATCAAACTTAGGATCAAAGAATAAATTGATATAAAATCTACTCATATCCTATTTTTATTGTGCGGGAGATATTAGCTGATTTGGAAAGAAGTAGAAAAAGCAATTAAGAGGATATGCAATCAATCAAAATCAATGGTCTCACACAAGAAAAATAGAAACAAAATCAATGGTGTGATCTGGTGGAGTTGATTACAAGATATAAGATATCTTTGTAATAAGAAAAAGAGAATTAGTGACACAAGACCTAAATTATAAATAGGGAGGCGAGAGACAAGAAGGAGGAGAGCGGGGAGAGAGACATAGAACGAGAAGGAACGAAGAAGCAGAGGAGTAGAGGCTGAGCATTTCAGTTCTCTTCATCATCTCCACGGAAGGATGGAAGGACTGTGGAGGCGACGAAGAATCTTTCTTTCCTCTCTTTCTCTTTATTCTTTGAACCTGAATTTTTATCTCTTTTATTAGTTTGAATAAAGCCATGTGTGGCTAGTTGTTTTGCAACCTAGAGAACCTATGAACTTGTTTGGGTTTTAGAGATTATTCCCACTTGTTAGTTTTGCTTGATTTTATTTCAGTTTATTTAATCATGTGTTCATTGTTATTGCTTATTGATTGATCACCATTGAGTATGTTTTGGGGATTTAAGGTTGGACTTGGAAGATGGAATCCTAAATTGACCTTGGGATTAAATAATGTGGAATTAGGTTTAAATTTAACGTGAAGTTAGGTTTTAATCTATTTGCGTCTAGGATAGGAATATACCTAGAAGCTCCGCATAATCAAATTAGAGTGAGCCCGATTTAAAAAGGATCTTATTTAGTTGTGTGAGGCATCACATAATTAATTAAGGTAGGTATATAAGTGGACCGGAAGGCATTTATAGACATTAATACTCTAGATTAGCTGATTAAGTTAAGTCAAAGTTGATTTAGTGGGGATAAAATCTAAGAATCAAATAAGGGATTAGTGACTCTAGGTTGCTCATTCATTATTGTGGTAGTTTGTTTGTTTTAATTTTAGTTTTAATTTCCTTTCTCATAATTAAATTCAATTTGGTTTTCTCAACTTAAATGAAATTGTGAAATTAATGCTTAACTAAAGTTGTGATACTAAGTCCTCGTGGGAACGATACTTTTCTTATCACTTTATTACTTGATATGGCCCGCGCACTTGCGAAGTTTATAGGCTATAAAGTTTTACCCTATCAAGTTTTTGGTGCCGTTGCCGGGGACTTGTGTGCCACAACTGTCTTAGTTTGAATTGATTGAGCATTAGTAGTTTGAGTTTGAGTTCATAAATATTTTATTTTATTTTTTTAGAAAAAAATAAAAACAAATGGATTTCAATTGGTAACTAACTAGTCTTAATAATGAAAAGGAGATGAATTCTTTGTCTTCTATACAAGATGGATTGATTGCTATGTTAAATTCTTTGAATGAATCTAGACAACATAAAAGGAGCATTAATGATAGTTGTAGTCCATATGTTGATTCTTCTCAATATGTTTGCATGTCTTGTGTTTATTGTGGAGGGAATCATTTATTTGGGCATTGTCCATATAGTACAACTAGTCATTTCGTGAGAGATGATTTCACTAAGAACCAAACTTGTTTTGATAACTCATTTTGTCCTAGTGAAGGTTTTGAGCAACAATATTTTAGGGATCCACATGTCTATTGTTCTTATGAAAATACCCCTCCTTGTTACTCTTATCCATATGTTGAAGAACACACCATTAAGTACAGGGAAAAATCTAATTTGGAAAGATTAGTTGAGGAGTGTGGGGAAGCATTAGAGAAATCTAGTAGAGAGCAAATGGAGATTCTCGCTAGCATTGAGTCAAGTGTCCAAGATATTGGGGTAAGTGTCCAAAGCATTGACTCAAGTGTTCAAAATATGAAGGTATATGCGAGTCAAATTTTTTCAACCCTTGAGACTATGGTGCAAGATAATTCCTTAAGTTTGATGACCACTTCTTATGATGATAATGATTATGGTGAGGAAGTTGAAGATATGGGATTTCATGAGACTATGGATAATGATAATGTAGAAAGTGATTGTGAGCTTGACATTGATTTAGATGAGAATATTGGATGTTTAGAAGAGGTTTCGGCTGTGGAGCCTAAGGATTGTGATGTTGGTGATCCAATTGATGTAGATGTTCAAATTGTTGTTATTCATGACCCTCCTCTTGAAGTGTTGACTCTTACTGATGAGAGTCAGGTTGATTTTATTGGATGCTCTAAATTCTTGGAAGTGCCTATATTTATTTTCAAAGATATGCATGTTGTGCCTCATTTGAATTCAGTAATTGCTTGTAATCTAAGATTGTCTATGATTAAGGAAGTACAAGTAGTTAACTTGAATGATCAATTTTTGTGTGAGATACCTTGTTGTTTGAAAAGAAATGGAGACAAGGTAATTATGGTGTTTGATACTTATGATTAGTGGTTTGTTTGAGAAGTCTGGCTGAAGATTTTAAAGTTAGCGCTTCTTGGGAGGCAACCCAAGGCTTTTGCTTGCATTTTTATTATTATTTCTTTTTTCTTTCTTTCTTTCTTTCAATTTTATTCAGGTTTAAAGAAGATCACTCATCTTGTTGCTGCAAGGTCTTGCTTGAGCACTCTCTTCTCCCTAAAAATTTGAAATATCATGGATGGTACTAGGGGAAGCACTCCACATCGAGTTAGAGGCTTAAACCGGGGAGTACTAGTTTCTTTCCCTCTTTATATTTTTGCAACATTGAGGACAATGTTTGGTTTAAGTGTGGGGGAAGGATATAATTTCTTTGGTTATGCTTGTCCTTATGCAATTGAAAAGATTTTTTTTTATTTGAGATTTTTGCATTGTTGAGGATTGACCTTCATTTTGAGTTTTCCCCATCTTGGAGAATATTATCAAGTCAAAAATAAAAATTAAAATTAAAAAAAAAAGTTTCAACCAAGTCTCTAAGCCTTGAGTCTTTTTTTTTTTTTTTTTTTTTTTTTGTAATCTTGAGATGGACTATGAGAATAAGGATTAGTTTGTAATGTGAGCAACATATTATTAGTTCATGGATATTTTGCTACATGATTTCTTTAGAAAATTAGATGATGACCTTTGCCGCCTAAGTAAAACTTTTGTGTAGGGAAATGACTAAAAAAAAAAATCAAAAAGAAAAAAAAAAAAAACAACTCTAATGACTTCTCTAGACCTCACTTAGTAACCGGGGCACTTCATCACCAATGTTGGCACTCACGTCAAACGGTAAGGTCAAAGAGGGTTATGAGTTGAGCTAAAAGCCTCTTGAGAGGTGCTTGTTGGAGTAATCGAGTAACCGGTGCTGCATCACCTATGTGCGGGGTCGCGTCAAAAGGGGACCTACAACGGCTCAAGAAAAAAAAAAAAAAAAAAAAGGAAAGGAAAAAAAGAAGACAAAATAAGTATTTCTACCCGAGGACCATAGTAAATTAAATGAAAAGCTTGTTTTTGCGGGGCATTTAAATTTTTCTAGAGAAGTTAAGTAGCATGATATCCCTCTTCTAATCTTATTGTTGCACTCATTGCTTGCCGATCTTTTGATCATGGGACGTTAAGAGATTGTTACACTCTATTGGCTTAGTGACTTATTTTTATGAGACATTAACTTAAATAAGATTTGAAGATATGATCCAAGTGTGGTGGTTTTTTGCTCTCTGTTTAGGAATTTCATAGGCAATGTTCTTTTCAGATAATGAATTCTCTTTCTTTTGCTTGAGGACAAGCCAATGTTTAAGTGTGGAGGAGTTTGATAAGTGTATATTTTATGATTAAATAGGTGTATATTTTATGAGAATTAATTGAAATTATTGATATTACATACATATTTAATTATCTTTTATTGACTTTTCCATCATTGAATCAAACTTAGGATCAAAGAATAAATCGACATAAAATCTACTCATATTCTATTTTTATTGTGCAGGAGATATTAGCTGATTTGGAAAGAAGTAGAAAAAGCAATTAAGAGGATATGCAATAAGTCAAATTCAATGGTCTCACACAAGAAAAATATAAACAAAATCAATGGTGTGATCTGGTGGAGTTGATTACAAGATATAAGATATCTTTGTAATAAGAAAAAGAGAATTAGTGACCCAAGACCTAAATTATAAATAGGGAGGCAGAGACAAGAAGGAGGAGAGTAGGAGAGAGACATAGAACGAGAAGGAACGAAGAAGTAGAGAGGAGTAGAGGTGAGCATTCCAGTTCTCTTCATCATCTCCACGGAAGGATGGAAGGACTGTGGAGGCGACAGAGAATCTTTCTTTCCTCTTTTTCTCTTTATTCTTTGAACCTGGATTTTTATCTCTTTTATTAGTTTGAATAAAGCCATGTGTGGCTAGTTGATTTTGCAACCTAGAGAACCTATGAACTTGTTTGGGTTTTAGAGATTATTCCCACTTATTAGTTTTGCTTGATTTTATTTCAGTTTATTTAATCATGTGTTCATTGTTATTGCTTATTGACTGATCACCATTGAACATGTTTTGGGGATTTAAGGTTGGACTTGGAAGATGGAATCCTAAATTGACCTTGGGATTAAATAATGTGGAATTAGGTTTAAATTTAACGTGAAGTTAGGTTTTAATCTAATTTGCGTCTAGGATAGGAATAAACCTAGAAGCTCCGCATAATCAAATTAGAGTGAGCCCGATTTAAAAAGGATCTTATTTAGTTGTGTGAGGCATCACATAATTAATTAAGGTAGGTATATAAGTGGACCGGAAGGCATTTATAGACATTAATACTCTAGATTAGCCGATTAAGTTAAGTCAAAGTTGATTTAGTGGGGATAAAATCTAAGAATCAAATAAGGGATTAGTGACTCTAGGTTGCTCATTCATTATTGTGGTAGTTTGTTTGTTTTAATTTTAGTTTTAATTTCCTTTCTCATAATTAAATTCAATTTGGTTTTCTCAACTTAAACGAAATTGTGAAATTAATGCTTAACTAAAGTTGTGATACTAAGTCCTCGTGGGAACGATACTTTTCTTATCACTTTATTACTTGATATGGCCCGCGCACTTGCGAAGTTTATAGGCTATAAAGTTTTGCCCTATCATTGCATTTGGATTGCTTGTGGATAACTTGCTTGTGATACTATTTCGGTGCATGATTCCAATTTCCAAGTCACAATTTTGGTGAAATACTTTTCCCATATGGATAGTGGCACGAGTCAGCTCATGGCTCTAAGCCACATCTTTGATCAAAAGTTGGAGCGGTTGAAAAGTTTGTATAGAAAGGGGGAGTTGTTTGGAAGTTCAGAGGACTTGGCAAGGTAGGAAAGGGAGATTAAACAATGGTTAAACTAGTACTACAATTATCTTATTCGACAATGTCACAAGCTTCTCAAGAACCATTTGAGCAACAAGAAGAAGATGACATTCAAGGACTCAAGAGCAACTCCTATGCAGAACTTGGATATGACACTAACTTTGATAGAGTCAAAATTGAAGCCTAAGACTTACACTATTGTGGAGGAGTTGATAGTGAGAATTTTGGGGCTGAAGTATATGCTAAAAGCACAGAAGCTGAGAATTCATTTCTTTATGAAGAAGTCATGGCTAAACTATTGGATTTGTCCACTGCACCTCAAAATTTAGCTACTGCCCCCAAGTGTTCCTTAGACACTTGCCTCACAGAGGAGACAATTTAGAAAGCCATGAATCATCCTTTTCAAGATTACTCTTTATTAAGTGTGAATCAATTGACTTGGTCATTGATGATGTGGTTAATGAATGTGAGCTTAATTTTCACATTGATACTTGTAATGTTGACTGTGGTATTGCTTTAGATTCATGCGATGATAAATTTCCCTCTCCTTCTGTTAATAATTTTGATTCACTTGGGAGTGAGATTTCCAACCTTAGCTCATCGATGGTTGATTGTTGGTTATCATCCCTTGGTGATTTTTCTCTTACTTCTCTTAGTTCATTGGAGCTTAATTCTTCTAATAATTCATTTTTCAGTGATGATGCTTGTGAGGAAGGTGTTTTTGTCAATGTTTCAGGTCATAAACTAGTGGAGAAAGCTGAGTTTGAGGGACTTGGATGATTTGGTCTCTAAGGAGATAACCCTCACACCAACTATTGGCCTTGAGTATTCCTTGGAAAATTGCTCAATAGAGAAGTCTATTGTGGTTCTAAAAAAGATGTCTATAATCGACAACTCCATGGGTTAGAGCAACCCAAGGACTTTAATTTAGCTTCCGCATTACATTTTAATGGGGTTGTACATGAAGAATTGCTATTGCAAATGTTTGTTGAAGAGTGCATTACACTTCTAGCACACTTGGAAAGTAATGTAAGTATGTTCTTACCTTTGTCAATTTTTCAAAACTTACCATTTGCTTCTGTTGATTCTCAAATAGGAAGTGCTATTGGAATATCATTACGTACCATTTGCTTCTGTTGATTCTCAAATAGGAAGTGCTATTGGAATATCATTACGTACCATTTGCTTCTGTTGATTCTCAAATAAGAAGTGCTATTGGAATATCATTGCTGCTAGACCATTCTTCCCAATCTGTGTTCTACATCAACATTGGGTTTCATGGCATGACAACAAGATCCACATATGCATCATCACTTGAATTTCAAGGTGCAGAATTTGATAGCATTCTTGCCCAGTTCTATCTTCAACAACATAATTGGGGCCACAAACCATATGAAGCAAGGAGGTTGGAGCAACTTGCTTTGATTACTGCCACTGCACAGTGTAGATCTGCCTTTGGTGTTGCCAACACAACTTGGGGAATTATTGAATTCTAAAATGATCATTCTTTTATTACTGATTCTCCACTCTTTATCCTTAAAGTTGCACCCATTGCTTTGCCATGCCATTGCATGAATTTCATTGATGCTTATTGTTCTTTGTGTGCTGATCATGTGTGTAATACATATGAGCATGGATCTTTGGATGAAATTCTTTCTTGTGACCTTGCACCTGATATAAAAAGATTGACTGCTATGGAATATGATTGCTTTCAGTTTCTCATTGATTTTCGAACTGGCAGTGATTGTAAGATAATGTGGAATCTTAGGCATAGTCATATATCTATTCATGAGGTTCTTTCTTGTGATTTACCTCTAGACTTAGGTGATTATGCCCATGACACTACTGAAACTTGTCCTCTTGAATATTCCATAATCATCTCTACATTATTTGCATCTAATTTGGTTTTGGATAGCCATCTTGGTGCTCATACTCATACTTCTACTCATGAAGTGCTTTAATATTAGTGGGGTATACGTAGGGCAATGAGGAAATCGCCTCAATTTTAGCTTTATCAACTTCAATGCCCTTGCTAGATATCAAGTGACCAAGTACTATTCCATGATTAACCATGAAATGACACTTCTCATAATTCAAAATCAATTTTTTCTCAATGCATCTAGCAAGAACATTGTCCCAACTATCTAAACAAGCATCGAACGAATTGCCATACACTATAAAATCGTCCATAAAAAGCTCCATGCAATTTTCAAGAAAATTGAAGAACAATGACATCCTGCAATGTTGGAAAGTGCTAGGTGCATTGCACAATCCAAACGGCATTCTCCTAAAGGCATATGTACCAAATGGACAAGTAAAAGTAGTCTTTTCCTGATCTTCAGGAGCTAGTAGGATTTGGAAATATCCTGAATAACCATCTAGGAAATAATAGTAGCTCTTACCCACTAACATCTCAAGCATCTGATCTATGAAGGGTAAGGGAAAGTGATATTTCCTAGATGCTTCATTCAATTTCCTATAGTCTATGCAGACTCTCCAAGTATTTTGCACCCTAGTAGGTATCAACTCATCATTTTTATTCTATGCACACTCTCTAAGTATTTTGCACCCTAGTAGGTATCAACCCTATTTATAAATAGGAACGTATATTATTTATGGAGATGTTATACTTCTTTTTCTATCTACGCGTATGGGTCTTATTGATTCTAAGAGATATTCTCTTAGTTGTCACAATGTTCTGTTGTATTCAATAATATATGAGTTTAGAAAATACTCAACAAAGAAAAATGAAAGTGAGGGCTAACTTAATCAATTACCTATATTTTTCTTCACCGCTGAAGTGGTGACCGAATGAGCAACAAAGCCAAATCAACCTTCACTTAGCCGATCAAAGAAGGACAATGGCCGATTGAAGTCGCAGAACTAGATGGAAGTCAGTGAAGGTGGATATGTTCTCATGTTCTTGATTAGAAAATGGGTAAGGGTTTTCGTTCTCGACTTCTCTATTTGCTTCTGGCGAACGAAGAAGAGAATCTCTGTTTTGTAATTAATATTCATCGATGGAATTCCGTCGGTAATATTCCATAGAACTTTTAGAAAATAAAGTAAACATTTCTGTGACTCATGATCTTAGTGAGGAAATGGTTAAATTTGACATGTTTCAAAAAGCTCCACGAGATAACTGAGTCTCTTTATTCTCAATGAGGAAATGGTTACTTAGACAAGTTTCAGGTGAAGCAATCATCATGATTCATCAATATTATCACGAAAAGCATATGAAGCCTGTAAAAGCATTCCAAGCATTCCTTGCTTTCACGTCTCAGCCAACAGAGATGCCCATATTTTCTTGTTATACTTGAAAGCTAGAATCCAGGAAAGCCATGAGAAGAAAAGACATGCGACACCATAGTACAAGCCAAAATAAAGGAAGAGAGAAAAAAGAAACGAAAAAGACAGTAGAAAGTGGAAACACTTCAGTAAGCCTTCAATTTCGGGTGTAATATTTTTATTATAGTTTTCTTATTTCATCTCTACATATAAAAGTGACACAAAAAGTATATGACATGAATGAGTCAATGTTTCGAAAATATATACTCCCTCGTCTTATTATAGGACATATCTTGATTTTAAATATAAGATATATTTTTCATACTTTTATAATCATTATTTATTGTTTTGTTAGTAGGAATATTTTTTAAAAAAATTCCAGCATATAAAATTTATTTAAATCTAATTTTATTTTGCAAAAAAAATATTTATAATTATCATATTTTATGTTATTATTTATAAATACGTTTGACCTACTCACCATATATTTTATGTTATATATATATACACATATATATATTTGCTCACGTGTGTGTGTATATATATATATTGCACCTAAGGTACCTGGTCCTTGAATGTGCAACAACTCGATGGAGTGGACCATTGGGGGGTCATTGGGCTAGGATGGGTATGGTTAGGGAAACATGGCTCAAATGAAGGGTATGTATATATTTATTTATTTATTTATTTTTAAATAATGAATGACTTTATGGCAAAAAGCCGAAAATATTCTATGCTTTTGCTGGGTATAATAACCATATGCGAATGATAATATCAGCGATTGATAATTGAAAGCACGAAATGATGACTTAGGATCCATTAGTAATATGTGTGTGTTACTTTTAAGTCTAATGTGATATAAGACAAGGGATTTAATTATCACTTACCTTTTATAAATAGGCCAATATGTAAATAATATTAACTTTTTTTAACAGTGTATTTAAATTTAAATAACATCACAATACAATATTTTCAAATGTCATTAAACACAAAAAGTGAAACATGACACAACCCAAACGAAGTCAGAATCTAAGAAAACGATAAAGGATGCAATGCAAAATTGCAAACTTTAAAAAAAGTAAAAATTAAAGAAACACTAACAAACCATCATTGTGGTTTAAGGGTCTGTTAGATCCCTCTGAATCTTAAATTCGAATCTCAAAGGAAACATCTCGTGTTGAGAAGGGATAGTCACGAACCCCGAATCAAATACGAGATGATAATACTAAGAAAAAACAATCATTGCTGCTCGACAATCACTTATTATACATTAGATGAATCTCTTACATCTCAGGTAATTACCTGCAAAATAAAAAATTTAGGAATAAGGGAAAATATAACAACTAAAAACACAATCAACCACAAATATCCTATTATTCCATATAACAAACACATTTTGAGGGTAAAAAAAAAAAAAAGGCAAAGTAACCTTCAAGCGTCTTTTAAAACTATTAATTCCAAAAAGAAAAGGGATCCTTAATTGGAATTAAAATTCTTCTAAATTATTTTTTCACCACTTCTTTTCTTATATTTTTGGTACTTTATTATAATATTTTCAATGTTTGTTTCTAAAAACATTTCAATACATATATTTCGTATTTTGAGTACTAATATTTTAGGTTGAGTATAAACCACGTCAAAATAATGAATGATGAAAATATCAAACATCAGTATTAAAAATATGAAAGATAAATGTCAAATAGTAAAAAAATTAATTTCAACTAAGAGCCTTGGTATTTTTCTAAAATTCTTAATTACAATGCAAATTAGACATTAATTGGATTTTTTTTAAAAATGGTTTGTTTTGATAAATACTATGGGAACGACATTAATTAGCAGGTGCAAGTGTCGAGGGGGAAAAAAAGCAGGTGTAAGTGTGAATAAAAGCCAACAAAAAGCTTTCTTTGAAAATATTATATATTCAAATTTTTCGGGAAAAAAAAACATTTTAAAATTAGTTTAAAACCCAAAAGAAAAATGGAATAATTAACGTGTTCGTTGAATTAAAAGGCCTACGTTAAACTTCTATTTAAATATAAATATGAGCGTTATACATGCCGTGAACTATATATATATATATATATATATATATCATTGAATTAAAACGTGAGAGTTGTATCAAGACAAATAGTATACTCACCCTGAATGAAAAAACCTTTTGATAGAGATTAGTTCCTTGATAACATCTGCTGCACTCATTCTTTCATGTGGTAATTCCATAGAGCAAGCAAGTCCAATCCTAAACAAAAAGCATATGCATTTCTCCACTTTAGGATGGATCCTTACCATGATCTCTTGTAAGTCACTTGATGATGCCACATGCTTTGATTGAATGGTAGGGAGAATAGTTGGGCTCACAACTTGCAAAAGATTGTTTGGAAAACAACTTTCCACATATTTATGAAGATTGTGACTATCCTCGAACATTTCTTCAGTAGGCCTTCTTTTAGTTAATACCTCTAAGACAAGAATGCCAAAGCTATACTGTCACCTTGTGTTGATACCTCAGAATCCATTCCATATTCTGAAGTGTTGTAAACATGTGTTAGTTCTGTTATATAATTAAAAAAACATAAAAATATTTTTTTTACAACTTTGAAAGCAATGAATTGCATGACTTTGAAGCAAAAAAAATGTTTAATGATACCTGGAGGAACATAGCCGATAGTACCCTTTATTCCAACTTGTGCTACTACGTTCATCAGAGATGTCTTCAATAGTTGGTAGTAGTCTTGCCAATCCAAAATCACTCAAATGAGCAACCATGTCGCCATCAAGAAGCACATTGATTGGCTTCAAGTCACAATGAGCAAGTGGTTGCCCACATTGATGGTGAAGATAATATAATGTGGATGCAACTTCAATAAGAATATTTATTACTTGATGAAGGAGCAAAACTCTTGGATGGTGATCTGGATTCTCAATTGTAGGATATAACCAATTGTACAAGCTTCCTTTCACCATGTAGTCATAAACTAAAGCTTTGAATTCATTGCCCTTGTAATCAATGCTAGAACAACAAGATATAATTTTTACCAAATTTCGGTGCCTGGTATTTCTAAGAGCATTACATTCAGCAAGAAAACTCTTGTTAGCTCCCCTCATATGAAGGTTGATGACCTTTACTGCAACAACTTCATTGGACTCAAGACTTCACTTATATACAGAGCCAAAACTCCCAGATCCTATCAAGTTTTTGACAGAGAATCCATCTGTAGCATTATGCAAACTTTGATATGATACTCTGGAAATTACGTCAATTGTTTGTCTACTTGAAGAAGATTTATTGCTTCTCTTCCTCCCATAATAAATAGCAACAATAGATACCAGAAGAAGAAAAGTAATCACAGAGCATATTGATAAGATCAATTTGTAGCTTTGATGTTTACTTTCTCGAGTCGATTTGACAGGGCATGGTGGCAGTTCCAACTTTGATATGCCTCCACAAAGCTTGTTATTCCCCATAAGTGATATTGCACTTGCATTGGCAAAGACGCCATTGCTAGGTACCTCCCCATCAAGCATGTTGAAGGAAACATTTAGGTATTCCAATAAAGCAATATCTTGTATACCTCTTGGAATTGATGCAGACAAGTTATTTTGTGACAAGTCTAGATATCTTAGACCTTTCAATGAAGCCAAAGATAAGGGGATGGTTTCTTGAAATGAGTTCCCTTGCAAAAAGAGATACTCTAAGCTTTGGCACTCTCCAATGGTTTGAGGGATGCTTCCAGACAAATGATTAAAGGAGACACCCAATTGCCCAATATTTTTTAAATTTCCTCGTTTGGTAGATTCCCAACAAATGAGTTATGTGATAACTCCAATAAAATTGGTAGAGACAAAAGAGTAAACAGTTGGACTAGTATGATTCCACTAAAACGGTTTTGTGATAAATCGAGAAATTGTAGGCTTTCACAATTCCCAATACTTGGAGGAACTTTCCCTTCTAGTATGTTATCTAACAAATCCAGGTGAACTAATTGAGTGAGATTTCCTATGAAATGCATTATTTCTCCCGACAATTTGTTTCCATACAAATACAAGTATTGCATGTTTTGAAACTTCCCAAAAGTAATTGGGATGATATCAGTGAAATGGTTATCATTTGTTGATAGAAACGTTAGGTTAATGAGGTTTCCTAACGCCGCAGGAATTTTGCCACTTATATAATTTCGTCCAATCCAGAGTTGTGTGAGCTGGGTTGACAAATTGCCTATGGTATTTGGCAAGTGGCCCCTAAAATTATTTATCTCCAATAGTAGTTTTGTCAATTTAGTGCAGTTGCTCAAAGAATTTAGAAACTCCCAATCTTTTGAAGAATTACTTCCTAGATTGTTTTTATTAAACTCTAAAGTTGAGAGGTAATGCAACTTTCCAAGATTTGAAATTTGTCCTACAAAGTAATTTGTTCCTCCGGAGATCAATTCAAGCATAGTCGCGTTTGCAATGGATGTTGGGATATGACCTGAGATTTGATTTACTCCAAGTTCCAAGGCTAGGAGATTGGGGAGGTTGATGAACATGTTGGCTGGGAGGGAGCCATTGAATTGATTTTCTGCAAGTATGATGTTGGTGAGGGATGACAAATTGTAAAGAGTAGAAGGAATTTTGCCAGAAAGCTTGTTCACAGCCACATAAAAAATTTCTAATTTTTTTAGATGATCTATCTCTTCAGGTATACACCCCTCCAAGTTATTTCGCACCAACAAAAGATAAGTAAGGGAAGAAAGATTGCACATGGAAATTGGGATTTTCCCACTAAAATTGTTTTTAATTAGATATAATTTTTCAAGGTTATGGAGAGAGCCAATCTGCATGGGTATTTTTCCAATAAGATTATTTCCACCAAATGTTAAATAGGTGAGTTTAGAGCAACTTGTGATGTTAACAGGAAATTTCCCAATCAATGTATTATTGGCAAGATCAAGTACCTGGAGTCGGAACAAACGACCCAAATCCTATGGGATTTCTCCATGCAATTTATTTTCATGAAGTACGATGACTCTTAAGAAAGAGAGATTGCCAATATGTGGAGTTATAGATCCATGCATGTCATGTCCACCTAACCAAAGCTCTGTAACTCTACGATGCTTGCGACCACAAACGATTCCATGCCAATTGCAGAAGTGCGTAGAAGTATTCCAAGAGTTCAAGATGTGATGTGGATCGTCAGATATTAATTCCTTGAATATGAGCAACGACATGTGATCGGTCTCATTACCCCATGAAGAGTTGGCTTTGCTAGAAGGAGGAAAGATCAAAATCAAAGTAAAGAGAAGAAACCATTGAAGGCATATAGAGAAAGAGGTAAGTAACATGACAGATGATGAAGGCTTCATTTGGTTTGAGAAACACAGTGGTTCATGAGACCACACTTATATAATGCGATGTTTGATGAAATTGGCCCAAAAAAGTTTTTTCTTTCTTGCTTTTGGAGAAACTAAAATTTATCTTTAGAAAAGGAACTTTCATGCCAATTTCGCAAGAAACCGACATGAAAATTAATTAGATAAACTTGGCGGGAAGAGTCTTACTTTTTTATTCTACAAATTAGTTACGAAAACCTTATATCTAGAGCGGAAGAAGTAATTTTTATTTTTATACAATCATGACATGAGACTTAATTTCCTTGCTCAAATGATAAGGGTGGGACGAAATGTGAATAAAAAACGATTGAAGGTTAAACTTTCTTGATGCATTAAAAACTAGGAGTCAAGTTACCTCCAGCACTCCAAAACATTTTTCCAGTAACTATCAATTTCCTAAATTAATTTGTGATATATTAAGCACCTTAATGTAATTTTTTTTGTTGCATTAATATTCTAAGTTTAAGGTATTTATTGTTGCTGTGAAAATATTTTAAGAGTAAAATTACACTATTGAGACATATATTAACATTGAGTGCTTGACATCATTATTGTGAATAGAAAGATATATTTGCCTATAAAAAAAGGTTTGCTTTTCCTCTCATGGACAGCTGCCGATCACGATCACAATCACTTAGTTTCAAATGCATGGAGCCAGGAACCAAAGCCATTCCTGTCCTCTTCAATTTAGATGGGCTCATTATTATACCTACCCGGGGGCGGATCCAGAAATTTATGAAAGGGGGGCACTATTGGTTAGGGAGGTGTGGGGTTCGGGGGCAGCGCCCCCGAAATTTTTTTTTTCACTTGTCATCAAAAGCACAAAAAATAATACAAGATTCAGAAGGTTTTCACTTATCATCAGTTGCAAGTTTGATCATCATCAATAAGAAAAAGAGCAAGTGTTAGCCATAAAATGCCATGGTAGAAAATTAGAAACCTACATGCTCCAAGCAATTTTTTGTCTTGGGAATATCCACCTAAAATACGGAGAAAAAGCAAAAAAATGCTGGGAAAGTATCTTAAAAAAAAGCAGATCTTTCCTAGTTAAGGTCACAATACTAAAATATGTACGTAAGTATTTTTACGGGGAAAGAACAAGAACAAGCGAGTGAAAATTTAGGCGTGTTGAGGAAGGCGTAGAAGGGGGAAAAACAATAAATAAATTAAAAATTAAAAAAAAAAATCAAGGGGGCACGTGCCCCCTTGTCTTATAGGTGGATCCGCCAATGCCTATCGTTGTTGTCAACAAACCCCTTGTCTTTAGGCTCAACTGGTAAAGGAGTTGGACACTCTCACTAAAGGGAGAGGGCTCGATCCTGGAGTTGGTCAAGGCGCTGGGGGAGGCATCCTAACTCTTAGGTGCCTAAGTAAACGCCTGAGAGTAATAGACGACTCGCCCTGCCCGACATCGGTATGACCTAGGAGGAAGGGAGATTTTGCCCTACCTTTGAATCGTGGATGAACCCAACCCCTTTCCTAAAATTCTTTCACCAAAAAAAAAAAAGTCAACATGGCCCTACCCCTTATTGATTTATATTTTTATTAATTAAGGGAATTATATTTTGCTATGAGTAACTCTCAAAAGCTCATTAAAATTATTTTTTCCAAAAATAATAATCTGGACCACAATAATGCGCCCATCTAAATAGATGAGACATATGATTAGAGTCCAAGAGGACAGGAAGAGTCTTGGTCCATACATTAAAACTAGTTATTGTGATTGGCAACTATCTATGACTATGAAAAGAATAAGAGAGTCTATGCGCATACACAAGCCATATAATTGGAGATTCAACCCTCAGTTGCTTTCCTCACAACAAGAGTTGAGGCTAAGTAGAAAAAACTAATCTCTCACAATAAAATAAACTAATGTTTGAATCTTTCCTACGAGATATATTAACATTTAGTGTTTGATTGTATTTCAAACATAATTATTGTCAATAGAAAGGTATAGAGAAAATGACATTTAAATATCACATAAACTTCCAAAACCTAGAAAAGTCTACTGAAAAAGGAAAAGGACAGAGAGGTATGTAGATAGACATATAAGTTTTGAAAATTTTGGAAAAATATAAAATTACTCAGAATTTTAGTTTTGGTCCTTGCAATTTCAAATTATGGATTTTACAACTTATAGTTTCATAAGGTCTCAGTGTGAGTCAACATTGTCCAATATAGCAATTAAAACAAAAAATTGCTAAAAACAGAGACCAAATGTAAATTTCCTTAAACATATAAGGACTAGAATCAAAACTCTTAAAAGCATACGGACTTTTTTTTTTTTGCTAACCTTAAAAGTAGGGTTGTCCAAAAAACCCGAGGTCCAGTTGGTCAGTCCCAACCCGTCGACCCGGCCGGTCTAGAATGAAAAAAATTGGTCCAGGACAATTTGACCGGACCGGACCGGACCAAACTGCTCGGGTCGGACTGGACTTCGGTCCAGGGGCTTAGACCCCCTGGACTGGTCCGGTCTGACCCGAGGTCCTTTTTTTTTTTTTGGTAAATCACCACTACATTGAACCGTTCACTGGAGTCTGGACATCTTAATGTGCTTTTTAATTTATAGGAATCACTTTTCACTATGTTATTTTTTATTACTTTGGGAAGTCAAGTGAAATCAGAGCTAAAATATTGCATCCCAAGAAGGCAAGAAAAAAAACTGGAAAAAAAAATTGAAAAAAAAAACTAGAAAAAAAAAGACTGGGTATGGACTGGTCCAGGCAGTCTTCAAGTGGTCGGTCCGGCCCGAAGTGGTAGTACAGCCGGGAGACAGCCTGGCTGATTTTTCAGCCCGAGCTCATATCGCTCGGCCAGACCTCGGGTTAACCTCTGGCCCGGTCTTTGACATGCCTACTTAAAAGCATGAAGACTATAGCCAAAACTTCGATTCATATATTTTTAATGAATTTATGTTTTGGTCCTTATATTTAATGGTATTAACTGCTAAATTCAAACCGTTGTTTTTATCTTAGATTGGAACAAATTACTATAATTCATCAACGTCTACAAATCTTCATGAAATTATAGAGATAAAAAATAACGATTCAAAATTATATGAATCAAAATTAAAATTCGATCAAACTTTAAGCACCAATAACAATATTAATTAACCCTAAAATATCTAATAAAATTTATTTAACATTATATAGTCTCCTAATTCTTCTGACGGCAAGAAGCACATTGCAGTGGTTGTAAAAAGATGCACCTAATAATAATAATAATAATAATAATAATAATAATAAAAGGAAGCTCAATGTGGAACAAGTAGTCGAGGATAACCCACTTGTCTACTCTATTTTGTCCCTTCTCAATATAAAATATTTCTCCCAGCTTCATAATTATGATATAAACAAGGTCACTTGCTATTTAGAAATTTATTTCCGGTGTATTTAAAAAAGCTGTTTACAAAATACGAATAGTACTTGGAATCTGATCATATAATAGATATTAAATATAATTTCTTTAATTAAGGCCTTCTATTCTTTAGAGGATGCGAATGCCATTGTAAAGTATTGGAATATATATATATATATAAAAAAAAGAATAACGTCGGGGTGAAACTACGTCTCAGACTCTTCGTCGAGGCAGGTAAGGGTTTGCTTGGTATAAGGGATTTGTAGAAAATGGAGGAGAAAATTTTAATAAGTTGGGTTTAAAAAAAAAAAATTAAAGAATTAGGATCATAAAATTTTAATAAAGGAAGATGTTTGGTAAGAGATTAATAAAAAATTAATTAAAACATGTTTACCTTATTTCTATAATTTTTTTAAATCTAGCTTAATTTTTTTTCTCTCTTCTTAATTTTCTCCCACCTCCTCCTGGTACCAAACAACCCCATACTGCCAACTCATGAAAAAGGGATAGGAGGAGTTCATTTAGAAGAGTTAGTACCCTTGGGATTGGTCTCTTTTCTTGGGGATCGGCTCATCCCTACACTAAGAGTAGTCCTATAGGCTTCTGTTATGAGTTCAACTCTCCACACAGGAGCTCTCTTACGTGGAGAGGATACAAAATATATAACATCATCTACCGTTTTAAATATAAGACTAAATTAACTTTTAAAAAATTAAAAAAGATAAATAAATTATTTTAAAGTATTTATATTTCATTTTTTTGAAAAAATTCCAGATAAATACCATTTTAATTTATAAAACCCTAAAAAATCTGTTAAAACATCAAAATGACATAAAGTTAACAGATATCAAATTGAGATTTTTAAGTGTTGTTGATTTTACCATAATGCTCCTTAATTGTTTGGATTAAAAAAAGGAAAGAAAATGACACCTCGCCAGAGCGCCTGGCCCTGCCACTTCATACACCGGTTGGTCCCCTCTGGCCACCAGAGGGGCTGTTTTTCTTTGGTTGAGAGTTTTAATTTTTTTTTTCTTAAAAAAAGGTGGAGCAAGACCCCAGCCTTGGTCTCCAAAGAAGCATGGTGACCATTAATGCTTCTTTTATATATATATATATAGTAATGGTATTGATTAAATGAATAATGAAAGTGACCTCGTACATGCGTAGTAGTATTGACTAAACGAATAATTATATCAACTAAAGGCGCAATGATATTGACTAAATGAGTAATGATATATTAAATAAACATATAATGGTATTAACTAAATGTGTAATTGTACTGACTAAATGTGTGATGACATTAACTAAATACCTAATGGTATTGACTAAATGAGTAATGAGTAATGAAAATGACTAAAGACCTCATGATATGGACTAAATGAACAATAATACTAACTAAAAGCGTAATAATATTGACTAAAGGTGTAATGGTATTCATTAAAAAAGTAAACAATTTAACTATATGTATAATGACATTGGCTAAATGAGTAATAACATTGACTAAAGGCATAATGATATTAACTAAATAAGTAATGATATTTACTAAAGGCGTAATAGTGTTGGCTAAATGAGCAATATAATGACAGTGATTAAAGGCGTAATGACACAAACGAAATGAGTAATATATTGACAAAAGATATTTACTCTTTAAGTGAGTACATTTACACCTTTGGTCAATACCTTTCCTGATTTAGTCAATATCATTATTCAATTTGTCGATACCATTACATCTTTTGTCATTTCCATGCTTGTAGCCATTTTCATTACTCATTTAGTCAATATTATTACACCGTTGGTCGATACTATTACTCATTTAATTAATATCATTACGTCCTTAGTCAACTCTATTATTCATTGAGTCAATATCGTTATACTTTTAGTTGATATCATTATTCATTTAGTTAATATCACTATGCATTTAGCTAGTCATTTTTATTACCCATTTAGTCATTAACTTTACGCCTTTATTTGTATCATACACACATATATACATATACATACATACATATCAAAGAGGCATTAGTGGACCAATGGTCGCGGTCACCATTCTTCTTTGAGACAAATGTGGGGTGGATTCGAACACCACCCCTATCACCTTGCTCCACATTTTTTGAAAAAATGTTAAACCCCGCAACCAAAAAAAAAAAAAAGGTTCCTCCGGCACCAAAGCTCCAACGGTAATGTTTCGACAAGGTACCCTTTTTTTTCTATTTAAAAAATTAAGCGGCATTATAGTAAAATCAATAACACTTTAAAATCTCAATTTGATATATGTCACCTCTCTATTATTTTCATTTGCTAACAGACCTTTTAAGGTTTCATAAATTCAAATGGTATTTATCCATAAAAAAATTCTATCTTTTTTTATAACAAACTAATTTATTAGACTTATGAATTAATATATGATCAAATAATATATAGCATATGTTATGATTAATTAACTTATTTAACTTCTTTAATCTCTTAAAAAAATTCAATCAAATTTCATATTAAGGAGGAAAGGGAGTATATAAATATACATTAAGAGCAAAAATGTCAAAGGACCCCTAACTCTAGCTAAACGAGCAATCTCTATGCCGGCCAACTCATCCATCGATACATATATAGGAGTAAGACTAAGCCTAAGATTTCCGGCAGTAAATTTTTTGCTAGAAAATTTTACTTTTCCGATAGATCATATGTCTGCGGTGATTTAGGATATTGTCACTATCAATGTCACTATCACTTTTTCACCATTAGATCAGAATCTCAATTGGGAGAGAAATGATAAAGGTAGATAAGATTTTAATCTAACGTGAAAAAAATGGTAGTGACATTGATAACTAAAATGATAGTGACAATATCTTATCCCTATTTTGATTATAATGCTTCTAAAAAAAAAATTTGACAGATATTTTTTATGGAAATTCTGTGCCTAAGATTTTAAGGACAGAATGATGTGGATAATCCCGCCGGTAATCTTGCTATGTTTTTTTTTTTTAAATCTTAATATAATGAGTTATTTCCTATTGTAAAATAAATTAACGATAATAAATGACACTTTTTTTCTTATTAAAAAAAAAATAGAACTTCTCTTGTTCTATTTTTCAAAAGTTGATTTTTGTTTCAACGTACAAAATATGATTAATTTTTTAATGAGAATTTTATATGTTATATGATAAATTTTGTTTTTTGTTTTTTTTTTTTTTTGATTTAATCAAGGGTTTTTCCTTCGGAGACTTAAAGGGTAAATGGTTCTCATCTTTCTCAACAAGTTCGATTCTTAGGATTTAAACTTGTGATCTCCTTCTTATGGAGATGAGGCCTTTTATCACCTAAACCAATAACTTGTTGGTCTATTTGCTTTCTTCCTCTGCATCACTCTCAAATAATTACCTTTTGTTGAAATATAATAGCATATATTTATTTTACTTGTTCTAATTGAATCAATAAATGGTTCTATCTGTATATTATATATACAGTTGAGCACTAAAAAAATATATGGAATTACTAATGAAATCTTTTGTCGATAAATTCACCGACGAGTTACCTGCAGCAAAATTCCGTTGGTAAATTTCATCAGAAAATACAATTTTCGACTGAATTTTTTCCATTACCAATGGATTGACGGAAATTCTGTCAGTACTTTGTCATGAAATTACCAATGGAGTTTATGGATGAAACAATTCTGTCGGTAAAATTTGTAATTTTTATTATTATATTATAAAAATATAATATAATAATATAAAATATAAAATATTTGAATATAAGAAAATTAATTTTTAATATTAATAATAAATATTTAAAATAAATATTAATCAATATATTACAAAAATTATATATATATATATATATATATTGTTTTTTTAGTTGTTACATTATATATATATATATATATATATATAATATATATATGATATTATCTTAATAAAGAATAGAATTGGGAAGGTACTTAGGGGCATATATCACTTAGGGTTGCAATTTTAGAGCTAAATTTCAATTTTTGGTTGATAAAGTGCAAAGAAGACTTAATGGGTGGAAATCTCAATCTTTGGCTCCGGCAGGGAGGATCACCTTAGTCCAATCAGTTACATCACAAATTATGAACTTCCAAATGCAACATGAAAACATTCTAGTTGGAGCTTGAATTGAGATTGAGAAACTCCAAAAGAATTTCATTTGGGGTTCAGATGAAGGCAAGAAGAAATTGCATGCGGTAAGTGGGGAAAGAGTATGAAGACCTGAGAAGGAAGGGGGTATGAGTATAAGGAGATTGAAAGGGATGAATGATGTTTTGTTAGGGAAAGTTTGATGGGATCTTTTGGCTTAACTGAAAGAATTATGTTCTAAAGTCTTAAAGGCTAAATATGGAAGGGAAGCTAATTGGTTAGTTGAGTGTTCAGTGAAACAATATGATTCACCATTATGGAAAAATGTTGCTACATTATAGCCTGAGGTTACGAAGGATATTGGATGGAAAGTTAGGGATGGAAAGTTTGTTAAATTTTGGGGGATAGGTGGTGAAGGGGGTTGATAAATTGGCTAACTGTTACATTGGAGACTTGGGATTTCTAAATCCAGATTTAACTATGAATTAAACCTTGAATAGAGAAGGGAAACTGGAACTGGCTTGTGGGTGTACTACCAAATGAGGTTATTCAACTAATTAAGGCGATTACCCCATCGTGTGTTGAGGATGGCAATGACATGGTTGTGTGGAAAAGAGGACATGGAGATAGATTCTCTGTAACTCGAATGTATCAACAGTTGAAAGGAGAGATGACATGGGAATGGAGGTTATTTGGAAGGTGAAAACCACTAGAAGGATCCAAGTATTTTTTATGGCTAGTAGTGCAAGGTAGCCTACTCACAGTAGCTAGAAAAGCATGAATCTTAGGAGGTACCCCAAACTGTAGCAGGACTGACGGAGAAATGGAAGACCTAGACCATGTGCTTAGGAGCTGCCCTGAATCTAGACGAATATGGCTGGCTCTAAAAGTGTTGAAGGTACGTCTGCAATTTTTTTTTACTGAAAATATGAATTGCTGCTTTTTCAATAATCTACAACATAGAGAGGAATGAAGTATTGTATTTTCGGTGTGTAGTTGATGATTTGGGGTTGGAGAAACCAAATAATTTTTGAAGAAGGATTTTGTATGTATGAACCTCCTGTTCTAGTAATTCATAATTATGTCTGAGAATGCATTAATTCCTTTAAATCTTTTGACAGCTATGGTCTACGAAAGGAACCAAGGGAAGTGAAATGGAGGTTTCCAGAGGAAGGGTGGGTGAAGTTGAATTTTGATGGCGCTGCTAAAGGTTGTCCAGGTTTGGCGAGCTGTGGAGGGGCGTTGGGGAGAAGTGATGGTAGTTGGATTTGTGGGTTTGGGAGGAAATTAGGATGTTGCAATGCTTTTAGCTATTGAAATTTTGGGGGTTGTGTAAGGTCTTAAAATGACACAAGATTTGGGTTTCAATAAGATCATAGCGGAGGGAGACTCAACTTTGACTCTACATATGGTTGAGGATGTCTGGACCCAAAGAAAGACAAGGGATTGGACACCTAACTCATGACTAAGAAAAAGTAATACAAAATTGCATATTCTCTTTGCCTATACTCTGAGAGAAGGCAATTCGATCGCAGATTGGCTACCTAATTTTAGCTTTAATTGTAATGAGGACTTTACAATTTTTGAATCTCCTCCAACAGGGATGATAAATTTTTTGTACTGTAACACTGTGGGATTTGTTTACCCACAGATAGAACTGGATGATGATTGTGGAATAATGGGTATTTAAACCCCAATTTTCACCCCAAAAAAAAAAAAAAAGAATATATAGTCAAAACAGCTCAACTAGAAGATGTTTTCAGGAATAGGTGAAATCTTTATTCAATCAATTACAGCTGAATACAAAGAAATCCCTACATCTACTTATAGAGCACTAATAATAAAATAAAAATATTTTAAATTCAAATTTAAATCTAAATCCTAAAATAACGAAGATAATAAAACTCTAGATATTCCTCATACAATATCCCGCACCAGAGGTATATTGTTAAATGTGAGTTTCAATAGCTATTATAAAGAATGATGTAAGTGTACAATATTATTATGGTTATGGTAATGCTCAAAATTTCAAAATATTCTTATTTGATTCGAATTTGAAAAAATAATTTAACATATACAAAATAAAGGGAAAATTGAAATGAAGTCCAGAATTAGCTTAAATTGTAATTTTTTGACTTCTTCATGTTTATCTTTCATTATTTCTGTAACAAAAAATAACATATATAAGCTATTAGAAAGCACATATACATATGCATGTAATTCTTCTCTAAGTCAACAACAATGTTCACAAGCAAAAGCAACATTAATCCCACAATCCAGGAATATTTGCATGTTATATATTTTACTATATTTTTTCTGAGAATTTCTTCAACTTGTAAGGGCTTATTTGGATTAACATCACACTTATGTTAGCCGAGATAAAATTTATCTCATATTTACCCCATATATCATAAATCACATTTAATTTAAAAAACAGTTTTTATCGTTAAGCCAATCGGCACTTAATAGGGTTAGGTTCAAGCTCATGCCTATCGTTCAACCTATTTAGGAAAACAGGCTAGGCTTACTTTTAGAATGTTTAGCACACAACCTTACAAGTTCAACCCTTTCATTATCCTTCATTCAAATCTACCTCTTCTGTAGATCGCTCAAGATGGTAACGCTAGCTCACTCCCTCTTTTCTAATTTGTGTTGTTTGCTAAAATATAATAATTACTTTAAGTTTATTTTAGTGATGCTCAGATGAAAAAGTTAACCCACAACAAGGATGCTTCAACAATGAGCTGATGATCCATTATTTAATTTATGACTTCCTTGATTGTGTTCTCAATTTTCTTTTGCAGCAGTTTTCTAGAACAAGTTTTGAGAATGCAAAAACAAAAAATTATATCAACAAAAAATAAAAAACAATCCGTTTGGTAAGAGTACAAGTATAGAACTGCAGATTCTCAATGTTCGATCTGTAGGTGTTTTGATCTGATCTTAATTTGACCTAGTTCTGTTTTTTTGCACGGCTCAACACTACTCCCTTTATACTTCTTATAATCCTATTAATAAGATCTTTTTCCCATATTTTCCTTTTATGAAAATTTCTAATAATTAACTTCGTAAATAAGTAGTGATCATGTTCACAGTCAGCCAACATTGGATAGCCTTCCATGGCAATTGCAGCTTTTGTAATAAAACAGTCATAATTATTATACCTTGTTTGTATCTATATGTGTGTGCGGGTGTGAAACTATGCATAGTGGACCGGGGGGAAATAAAAACATTTTGTTTAATTTGTGTTTTGTTTAATCCTACTTTCTCGTTAGGCAGATATATAAATGTATCAGTAAGGCGTACATAGAATAGGAAGTTATGCATTATTGATGTTCTAAAAAAAATCATATACTTAAGGAAAATTTAATTATTTATAAGTGAAATTCAACACTTTATGTTTACAGGTTAAACTTTCATATTTGTAAATCGAGTTGTGTGATTACAAGTCTAACTTTTAGACGTTTAATTTTCCCACATCAATAGGTAATCCCAAACAGAGGGAGATAGAGGGAAAGAGTTCCATAGTCTCAATAAAATGACAATCAAAATCTTGCTTCCTTCATGCTATTGAGTACTAATATTTACAGTTGTATCATGTTATGCTATGCACGTCACAGCTCCACTATACAGGCAAATCATAAACCAACCATGCATCTTTGATGCATGCTCTACAAAAATTGTGAATTTTATCTTTGAGAGTCCCACTTTGCGTTTCTTTACAGCAAAACTGTACAAGCATATGACCAAGGATCAGCCCAGATTTCTTTACTAAAGATCAAGACCTGTAATATGGCTACAAGGATTATAATTCTTGCTTGTTAGTGAAAAATTTGGAGATTTCTTGCCTGACGATGCATGAGTTACCATGACTTGGACCAAGATCGGGACATAGTAGGTATCTGTGAAATTTACAGCAATTCCAAGCATCGGATACAGTAATGGTTGATAAGCCTATTCGCGAGGCTTTCTGGTTCTGGGACCAGAGCAGAAGTCAAGCTGTTCCAGAAATGAAACGTCAATGACTGGTGCAAAATTTTTCTGAACAGAACATCTTGCTGAGTTTTTTCTGCCTCCGATGTGGGTGCCATAAAGTATCTGTTTACAGATCAATTAAATTAATCCACACACGAGGACAAACGCAAAATTTAATAAAGATAAGGCAATATCATTGCAATCTGCAAATAAGGGTAGTTGCCAACACAGAAGAATGTCATGAATGCACTTCTGAATTGAAGGAGGATGTCATGTTACCTTGTGATGTTCTGAGAACTAATTGGGAAGAACATATATGAGGGCTCCTCTTTCAACTCCATCTGCTTGACATATTTATTCCTTCCTTTCAAAAAATTTGTTGCAACTCTTGTCAAAAGATCAGCACCATTCCATCTCAAATTGGTATCATCATATGTTGAAGTAGAACTCCGTCAAGCACTCCTTTATGAAGAGACTGCTGTGATATAAGAAACCAAGAAAAATGCCCAATAATCAGAACACTCATCAATTGCATCAATCTTCCGCCATTCAAATCAACCATCAAAGGTATGCGCCAATACACAACAAAGTGTCCCCTTATAATAATGGATCAAGCACAACATGGTTAAATTTAGTTTTGATATTCAAACTTATGCGTCTGTGCAACTTCCTTCTGTTTCGTTATCTTAGTAATCAGAGTTTCAAATAATAAGAATTTGAATTTCATGTGAACCTCGAATTTTTGCTAATGAATGAAGAACAAATACTTCCCAGCTTCAGCTACCTGATCTTTCTATAAAATACTTTTGAATGCCGCAAGGAACGGATTATTTTCATGTTCCCTCTAATTCGTGCACAATTGCCAGGAAAAAAAGTGCATATTCATCGATAACACTAATTGGCTGCATCCCAACGCGTGCCTTTAATTCATTGTCAATTTGGGGGCAGTGGAGTCACAGAAAGAATCTTCAATGATTCTCACTAATAAGTATCCAGTTGCTAAAATATAAAAGGTTTCAGTGACATGGTTGGAATTTCAGTGTACTTACAAGCCTCTTAGTTTTATGGTGTCATTTTCCTATTGTTTCGTTTTGGAGAATACCGTATCCTTCCGCCAGTTATATTTTCTATCCTTTGTTCTAATAAAATTGAATTCTTTAAGTTTTAACACAAAAAATGGCAATATAAAGATACTTCTCCCTACGTAATATAATTGGGGCATCAAGATATCAATACCTGTGCCTTTTAAAAGCCATCACTGCACCATTCAAAGCACTTCCAGCCACGTGATCCTCCACACCAACAGAATTATTAAGGGAAGAGATTGGTCTTAAAACTATGATATCTGAGTCCAGATAGATCCCACCATACCTGAGAAAACAAAAGCCAACGTCATTGCTATAATAGACAAACATAACTTTCACAATAATTAAACAAACATAGCAAGTATGCAGTTTAATCCAATTAATACACAGCAGAGATGAGGCATACACTATCAGCATATTCACAAAATCACAAATTCACTTCACTACTTGAAAGTCTTGTGGAAGCATACCAGATACCTAATAAATATTATCCTTTTTATCGCTGATTAGAATTTACAGGCACCAAGAAGATCACTTTAGTTTGGGTGTCTATTTCTTCATTAGAACAAAATCGTGTTCAGTAGAAGTTTTGATGTGAGACCTTTATCAGATGTTTTGATACATCGTTTCATTGGATGAAGAACATAGTTTATAGTTTAACATCCATTTGTTGGTTCATGGAGTAGAGGAAATGTCACAAGGATACTGACTACATATGCTTTGGTAACAATGAAATAGTTTCAGAACACTTTTAATGTGGAATTTTAGATTCCCCATCACAAGCAAATATGTTGAACGTTCATTGTGGCAAAACATGGAAATGTTTTAGGGAGCAAACTGAAGAAGAAAATGAACATATAACCAGTGGAAGCAAGCTTACTTGTAAAGAGCTGCAAGACGGATAAGCTCACTGTAATGAGTAGGATAGAAATTTATCTTTCTCCATTCAAACCAGATGGAAGCAAAAACGTTGGTCGGGGTATCCTTCAGCAGCTCATCAAGATTTGGCATAGCAACAGCAATTTTATAGCTGCAAAAGATAATGCTTTAGCTGAGAATATGTAATTTAAACAACAACAAAATTGGTCCAAAAGTAAAAGGAGGCAGGGGGAGGAAGATAAGTACCCATCATTTACAAAGTTATCTTTAAAGAAGTCAAGCTCAACTGTCTCAGAGAACACTACAACACAAGCGTCTCGATGGTGGTAGAGTAAACTCTCAAGCCCACGTTGAAGCCGAACACCATACATCCAAGGTGGTGAATTCCACACCATAAACACCCTCATATCACATTTTCCCATCCTGAAAAAGTCATCCATAAACTCTGAAAATGGTAAATGTGGAGGCAACCCAGGATAGTATCCCCACCTCTTACCATCTGCATATATATGATTAAGAAACTCAGGCCTCCTCTGAATCTCAGACGAAACGTCCTCAGTGTCTTGTCTTGTCTCACTGGCTTGTTCCTCACTGCCCGTATGCTTCTGGCTACCATAATTCATGTATTTTTCAGTAGAACCACCACCTACATTTTCATTTAAGTCCCAACGTTCTGTCCCTTTAACCTCACTTATTGACTCTCCGTCACTCCTGAAAGAAAATATATTATCTGATCCATTTCTCTCATTGTCTTTAGTCTCACTTTTTGACTCTCTATTACCCCTAGTCTTACATTTGCAAGCGCTAGCATTATAATTTACAACCTCATCATCATCTTTTTCTTGCAAGTCTGAATCATGGGTCTCCTTAGATCTGTCCAAAAACTTCCGACCGAGAAATGGGGTCCTCTTAAACTCATTCATCCACCAATTCAGTGAATTTCGGTCACCCTCTGTAAACCTGACCAAGCTGACACCATGAGGATCTTGCAGCATTGGATTGTTCATTGGGTCCAGAATATCCCAATTTGACTTGAACATCTTATTCTTCTTCAGAAACTCGCCCTTTTTGTCGAACCAATCACCCCATCCTTCTCTCAAGGGCGAAATTCTCAATCCCAGTTTCAACAACAGTGCATCCTCAATTCCCGTCACCTGTGCTGATTTCCTCCTCACGTCCTCGTCCACCGGCGAATCGTCGGAAGCAAACGCCGTCTTACTCCGATCATCCTCCATCCCAGATCCCGCAAGAAATCCAGCACCATTATCATCCCATTCCTCAATCAAATGCTTCTTAAAACGCCTCCTTATACACCCACTTACGTGATCAAAGAAATACCCAGAATCCTTGGTCAGCCTATCGGACCCAGCATTCTCATCTCCCAAATCCGCTGGTTCTTCTTGTTGCTGATCTTCAATAATATCGAGGTCCTCGATTTCTCCGTCCCAAGAGTCGTGTTCAAGAAAGGGAGTGTGGAGGATGTGGGGCCGAGGGAGAGAGTGAGAGAGGCGAGAGTAAAGGAACGAGGCAGAGAGAAGAAGCAGAAGAAGGAAACAGATGAAGATACAGAGGTAGGATCCATAAGGGAAGCGTCGCCGGGATCGGAGGAATCTGAACATTGTGGTGGCAGAGTGACTAAAGGGAGGGTAGGTTCATGTTGAAGAGTTGAGTAAGTTTGACTGTGAAGTCTTGAAGGTGAAGAAGGAGGAAGGAGACTGTGCAATCTGCATGCGAGGCCGTTAATGCTGTTGTGCCAGCTCATTTCGTTGTGGCCGAGACAACCAGCCTCTTTTCCAGTTTTATTAAGCCAAAATAAAATAATTATTAGTTCATTATAATCATTATAAATTAATATCAAATATTAAATTTATAATAAACCTATGAAAAATTTATTTGTCTAAAACTCCATCTAATTATTTAAAAAAAAACATATTTATTTTGTTTTAATTGGAAAAAAAATTGATAAAAAAATGTATACTCTTTTGGTCTGCAGTAAAGACCCAATTTACCTATTGCATGTAGACCAAAGAGAATTGTTTGGTAAAAGTTTGCTCACTAAAAAAAAAAATTGTATTACTTTCTTATATCACCCTAATTTAAAGCCAAAAGTTACATTAATTGAAAGGGGGGAAAATCAAAACTTCTAAATACTATTAAACTACACTTATATTTTGGAGGAAAAAAAAAAGACTTACATTGCAAACAATAGAGTACCACATTTATAAGTCCCATTTTGACCAAATCACACAGGTAACTCAATGATTAAGGGTAAATTTTCAATTTTACCCTCATTTATGATTGGGTACCTTTTAACTTTGTCTCTATTTTCATTGGTACAATAATATAGGCAAAATTGTCAAAATCTCATTTATTGGTCTAGTAAATCATTATGTACAAGTCTAATCTTTATGCCAGAGACCCATTGGTCAAGTGGCATTAGATGTGCCCTTTGTGACATGAGGTCTGGTTGGGGTTCGATCCCCACCCTCTTTAGGCAATATGTCTGTTGACCAAATTTAAAATAAAAAGTCTTAATCTTTATGTTGATTGGTATTATTTCTATAAATCACTAAACATCTGTAACACTTTCCAATAAACTGGAAGAAATTATTAAATGAGGATTGCGGGAATGTCGGTTTAGATGTTAGCTAATTTCTCTTGGTTCTTTTCTTCCCCACTAGGTTGGTATTTTCTTGTTGGAAGCAATCTTGACAGATACATTTTTCAAATGTTAGAGATTCAAACTTTAATTGGTGAAAGGACTCCTTTTGTTTGACTTTGTTCTCTTGGTTCTTATGCTTTGATTACTTGCGTGCTATTTTCTCTTTTTTTACTGGTTGATACTTTAATTATGACAATAACAAGGCTTAAAGAAAGCCGACATAGCGCCTGTTCTTGCGGTCGTTGACTGGTGATTTGATTATGACCATACATAAAACAAAGCATTCTTGCCAAACTTCCAAAGATATGGTCACTGCCAATAAATGTAGATTCTTCGAGCCTGGGTAACAGAATGCGTTCTTGCCAAATCGTTAGGTATAAATCAATATTAAACCCTTATAGGTTGATCGCCCACTTTGTCTGTTGAAATTGCAGCAATTAATAATTCCAATCCGATTGGCGAATAAAGGCCACAGCTTGAGAAATATTTTTTGATGATTTAAGGTGCTTGACAGAGCAATCATTCTTAGTTTGTGAAACTCAACACACCTGGCTACCATAATCAACATTCCATTTATTATGTTTAAGCGTTTGCCTCAGAATTCGAATTTACCAACAAAAAACACTTCAATCAGAAAAATGACAAGTAACTAGAGCAGTGTTCAAGAAACCCAAATAAAATAGAAAATACTAATACCAGAGGAGTCACTAATTTGTAATTTTGTATGGCATTCTTCACAGGAGAATGCTAAAGCCAAAAGAGGCAAAATTACAGCACAGATTCTGTTCTACACGCTGAGTTAGCCCACTGAATCTACGGTCATAACAGAGAACCAATTCAGCAAAGGCAAACATTTCATGAATTCTTTCCGTGCAATGTTCTAGACAAAAAAATATTCACATGCCATGCAAATCCCATTTCCAAGTGACTTTGACAGCTACCATTTACATCAACCCCAGCAAAAGAAAATTTAAAACCCAACCTAAACTAATTGACCATTTTACCCCTTCCCAAAATTAGATCGTGTTTGCAGACTAGTCCTCCTCTAGGCACTGTAAATTCTTGTGAGAGAGGAAAGCTTCCAAAAAAGAAATTATTCTTGTGCGTTAAGTTTCCTTCCCCAACCTGCTTGTTGACATGGACGCTAATTCCCCCGCTAAATTTCAATGCTATTACAGAAGTCTGGCATTCTTCCAACAGCAGCAGCCTCTCCAAGGTAACAGAGAAGTCTATCAATGTTCTTAGTCATGGAAAGATGTGCCTTCCTTCTTTCCAGAACTATCTTCATTTTTCTGCTACTCCAATGGCTTCTTGGGATGCATGATTCATATTTGAGTCCTTCTCAATACTACAGTTGCTCTTTTCACAAAATTTGAAGCATCCTTGTTACCAGAGTTCTTTTCAGATTCTGGTACATCGTGAGCTTCAGTAGGAAGGACCTGCTTGCCATCTTGTGTAGTTCCCTCTCCAATGTTAATATAATTTGAAGCATCCTCATTATCAGAGTTTTTTTCAGATTCTGGTACATCGTGAGCTTCAGTGGAAAGGAGCTGCCTGCCATCTTGTGTAGTTCCCTCTCCAATGTTAACAAAATTTGAAGCGTCTACATTACCAGAGTTTATTTCAGATTCAGGTACATCTTGGAATTCAGCAGGAAGGAGCTGCTTGCCATCATCTTGAGAAATTCCTTCTCCAAGGTTAATATGATTTGAAGCATCTTCATTACCAGAGTTCATTTCAGACTCAGGTACATCTTGAAATTCAGTAGGAAGGAGCTGCATGCCATCATCATCTTGTGAAGTTCCTTCTCCAAGGTTAATATGATTTGAAGCATCTTCATTACCAGAGTTCATTTCAGACTCAGGTACATCTTGAAATTCAGTAGGAAGGAGCTGCATGCCATCATCATCTTGTGAAGTTCCTTCTCCAACGTTGATATGATTTGAAGCATCTTCATTACCAGAGTTCATTTCAGATTCAAGTACATCTTGAACTTCAGTAGGAAGGAGATGCTTGCCATCATATTGTGAAGTTCCTTCTCCCATGTTAATATGATTTGAAGCATCTTCATTAACAGAGTTCATTTCAGATTCAGGTACATCTTGACATTCAGTAGGAAGGAGCTGCTTGCCATCTTTTAAAGTTCCTTCTCCAATGTTAATATCATTTGAAGCATCTTCCTTTCCAGACTTCATTTCAGATTCAGGTACATCTTGAACTTCGGTAGGAAGGAGCCGTTGGCCATCTTGTAAAGTTCCTTCTCCAATGTTGATATATCCACTGCCACCTATGACCTTTTCTTCGCTGTGAGCTTGACAAATTGAATGTCGTATTCCAGTGTCTGAAAACATTGATTTTATGTCATCCTTGACACGCAAACCTTCCTTGCCATGAAAGCTCCTGGCTTCACAAAAGGCTGAAGAGGAATCATTTTGGTTGTGCACATGCTTGGGACATATTGATCCATCATTTAATCCTATCTTAGGTAAGCACCGCCCTTCTCTTGGGTTTCCTCCTCCTTCAGAGTTCACACCCCTAACATGATCACTTTTGTTTTTAAAATGTTTTTGACAGTCCAAAGTCAGCTCTGTACCATCTATTTTGCAGTTTTCCTCGGCTCGAATCACAGACTCGCAGCTTTTGCTATCATCCTTGGGCTCCAGATTTCCAAGTGACAATGGCACTTGTAAATTTTGAGAACCAAGATTAATGTTCTTGCCATTAGGAGTTGTGCTCTTCGTAAAATTTGGACGGATCAACTTTTTTTTCTTTTGTTTCACAGTCCGTAAGTCACCACTCCTTTCACTCTCTCTTACACTCTCATCAGAGCCTCTAATCTGAGTTTCATTATTTCTTCGTACCTGACTGCGACGCTTGAAATCCACAAAACGTGTACCTTCATCTATTTGATTAGTTTCACTGCCATCTGCAGCAATCATGATATCCATACTCGTATCATCCAAGCTCTTCTCAGAGGAAGCTTTTTTTGACCTTGAGCTTCTGATTTTTGTTGACATTATATCCATACTTGAATCATTCAAGTTTCTGATTTTTCTATCCCTCAAACTTTCAGCTTTGCTGAGCTTAACCCATGGGTTAATCTTTCTTTTCATCCCCCGTGGTTTGCAACTTTGTCGAACCATGTTCATTACTTCATCCACCGAATTCAAAGAACAGATATCATAACCCCCTAGGTTGTGATTACTTCCATGTTTTTTGCTGTTAGAAGGGTGCACAAAAGATAATCGAGAAAATACGCTATTTTTCTTCTTATAACCAGAATTCCCATAACTTTCAAGATCAAGATCATTTTCATGAAATAATGGATCACTGTATTGGGTTTGAGAATGATCCTCATTTTCCCAAAGCATAGCAGAACAAGTTTCATTGTTCTGCAATGTCATTTCATCATGACCCAGGTTTTCCAGCAATGGTATGGAACAATAATCATCACTTAAATGTGTATTGTACTTGTCACACAATGAAGAATATGGCTCAGAACCCAAATGAGGGAGGAGATCTGATGATGACCTAAAAGGAGAGCTGTCAAGACCTTCATATTCAACAGGTTTAGTTGATAGCCGTTCAGAATTCTTATCTGCACACAAGGTCATGCTAGTCATGTTACTTCCAAAGGGAGCAGAATTATTAAGGCTGTAACCGTAACCTTGAGATCGGCTTGTATCTTTCAGCTCAGCATGAACATAAGATGGTAAATCATCCAGAGAATGCATGATATTTCTTCTAAAATTGTTTGATGGAGAAGCACTTCCACCCATTGACTTAGAACTATCATCAACCCCAATCCTCACAGATGATGTCTGCCTGATATTACAACCAGGGGTGTCAGGATCATACAGAAGGGTGCTCTGGGAACATGAATTTCTTTGTGCTTCGCAAAAATCGACTGAGATCTGATCCTGGACCAGGTGAGGCATAGCAGAAGTTGCCACAAGTTGATCTTGACCCAGATAATCAGGATCTAACATGGGCTCACTTGAGAAGAAATACGAACCAACGTTGGAATTATGTAAACTAGGACGATCATCCAAAAATCTCTGACCAGGTTTTATTTGGTGTTTGCTCAATAGCCTCTCACTCACATGTAGCCTATCATCATGAACTGTAATTGCACCAGGAAAATTTCCAGATAGGCCACTTGAGATAGCTGGCCTGCGCTGCATGCCTATTGAATGTTCTTCATCATCAACTTCTACGGAGGAATGGAAGGAATCTCTTTGGTAGTTATGCATTGTCAAGGGTAAAGTGCTAGCAACTGTATCTTGTTCATTTTTAAGTATTTCTGCCTGCATGCGGCCACCAACAGATCTTCCAACTTTACCCACAGGATAATGCTCAGGTTTCACTTGTCTCCCAAGAAGCTTTCTCTTGCTGAACAATTTTAGAAGTCTATGAACCTACACAACAATTATTTAAAAATAATGAGACACATATTAAAAACAAATATTTCAAAACAATCTAATTAAGTAGAAGACCAGACCTGTTCTTCTGATAGCCCAAAGTTGAACTTGTTTGCTGAAATGTAATTTTCTCTGATTGCAACCCGAAATTCACTTTCTTTGAGTGGCTTGCAGTCCCAAATTGGACTGAATTCAACCTGTACCAAAAGATCCAAAAATAAATTAAGATCAACATATTGATTAAGGATTGAATCTTCGCTCCAAATTCAAAATGAATCATTTCCTTTTGTTGAAGTTTAATTAATGACATATGAAGATTATTACCTGAGCAGGAAATTGCCTCCCTGATGAACTGAAGGCACTAGGCACTATATTCATGGCACCATCACAACATGACTCAAACACACCATATAGCTCTCTCTTATCATATTCAAACAGAAATAAAAGCATTCCTGCTTTAATCTGTTTTACAAATGGCATACAACTAGAAGGGAGGCCAACCAATCTTCTGCGGAAACATTCTTGCAGTGTTGCACTACTTGACATAAAAATTGCACCAAAATCTGGATCTCTTCCAGCAGCATCTCTGTGCTTACCACAAGACTCCATGGATACGGACTATCTTCTCTATAATATACATTGTCAAATTCGGGAAAAACATATAATAGGCTCCATGATTTGCAATTTGTTTCCTTTGCTTGCTTTTAAAACAAAACAATATTACTATTATTTTTTAAAAATAAAAAGACACAAATGAAAAAGCAGGGTATCCACTAAAAGCAAGGTCAAAAACCACTAAATTAAAAGGGAATGAAAGATAACTCTAAAAGCCCAACCAATTGACTTAACTCCAAATCAAATTTAATTAAATTTAATTAGATATGCAAATTTTTGAATGCCCAAAATTTCACGTTTTAAGTGAAATCGCAGAGAATTTCAGTTTCTCAAATGCAAGAACGCCAGACAGAAAATTTTCCTCTATGATGAGTGACATGGCAGATAAAGGTTCATAAAAACCATCATACAACTACTGAAACGTAAAATGAGTATTCCTTTTGTTTTCAGTGGCCGACTGAAAATCAGTGCCATTAAAACACACAAACTTTAACATTTGCTTAAACATCAGACAAGAAAAAACGACTACCAATGTTCCAACTAAATCACTAAAAACTACTAGACATTGCGCAGATTAATAAAAAAATATTTTAAAAATAATAACAGTAACTCATTCTTGGGAACTTTCCGACTCGAGACAATAGAAACCACCAAAATAACCGAAGGCAATAAGCGGAATCATCAAAAGAAACGATCAGACAATGAACAAAAAATGAACACGATTAAAATCGATCCAGACACATAGGGGAAAACCACAAGTAAATTGAACACCTTGTAATGTGGAAAGAAAAAAGAAAACACGAAGAAAAAGAATAAGGAGAGAAAAATACTAAACCGATGGTGCAGGAGGCTTGAGGGCTAGTCCGATAATGCAAAGCGACGTGTTGATGAAGGAGAGGGTTCGAAGCAGAAACGCGTCTTGGGCTGCGATGGTGACAGAGAGATAGCCGAGAGCGTTAAGATTATAGAGAGAGACTAGAAGGGGATTTTCTCATTCTCTGTGAATGAGCCGGCGACGTAGCAGTTTGCATTTTGTATTCGGCCTTTTGAAAATTACTGTAATTTTTTTTTTTTTTTTGACCTTCTATTTTTTAATATTTTTTAAAAATTATCTAAAACTCTGCTTTTGTATATATTTGCCTTAGACTCATGTATATATTATAAACTTTGATTTGATATTTAAATTTATTGTAAGCCTCTCATTAACAACGTTCGATTGCAATTTCATAGTAAATACATATACATGCAAATTAAAACTCAATTGAGGAAGTCATCATTGAAGAAATTCAAATTCACAGATATTATAAATGATAGAAGATATTGTCACTACCAATTTTGATCATTCTACTTTTCGATCGTTAAATCGCTATTTTCAATAGGAAAGAGAAATGATAAAGATAGATGAGATTCTGATTAGATGTAGAAAAGTGATCTGATATTGATAGAAAATTTTATCTTATTATAAATGATAAAGATAGATGAGATTTTGATCTCATCTACCTTTATAAAAAGATTATGATAGTGATATTGAAAGTGACAATATTTTATCCTATTATAAATTAGATAGTGATTTATTTGTAAAACTTTAAAACTTGACCCAAACAAATTTCTTCTAAATTTTAAATTTTATACAAATATTTTCTTATTATCAATTATTCATTATTTCCCTAACAAAATATAACATGTTAATAATTTTGTCTTTGCAATTTGAAGTAGTATTTTGTACTTAGGGATAAAAATAGGCTAGGCCCCTAAGGCAGGTCTATTTAGCCTAGCCTCTTTAGTTAATAAGACAAACTTATTTTCATAAGGCTACTACAGACCTAACTTATTTGGTTTTTTTTTAAAAAAAAAAAAAAAATTACACTACTATATAAGTATATAAAATATTATCAATAATTTTATAAATTTATTAACTTGACCTTAATCCTGAGTTTTTCTACCTTGACCTTAATCTTATATTTCACATTTCATTTATTACACCCAACTATTGCTTTTAGATCAATCATTCACCCCTATCTCTTTTCTTTCAAGATAGCAACACTAATTCAATCCCTCTCCTATGATTGGTGTCATCCATTAAAGCATAATAATTGCCATGAGTTTATTTTAGTGTCAAATGAAATATTATAATCTTAATAGGAGGAGTTTGTCCCAATTTATTATGCAGGAAAAGTAAAAGAAGTAAAATCCAGTTTTACATGTCACTTGTTATACTTGGTCAATTTTACAAAATATATCTTACTAGTTAACAAATGATTAGTTTTTCTTATTGCTACTTGCTCAAACAACTGTAGTCACTAGATATTATTTTATTTCCCTCACTAAGCCCTTATATTACTTTGAGAATATATTTTAGACTTTTAAGATCTAATGTAGTATTGTAAATAATTGTAAAAAGTTACATATGAATTTGGAGACATAGACTTTAAAGGTTTATATTTTAAGTAGGCTTTGTCAGGCCTTTTGAAAGTCCAAACTCAGGCCTAAAAAAAAAACCTACATACATACAGACTCGAACTCAGGGTCAAGCTCTAAATCTCTGTTGCAAGCTCAGTTTATTTAGATAAAGCTTAGCCTAGCCTGTTTTCACCACTAATTGTACTACAAAACAGCACCAAAGCCCATAAAGGGTGAAAGTTGTTGGAGAACAGCCTGGCGTTGCACTCATTTTTAGCAGGCAAAATTTTTCTCAGGTATTCATCTAAAATAACAAAAAATCACTCACAACTTACAATAAATTCATCCAAACAAACACCTTAATAACTTTTGATCTAAACGCCAAACAGAGAGTAAGATGAAGGACTCGCTAGTAGCTACCCTGTCGTGCCTTTGTAGTTAGTGCCGGTACCCAAAAAGTAGGATTAAAAGAAAGGAAAAAAAGACAATCAGATGAGAAAAATAAAAACTACAAGGTGTGCTACAATTAAAAGCAGTGTGTACCTGCAAAACTTAACAAAGATGGAGGACTGGCTTCCCTGTGCTTTTGTCGTTAGTGCTGATACTCAAAAAGTAAGATTAAAGGACAGGAAAAAGGTAATCGGATGGGAAAAGTAAAAACTACAAGGTGTACCACAATTAAAAGCAGTGTGTTCGTGCATAAAAGTAAAAACTACAAGGTGTGCCACAATTAAAAGCACAGTATTCCTGCATAACTTTAGAAAGATGAAGGACTAGCTACCCTGTGCTTTTGTGGTTAGTGCTGGTACTCAAAAAGTATGATAAAGGAAAGGGGGGAACAAAAGCAACCAGGTGGGAAAAATAATAACTACAAGGTGTGCCACACAATTCAAGCAGTGAATTCCTGCATAACTTTACATGTGCTTACATCATGTTCACCACATTTGTTTTATTGTGGGCTGTCAAAGAGGGTAAGTATCTCATAATAAGCACAATGATAATCCAACTGAAGGTGTTAATTGTTTACGTTTTGCACCATTCTAATGTCATATTGCTCTTACAAATTCCTATCAGCAGAAGGCTCAAAAATCTTATTCTCTTCATATATTCCAAAGATTTCACTTGGGAAGGAAGAAGGTGGACATAATAAGCTCTCCACAAAAATACTCATGGAGATGCCAATTCTCTACCATAGGAATCTAGCAGCAAGCTTCGAGTCTCTCTTCTGGTCCAGCCATAAAAAAGAACCTTTCTTCTTCCTCAACTCCTCCTTTCAAGGCATATCCTCACTTTCTCCCTCATTGTTTTTGAGCCCCAAGTCCTCATTCAGAATTTACAGCATTGACCGGTGGAAGAGCACTTTGGCACCAGAGTATACAGTTTTGGCATCATCTGCATGAGGAAAACAATTTATACATAGCAGAAAAATTCTCAAGACATTCATATGAATTTGGTTGATCCATGTTCAAAAAGAATCAACAAAGTTTTACGTTGGCTATCGAGGGCCTAACACAACCCTCCTCCTTTATCCGGGCTTCAGACCAACTATAAGACATTGACCGAGCTCAATGGCGTCGTTTAATCTATGTAGCCGACCCCACCTAATGGGACAAGGCTTTGTTACTGTTTTTGTTGTTGTATCCATATGAATTTGGTTTTATAACTAAAACACCTAGTTTAGAAGCTTACATGCTACAGCATCCAGACTGATAACAGAAGGGACGTTAGCCTCAGCCTCAACAGCAGCTTTAGCTACGGCAATGCCTACGGATACACTCTGCATAATATCTAATCCTGCACAAAGTGATGAGAGTGTTCCACCAACTAAACAATCACCTGCACCAGTAAGCCTCACAACTGATGCGGGAAGAGAAGGGAAATGAACAGCAAAAAGATGAGAGCTTTTATCAGGATCTGAAACACCAAAACACCGATTTGGTGGACACTTCTGCATAATGGTCTCATATAACTTTTCACCAGACCCACTTTGTGTGGTTTTCTTTAGACGACTTCTAATGTGGCTGGGCCCTCCTTTACTGCATAAGATCAATCCTTTTGAGCCGAGGGTCAAAACAACCACTTTAATGCCTTTCTCTAGCAGAACCAAGATTGCTGGTTTCAGCATATGAAACAAAGACAATAGTGACAGGTTATGATTGGCTTTGAGAGGATGAAACGCATCAGCACCCAATAAAGCATTTGCCATGGCAATAAGTTCATCTTCATTAGGAGAAGTATAAGTTACCTATACAAAATGTTTACATGTGTCAGAGAAGCAATTTGATAAGCAAATGATGATTATAAGCCAGAATTGAAAATTCAAAAGTAATTATGCTAATAAACTTAATCAATTATGACATACAATAGAGTATCAAACATATTTTGAGTGGATTCTACCAAGAATTGAAATCAATGCATATTGATATGATACATAACGATAACCTATTCATCAGGATTATGAAAATAATGGCTGTTGATGCTACAAAAATTATTTCAGACTATAACAATACTCGACTTTTTAAAAAATTCTTTTGACCAAATCCTTCTCTTGGGGATAAAAGAAACATGGTATAAAGCTTTGCACTCACATGCTTGACAATTGAGGTAATTCTTTTGGATTTGGTAACTGACACTGGCTCAAACCAGACAGGACATTCTGAGTCTGCTGCTACTGAGGAATGCCAGTGTTTATGCAAAGAGATGAACTAATATCAACATTTATAATCCAGCAAACCAGAGAGACAGAAAAGAAGAGAATTAGTGGTGAAGCATCATGTTATGTACTTTTGCTAGATTCTTGTAGGGAAGGAGGATTCAGATTCGCATCAACCAACAACAATGGAGCATGATTTATGGTGCTCTTGAAGTGCAAGATCCAGTCAGGTGTCAGATATTTCTCCTGCAACAACTAGACTTTACAGGCTTTCCTTTTCCAGTCTCTTTTTCAATATCACTATTGTCATTTTACTAGCATATAAGGAAAACCTTCAGGTTTTTTATAAGTTTGGAAGTTACTTGATAGCATAATGCATGGAAAAAAACCACTTACGATAGCTTGAACACTAGCAACACCTGCTGCCACTTCACCATTAACATCAAATATATTACAAACAACTGGAGTCTCAATGTTACTGTCCTTCAAAATACCTACCTCAAATTCAACAATGTAAAATAAATCATGAATAGGCTTTTTAAAATTATTTTTTCCTACAAACACAGAGAAAGAGAAGAATTTGGGACATCTTCCGGGGGAATATTACAGGAAAACTAAAACAAGGGAGAGTATTATTATGCACATATTTTTTAACAGATCTAAATGAAAAATGGTCATGAAGACAAGAGATCTCACCTTCTGTAGATAGCCCGGCAGACTTCCACTGTTCCAACAAAAGATTTCCTAGTTTAAACAATTCAAAAAGAAAAGAGGGTTTGGTGAGTTTTTTCACAACACTTTCTTTGGCAAAATATTTGCTTTGATCAAAACTCTTTTTAATATGGGAGCTTGTGCACTGGGTTGCCTTTTTTATGCATGTCCTAATCAATTAACCATATAAGCTTCTTGTCTAATTCACATAACATGTATATCTTCACATCTATTAAACCATATTTAGATCAAAAGTATTTCAAATTTTAGATAATTTATGTACAGATATGTGTGGATGTATCATTAATTCATTTTTACATCTTATCTCTTGGTTTCTGGATACTACCTTTTCCATGTATAGGATTATACGTTTGGCTGGCAGTAGAGGCACTATTCAAATACATCAACTTCTTCAAGAAATTATATAATATTATTTCTCCTTCAATGAAATGCAACACTGTGCACCGGACATGAGTGAGTTTGTTTGAGGTTCATATAAATAAGTTTATATATCTAAAAATATACAACAAATTGTGTTCAAGGCCAATTAGAGTTGTAACAGAATTGATCCTGTGAATGCAGTAAATACTATAGATTTTAATGGCAATTAAAAAATAAAAAGTTCAATGATAAAATATATACCTGCCATGTCAAGCCCAACGGCACTAATCATGTCTGGCTTTGCTCCTAGCTTTGACATGCACTCCGCTATATTCCTTGCTACACCTCCTAGGACATAACGAACCTGAAAATTCTCTATTAAAATTAGGTTGAAGAGGAGATAATGAACAATGTGAAAGTAAAAGAAAATCAGAAGAAGAAACTATATTCTCCATTAGCAGTGAAATCTGATATTCCATCATCTTCATTAGCATCAGCTTGAAAATAACCACTGAATCATGGTTTCATGTCTTTCTGATTGGCAGTAAATGGAACAGTTTCATTTAAGAGGATTGCACATTTCCATGACCACATTTATATATTTGAAATTATGTACAAACAAGCAACACGCATGCAGAGAGAACAAAGAACACTGGAAGAATGATGCTCAAACGATACACCAAGCGGTCAGTGGGTTAATTCTTTGACGGAGAAATATGTAACTAACCCTGCCAGGAGTGGTAGTCCTTGGATTTGCAGGCATAGAAGGGGTGGCATGAATATCCAACACCATGCCCCCAATTATGACTGCCTCTGCGCAACAATGTTTCATTTGCCTACCTCTTAGCAAAATCTTACAAACCAAGAACCAAAGATTACAGAAGCTGCATACATTTTAAAAAAGCTATGTCAATCCAGAGAAAGAATGAAATGGGGAAAACAGATACAAAGCATAAACAAGATAGGTTCTCTATGTGCGCTTGTGTGTTGATCATAAAAGGAAAAAAGAAAATTCAATTATATGAATGCCACATGTGCCTATTGATCGACCATTTATCCTCTTCAGATAAAATGCTTTTCACAGAGGTAATATATCAAACACCTGTTGTTCAATACTGAGAAAAGGAGACCACCGAATGGACAGGGTCATTAAGAAATCCAACTGAGGCAAAATGTCATTACTTTTGCAGTTTGGAGGATTTTTCAATTAGACAGTCACCAATTTAGCCCACTCATAATGTATAAGATAAAACTAAAATAACTTCTTCCTAAGGCTGAGAAGGGAACCAAACGGAGAAATATCCGACGAAGATTAGATATAGATATGAAGTAAAATCCAGAAGAAGAAGTAAAAAAAGCAGAAAACATGGAAGAAGCTGAGCCGGTCGTGGAAGGAGAGAGTATGTTTGTCCAGTACCTGGATCAGCACAACAATGGAGGTACTGGCCAGTGGAAAGCAGACCTTGGCTGCAAACTTGCAATGCCCGAGTCAATTCTTAAGCATCTCCATTGCGAGAACTCAATAATGTGGAAAACATTACTAATAAGTCTCTCCTAAATCTTAAAAAAGTTAACAAAAAAATTAATTAATCGTTGATTATATAAGCATAACAGTCAAGTTTTCTTTTTGTTTTATTTTCCTATGTATAAAAAAACAAGAAAATGATAGAAGAATTTAGTAAATTAACAACAACCATTTTGTCTAAAAGAACATAAAACTAAATAACAGATATACTATAAAAAATAGCAACTTTACTTTTAATTATTAACAACAAGTCAGAAATTAATTACTACTTTTCACAAAATTAATTTCAAAATTTAAACCATTGCTCATAAGTAACTTCCAACAAGTATATTTAAAAGAAGTTTGGCAAAAAAAAAAAAAGGCATATTATAAAGAATATTCAGCTGTGAAAAAGGCCCAAAATGAAAAACATATAATATAAAAAGTTTGTATATAAATTATTAAATTTGGGGAATTAAATATATAGAAAATCCCAGTAATTCAATAAAATAAAAAATTAAATCTTGGGATTATATTATAACTCTCCTGCCCCTCTTTGGATGGAAAGAAAATGGAGAAGAAAAGTCAAGAGAAAATAGTGTTTTCACGGATGAAGGAAGAAAAGTTGGAGAGAAAAAGTGGCGTGAGACTCATATCATTTTCTCTCCGACTCTTCTCTCTACCACGATCCTATTTATAAGTTTACTTTGACTAAAAAAATTTGGTCCTTTTTATGTTCATTTTGACCAAATAAATAAAATTGGACAATTTTGCCCATAGTAATGATGATGAGAGAGATTGCTAGCCATATTAAAAAGATAAAAAGATGAAAGAGGTTTGACAATAAATGAGGGTAAAGTTGGAAATTTGTTCCATAATCATTGAGATACTTACATTTTCTTGGTATGTGAGATTTGGTCAAATCGACTTATATAAATAGGATCGAGTGATACATATGGAGAGAAAATGGAACAAATCTCATTTTCCATTATTTGCCCACACACACATTGATAAAACTCATTAATATTGTGTTTAAGAAAGCTCATTAATAAATGCCACATGCATGCATTTAAGAATACATTTTTCAGACTTTGTCCCTTTCTTACTTACATATTCATTTATTTATATCTTTTTATTATATTTAATTTTAAAAAATAAAAAAAAATCAAAAAATATCTACTTGTTATTTTTTTACTTTAAAAATGAATTTTTTATGAAATCAATTTCTCAAGATATTATATTCCATTTTAATCCTTCCACTTTTTTCATTTGTAATGTTAGATAATGTATAATTTATCTATTTCCTATTATTATATTCAATTTAAAAAAATATCCACTTTTCTTATTCTGAGCAATTATTTTTTAAAAATATTTGGTTTTAAAATATAATAACATCAAAATATATCTTACCAAATAATTTGGTTTTAAACTGTATGATTATGCTAATGTTAATATGATGCATTGTGATATTTAATTTGATTTTAAATGTGATATATTTCAACATATAAGGGTATTTTAGTCATTCACATACTTACTCATTTTCTTTCCTCTCTATTTTCTCCTATTTATCGAAACAATGGGGATGATAACATTTTCTCCCTAATTTTCTGTTTTCTCCATTTTCTCTCCTCCTATTTTCTTTCCTCTCAAAATTTCTTCCCATATTTTGTCGTAATCTTTTCCCTAACCGACACCATTTAAGCATTTTCTTAAATGTGAGATTGCTAGTTTGACCTTGAGGATGATTGGCCAATGGGTGTGTAAGCTCCTTTTTTTTATGTGAATGATGACAAAATATATGAGGCAAACGTGAAATGAAATAAGCATATTAATCTCTTTAAATCTATAATTACAGTTAATACCAATATCATCAATCAATTAATATTATCAATATACTCCAATAATCTATTAGTTATAAACGTACTCCCTCCTCCTAGGTCCTAATTATAGGAACACATTTTGGAGTTGGTTTTGGTCCTAATTATAAGAGCAAATTTTAAATTTTGTCAATTTTTTCCTATAATACCCCTATTTATACTTTCTCAATAATAATTTAATAATACACTTATATATTTTATAAAGTAAATAATGTTTGTAACTCATTAATGTTATATACACCTTAATTATACTTTTTTTTTTTCCAACTTCAATATAAATTTTGCACGTGATTTGAGACAAAAATCCCCAAATAATTAACTATTATAGGTTAATTGTCAAATCATACAAGTGTTCAGCGTGTTCATAAATCTGTAATTTGCTCTTACGGAGAAATAGAAATTTCATCACGTTTTTAAATTTTGTAGAATGAAGCACATATTTTATTATTCCTACTACTACCATTATTATTATTATTTGGAGTACTTATACGGATTCATTTAGGATATTTCTGGGGACTGTGAAGTGAAAGAGTGAGCTTCGGGTAGGAATATTTTGCCTTGATGTAATTTTTAATTTTAAGTAGGGGTATTTTTGGAAAATAATTATAATTAGCTAATTTAACTTTTCTCCATAATATCTCTAAATTCGGTAAATAGTTATTATAATTAGGACCGGAGAGAGTATATATTAGCTCCAATCCTTAAAATAAGATTTCATTTATAATATACTATCAAACAGGATCTTATATTAAGAACTATAAGTAGTATAGTGTTATGAAACATTATATTGAATACCCACCTAATCAAAGTGAAACATCTTCCTTCCTTCAACTAAGAAATGCATACTCAAACAGTCAAGCTAGTTAACTGATAGACATGCTTGTTTAAGGAATGGAATCATATTTTCTTCTCTTGTTTTTTTTTTTACCGACCAACAAGATATCATTAAACATAATAAAGTTTAGAAGGAAAAGTTGAGTAAAAACATAGTATGCTTAGTGGGAACAGAACAACTACAGACAAAAAAAGCAACTAAAAGTTTAAAGGGTTAAATATCAATTTTGTCATTGAAGTATTGGTAAGGGGGCACTCAGCATCCGGAAGTTTTTTTGATATCATTTTTGTCCCGGAAGTTTACAGATATAGTGATCTTGTTGATCAGTTGATCTTGACTGTTCGATCGTTGCTCTCTCTATAAACTTGCATACCAAATTTGCTCCTAAAAAAAATTTCCAGGGTATATTTGCTCATTTTTGTAAACTTCCAGGCAAAAATGATATAAAAAAAACTTTCAGGTGTTGAGTGCCCCCTTACCAATACTTCCATGGTAAAAATGGTATTTAACCTTAAGTTTAAAACATACACAAATCTTTGGAACACAACTCCTTCAAGATCAACTGCTACATATGTAAATGAGGTCTAAAATTTCAGTCTTTTGGACACAACCTGACAACCCTATAAGTAAAGCTTTAGCAGCAACTTGGCCGACCACCAAGTTTGCTTTCTAATAAATCCACAAGCAGAAGTGATCCCTCATTAGGTTCCTTATACTGAACATCACAGTGCCATTTCAAAGAAGTAGCATTGTTATTAAAGGTATTAATCATAACAAGATTGTCAGATTCAATAAGAACTTTATTAAGATGGTTGAGAAAAACATATTGAAACGAATCAATCATAGCTAACACCTTACCACAAAAAGCAAAATCAACCTCGTTTAATTTTGTTCCACGGTCTAGCACCCAACCATTCGAGTCTCTTGAAATAAAACAAAACAAGTAGTGGTGATAGTGATGCCATCACTTTAAGAGAAAGCACAATGAGGTCAATTCTTAAGTATCATGTTATTTGGTTGAGACAAACAGTTTTCTTACCATATATTCCTTCTGATCCCTATTATAAGGCATCAACTAACAAATTTATTTGGTCTTTTTTAAAAGGCACTTGCTTGTTACCAAGGAGCATTAATTATTATTTTCTATGTATGCTCTAATAAATAAGGGTAGTGGGTGAGAGTAATAATTGATATGATATTAGAATTTAGTGTAATTAGTAGAGCTAATATTGAAAATTACTTAAATTGTAGGCTAACTTTATTAAATTGAACTGTTTTTATTGATTTATTAGCATTGTTAGTTGGTGTCTTATGATAAGGACTAGAGAGAGTATCACTACATGTGTGAGAGGGAGTATTTTTTTTGGTATCCCACCCGGTTGAGGGAGTAGGTTTTTTGGTATTCCACTGATTCATCGAACCTTCGATTCGACTAATTCGGATTCGAAGTTCTCAGAATGACAAAGATGACCCTCTCAACCGTGGTAGCTCCATCCAAAGCGGATTGCAAATGCATTAGTGTAACTCAAACCCTATACCTCTTAAGGAAATCCAGCGCCATATTCTGCTGGATCAACTACCTCTTGGTGAGAGGGAGTAGTTGTGAAGCGGGTAATGTCGTGGCAAATTGGAGCGGGAAGATCCGGGTATCAGCCCATTATGTCGTTGGCCTGGTAGGCCCCACCCACCAACTTTTGTTCTCCTGTGGCTCCAAAAAAAAGGGACCCACCACCTGCCACCTTTCGTTTTATTTTTTCCCCCGATTTTCAAAATGTCTTCAAAATTTGTTTACCACCAGAAAATCCGAGCTCCCCATCATTAAATAAAACTATAATTGCTTATTATTATCAATATCAATGATCAAAACTATATATATATATAAAAAAAAAAAAAACTGTAGGTTGGCACTCACCGGACACCACCAGCACTCTCATAATTGATTAGTTTATAACCTGGCTAAAAATAAATAAATAAAAATAGAAACGAACTGTCTTATTTTTCACCAACCCTACGATTGTCGACGAGGCTCTTGTGACTGACGGGCAGAGAGTTTCACACTTTCTCACTTGCAAGACAGAAATGGCTTCCCGTCTTCTTTGGGCATCAAGAGCTGCTTCCCACCTCAGAATCTCTGTCTATCACAGAGGCTTCGCTACCGGTAACTTCTCCTCATTCTTCCTTCCATCTGCATCTTCATTTGTTTTAAGTGTCACTTGTATACTATTTTTGCATGCTTCGATTGTTGATCTTGATCCAGGTGTTACTAAATCTGCTTGATCTGTGCTTCTTGCTATTTAATATCCATTAGCACGTACCGATGCGTACCCTCTGATTATCATTGTAAATTTGGGAGGTTTTATGATCGGTGCGTTCTCCTATCTTCGTTTCCCATTGCGATTTTTTTGATGACACCTACCGTTTACGCCGTGTTTCATCCCTGAATAGCGATCTGGCTCAGATTCATGCACATATGGGCTTCTTCTACGCGATAACAACTGTTCTAACTTTATTCAATCCTGTTTTGTCGTTTTTAATGTTCTCGGATGATCGGAACTAGCTGGTAAACAAGAATAGAGGATTGGTGGTGGAATTAAGAAAGTTTACCAGCATTAGCAATTTCAATCTTAGTTTTAATAATTAGTTTTACCATTAAACCATAACTTGCCAAAAAAATTATTATGCTGGTGTTAGGCGGTCGTATTATTGAGGTATTTGATTAAAAAACAAAATCTAAAAACGATAGAGCTTTGTTGTTGTTGGTAATGCTTTATTTTCTTTTTTCTTTTTGGCCGAAATGTGTAATTTAGAATGAGTACAAATGGTAGTCAATGTATTGTGGCTGCACATGGTGGGTCTTGTTTATGTTTAGCATGGCTTGATTGTGATAGAGGGAAGAGACTGACAAGTGGAGGACGAAAAGGATAGTGACACAAGAAAATAAATGTTAAAGGCTGGTTTTGATACTACAGGTGTGCAGGGATCACCGTTAATTTTGAGCTTAGCGTACTGTCAGAATTAGTATCTGCCCCTTATGATTATTTTCTCATGTAGTTCATAATTTGTTATTTTCCTAATTTGCTTTCTTCTCTGTTTGGAGGCTATCCTGCCGTCTAATATTTCTCTCTCTTTTTTAAGGTTTCTTGTATATTCAAAACACAAAAAAAGCTAACTTGTGTTGCGTAAAATCTATATTCAGATGGAATATATTATATTCCCGAAATGTATTTCATCGCAGCCCAATCATTACACTGCTATCCCAGATAATGGACTATTTAAGAATTGAGATAATCTACCTTTCAATTGAATAATTTGTGTTATTTTCTTTCTGGTGCTTATTTATATGATCTCCTCCTTTTGCTTCGAATATTCTGGTTGTCTTATCACATTTAAATCATGCATAGTTGCTGGTTTTGTAATACCCTGTGTTTTTGTTTAATTGATGATCCCTCCCTTCCTCTGTGCCTATATGGTTCTTCTTTCAAAAACTTAGCTGATCAACATGCTAGTCAGTCAATCCAGAGGAAACATCTCTATTAGTAGTGGAGATATTCTCTATGCACATCAATTTGGATTTGATTACTTTGGGAGCGTGCTGAGAATAATACCCTAAATGTAATACAGCGAGAACAAATCCTATTTCCCTAGAAGGGGTCCTCATGTGATAAGCTGCTCTTTTGTTGAAATTGTTACAAGAAGCAAAAATGACAAGTCATTTGATATGTTGGGGACATGTGAATCAAGTCAATCAATATCTTTTGTGAGAGACCTATCTGCTTCTTTTGCTTACCATCACTGTTATTATTACTGCAGTTCTGAAAGATTTGAAGTATCTTGATTCCCATGAGTGGGTAAAGGTTGATGGAAATTCTGCAACTGTTGGCATAACTGATCACGCTCAAGATCATTTGGGTGATGTTGTTTATGTTGAAGTGCCAGAAGTGGGAGCATCTGTAACCCAAGGACAAAGTTTTGGTGCAGTTGAAAGCGTTAAGGCCACTAGTGATGTCAATTCTCCTGTTTCAGGGAAAGTCGTTGAAATCAATGAGAAGCTGGAAAGCTCTCCTGCTTTGGTTAGTCTTTTTACCTTGTTAAATATAGGTCTAATTCTTCGCTGATTAATTAAAAGTAGATTGCATTCACCTCAATTAAATTTTTTAAACTTGCACTGAGTGGTTTCTTTTTTTACAAAACGTATTTGTTCTCATAAGAACCTAATACTTGAACTTTTTTTAGACTGAACATTCTGAATTTGTTGTTGTTGTGTGTGTATAGGTGTCAAAGTCCTTTTGAGGAGGTGACGGTATTTATTCTAGTTTCAAATATGTAGTGAAATCCTCTTGGCTTATCTGAAGTGGTTACCATTAACCATTGATTCAAATTCAGAGAGAAATTGAGTCTTAAATTTCTCTGAGAGAGAACTAATTACGCGTTACTACTGTGAAATGTGAATCGTACAATTTGCCTGCCTCCGAAAAATATGAGAATGAATTTATTCTGAACCCCTATTTTTTTTTTCTTGGTCTTACTTTTCTTTTTCTTTTTTAGGTCAACTCAAGCCCTTATGAAAATGGGTGGATGATTAAAGTTGAAATGAGTGACAGTGGTGAACTCAACAAGCTGATGGGTTCAGATCAGTACTCCAAGTTCTGTGAAGAAGAAGATTCCAAGCATTGATTGTAGTCTTCTAGGATCTTTCAGGCCTATGCATCTGTGAAAGTAGAACCTGTTAATTTGGGAATCCTCAATATTGCTTCTTTTTTCTCCTTCCCCCACGTGTTTCGACTTGCTCTTTTCCTGGTTTCATGAGAGCTTCAAATTCGGTGGAATAATAATTTTCGCGTTTTCTTCTAAAATTGTCTTGGATTAATCATCGGTATCTGGTAGTACTAGTAACTAACTAGTCCAGTTTGCAGGAATGTAGGGTCACAATGGAAGTAACCTTGCTACTACTAAGTAATTATTGCGGTTGCATACCTAGGGTTTAAACATGAGCCACGAGTTAAACTAGAGTAACCGGTAATCATCCCTCCTTAAATTTCAATTTGGGAAATCTGATCTCCAATTAAACAAAATAAAAGAAAAGGGGAAAAATAAAACACGTATTACTCATAGATGAAGTAGTGTACCGATTTGAAGACGGTTATTTTACCTTTACTGTGAACGAGTTCAAAATCCTGGGTAGAAGGATTTGGCTTCTTTCATGTACTTCTTCCCATTCTTTTCCCTCCTTTCCTTTCCCTATCATTAGGTTAAAATCTCAATAGTTCAGATTTAGTATATTATAAAAATATTATTATAATGTTTCCTTAAAGATAAAAAGTAATTTATTTTATACAAGTTGCAAAATAAAATTTGAACTGTTAAAATTACTTTTGTATTTTTAGGTAAAATTATAATAATATTTTTATAATATGATAAATCTGAACTATTAAGATCTTAATCCAATGATAGAAAAGGAAAATAGAGAGACAATGATGGAAAATGGTACAGGATAGAATCCACATCCATATATGGGGCACCACCAATCCGAAGAACCTAGTCTGTCATTAAATTTACTTTCAGAGGAATCCATACAAAAGGATGGTTCCGGCTGAAATTCTTTATGGTAAGGATATTTCCAATAAATATATCGCACCTCCAGTTAGGGAGACATATATCCTTCATTTAAACATTTAATTAAGACTTGGTTATCTGACTCAAAACACACATCTTCCAGTTGATTCTCCACTGCATCTTGCATTGCCGTGCCTTCCCCGATGACAAATTACATTTCAAATCATATTATTCATAATTCATTGCTCTGATATCATATTAGTGGGTTGTCCAAAAAAATTCGAGATCTGGTTGGTCCGGTCCGACCCAACTGGTGTAAGACAATTTGACCGGATCGGACCAAACTGCTCGGGTTGGACTGGATTTCGGTCCAGGGGCTTAGACCCCTTGGACTGGTCCGGTCTAACCTGAGGTCTTTTTTTTTTTTTCTCCCCTTAAATCACCACTACACTGAGCCACTCATTGAAGTCTGGATATCCTAATGTGCTTTTTAATTTATAAGAATCACTTTTCATTAAGTCACTTTTTATTACTTTTAGAAGTCAAGTGAAACTAAAGCTAAAATATTGCCTCCCAAGAAGACAAAAAAAAAAAAAGAAAAAAAATCGGATCGCTGAACCGGGTCTAGGCAATCCTTGATCCGATCCGGGTCCAACTCCGAGCTGGGCCGGTACTAGACCGACCAGCACCTGGCCGACTTTTCCAGCTCGAGGTCATATCGGGCCAGACCTCGGGTTGACAGCCAACCCGGTCTGACCTGGTCCTTGGACATTCCTACTCACTGATATTACCACGTTATTTATTTTTTAAAAAAAAAAAAAATTACTTTGATTTAATATTAATAATACAATTGAAAAAAAAAAGAAAGAAAAACCGGCAGGTGTTAGTAGTCAGTTTTCTCAACTTTAATATTTCTCAATGTAGTTAAACCCAATTAAGTAACAAGTCTAGCCCTGGGACATTAACCTGGTCTCGATTATTTTTTTTTTTAAAAATTATTTTTAAAATTTTCTTTATAATTTCATATTTATAACTCGAAATCTTCACATTCTCACCGATTTAGCCTAAAGTTAGCTCCGGTTTGACCCATTGACCATTGACCACCTCGACCAGTTCAGTGATTGATTCACGTTTAATAACCTTGATATTTCTCATATAACTAATGGGCTTAAGTCTAACAACAGGTGCTAGTTCCTCATAACATAACGAATTAATATTTGAATTCTTATTGGGAAATATGTCTATATTTAATAGTTGATATTGTCTGGAAAGTGATTCTTTTTTCCTTTTTTTTTTTTTTTTATTTGGCCAAAGAACTGGATTCCCTAGTTATGACTTATGACCTGTAAAAAGGTATTTCTCATACAGTATATATTAAAAGGACAAAAACTAAAAAAAAAGTTAACTAAATGTAGACGTGCATAATAATAAAAATCTCATATTCTAGTTTCCTTAGTTATGGAAAATTTATAATAAAGGACTTAAGAAAAATAATATTTATTAAGAAGGACCATATAAATTATAATTATTTTGAAAGACCAGAAATTAAAAAGTTAAAATAGAAAAACTAAATTGCCTTTATTAGCCAGATTTCCTATATCCTCTCTAACTAACTCAGAATTTAATTTGGAGTGATTGATGGATAATAACAAATAGAAGCGCAGCTAATCAATAGACCCGTTCACCCTTCAAGTCTCTTCAAAACATCACCGCGAAGTTCACTTCCAAAGGTCTTGAACTCAAGGACGTCATCATCCTCTCCAGAGGCCACACCATCAGATTCGCCCAGTGTTTCACCTTCAAAGGAAATTCGTAATTGGGAGGCGAGTTGAGTCAATCACTCGAGATTCTAATTTGTCGTTATTCATCAATCACTCCAGATTCTGATTTAGTTAGTGAGAATATATGAAATTTAGCTTAGGGCAATTTAGTCTTTTTATTTTTATATTTTAATTTTTGGTCATTCAAAATAATTACTATTTTTATTGTCCTTATTAATAAATATTATTATTATATTTTTGCTCTTTTATTATAATTTTTCCTGATTTTATAATTTTAAATTTTCATTTTAATTTAAAGTTGTCGCCTGGCGGAAGGGAGAGCTTCGGGATGGCACTGGAAAGTGGGAAGTGTATTCTCAGACTGACCGTGTTCGACTTCGAGTGAAGGCAGAAAAACCTTCACTTCCCCCCGTAACAAAAGTCAGACTTCCATATCCAAAAGCTCAAGTAACTCTATCAACTCAATAAAAACTATAACAATGTCTTTCTCATTCTCTACGTCCTCTCTCTTTGCTCCCCAGAAGGTCTTCTTTTCTGTAAGTATCTCTCTGGCTTGCTTCTAGTTAGTTCGTGCGATGTGCCCTGCCTTTTATATCTATGTTAATTGTAACCTCCATCATTTGATATTGTCGCAGCCTTGTTTTTGGAAGCAAAGGGCATATGGGGTTTCTAGAAATCCATGCTTTGTTAAGGGCTTTGTGGTCAGGGCAGGCCCCAAAAAGATATCTTTTGATAAAGAGTGCAGAGAAGCTCTTCAATTAGGCATTGATAAGCTTGCTGATGCTGTGTCTCTTACTGTAGGACCCAGAGGTGTGTGTGTACACCTAATACGTGCTCCTGTTTTTGAAATTTGTGATTTCTTAAAATGGAAAAAAAGAAATGAAAGGCTTAAGAAGTTGAAATTGGTTTAGTAGCTGTTGGAACCCATTTGTACAGTTCTACAAAGGGGTATACGTGGTGTTTGTAATATTGCTTTATCCTTGAATTTCATCGACTGGTAGATTTTATAGCAATTATGAACAGTCCCGGGGTGCTCTCATTGTGATTTAATTGCTGTGATTTTTTTTATTTTAACTTCCTCAGTGACATCTTTTCAACAATGCAGGACGGATATGCAGCACATCCCTCTCTTTGGGGTGGGAAAATTTGATTTCAATTGTTAGTGGTGTAGAAAGCTACCATAAAGGACTATTTTGATTAAAATTTCTAGAATCCAATGTTCAGAAACAAATGATAGTAGGTTGTATAATACTTAAAAGAGGCATAAGGCTTCTTGCCTGATTTTTATTCATTGTTAAATGAGTGCCATGCAGCTTAGTCATTTTTTAACGAGTTTTACTCAACAATGCAGGACGGAATGTGATTCTTTCTGAATCTGGAAAGCTTAAAGTAATTAATGATGGTGTTACAATTGCTCGGTCCATAGAACTTTCTGATACAATGGAGAATGCTGGTGCCATGCTAATTCAAGAGGTTAATCATGGTTGTTAGGTTCCACCTTAATTCACACTGATGAATGATTTGGCTGGAGATGCTAACTATATATTTAATTATCTTGCTTGCAGGTTGCAAGTAAAATGAATGATTTGGCTGGAGATGGTACTAGCACTGCGATTATTTTGGCTCGAGCTATGATTAAATCTGGACTATTAGCAGTTGCATTTGGCGCTAACCCCATTTCGTTGAAAAAGGGGATGGAAAAGACTGTAAAAGGTTTGATTAAGTTCTTGAAGGAGAGAAGTGTTCCTGTGAAAGGAAAGGATCATGTTAAAGGTATTTCTGAGTTTGATTTTAAGTGATAGGATTGCCCCAAAATAAGGTATTGAAATATCTTTTCCCCCCCTTTTTTGCAGCCGTTGCTTCAATTTCTGCAGGAAATGATGAGTACATTGGCAACTTGATTGCCGAAGCTATAGAGAAGATTGGTTCTGATGGAGTAATTTCTATTGATTCATCCCCATCAGCTGAAACTTTTGTAGTAATTGAAGAAGGGATGAAGGTATTGAAACCCTAGTTTATTTGCTTTTTAAGATTCTGCCAAGGATTGGGGTGTTATGTTATCATCCGCCTTTATCTTTCCCATGTTCATATAACACCTCTCACCGGTGAAGAGCTTCAAGTTGCCTTAGCATATCATTTCCTATTGTCAATTTTTTGTGTGTGCATATTATCATTAGAATATATCAATTTGAGCTTATTTTCTTTTGCTTCTAGCTCACCTCTGATATTTGTTTGGACCAAAAATTAAGGAATGTTTTTTGAATTGGGTAAATCTTTGAGTCTGCCAAATAAGCTTTGTGCTTGTGTGCCCCTCCTCGCCATCAAGGTCGGGAAGTATAGATCTAAGCATTGTGCTGATCTGAATGATTGTTGTTTTTGCTCTGAATTGACGTTATTGGTTATTTCTCTGCAGTTTGACAAGGGTTACTTGTCTCCTCACTTCATTACAAATCAGGAGAAGGGTATTGTGGAGTTTGATCGTGCAAAAGTCTTGGTTACCGATCAAAAGATTTCAACTGTCAAAGAAATCATTCCGTTACTGGAAAAGGCTATGCAACTGAGTGCCCCACTTCTAATTATTGCAGAGGATATCACAAAACAAGTATTAGACACATTGGTGGTAAACAAATCGCAGGGACTAATAAGAGTTGCAGTTGTCAAATGTCCAGGATTAGTAGAAGGGAAGAAAGCTTTGTTACAAGATATTGCACTGATGACAGGTGTGGTTCTACAGAATTTGATAATATAATGCTTGATTGATATGAATCTCCTGCGAACTTCTTGTTGCAGGTTCTGCTTCCCATTTGGATTTATATTCATAAAACCTACACAGTAGTTATTTGCTTGTTTTTTCATTGCCAAGAACCTTTTTCTTCCCCATAGTATAAGTTGTTATGAAGGGCTCATAATTGGCTAAGCAAATTATTCAAACCTCCCCTAAATTTTGTTTATATTGCACATGTTTTTCCTCTAATTTTGAACACACACTTTAGTCTGATTTTAAATTCTTTAGTTAAAGTGCCTTAACAAAAATATATGAGTGGTTAATGCAAAATGTTTTAGTACAAAGATTTTAAAATTAGGCTAAATTGTAATCTGACTTTGGTCCTCTTGGAACGCCAAAAGTGATCTTTTGAAGCATTTGCCTCCCAGGACTTGACTTGTCCATTTGTTGATTTGTTTAGATTCTGAATAGAAGGGATGCTTGCTTATTTGAAAGCCTAGATAACTAGCCATGGTTACTTGTTGGTTTTGAAAAATCTTGTATATCTGGTCATGCCTCCCTAGTTTTTAAAACTAGTTTTATTTTACCAACAGTCAAGACTTGTCTTACAATATGTTAAGATTGCAGGTGCTGATTTTCTTTCTGGAGAATTGGGTCTGTCACTTGAAGGTGCAACATCAGATCAGCTTGGCATTGCCCAGAAAGTGACAGTAACCAGTAAAGCAACAACTATTATTGCTGATCCTATCTTGAAAGCTGAAATTCAGGCTAGAGTTTCACAGATTAGGAAGGATCTTAAGGAAACAGATAATGCGTACTTGTCAAGAAAGCTCGCAGAGAGAGCAGCAAAACTCTCTGGAGGCATAGCTGTTATCAAGGTATGTAAAATGATAAAAGATTCAATTGTCCCTGGTCTGTTCAACTACCATAACTTCACCATGTTAGATATTCCTTATTGGTTTAACTGGATCATAATGTTATTCTTCTTGTATTGCCACCGTCTTGTAACTGGAAGTATAAAATGATCAATGTGGCCAAATGAACTGAATTATCTATGTAATTTGAATTCTCAGTGCCTCTTGGCCATTATTACTATTCCTCATGTGAGGGATACTGCAGTTTCTTTTACCTACATCCTGCCAATATGATGTATTATCGTAATACAGAACGAGAGAGAAAGAGGGGAAGAAGAAGAAGAAGAAGAGAGAAGAACAGAGAGATAAGAGACGGAATACAGAGAGATGAGAGACAGAGAAATAGAGGGGTAAAGAAGAACGAGAAGAAACTGAGTAATTGTATTAATTCATCACAATAGTCTGAGATTACAATTGAATAGACTATCTATTTAAAGGCTTAGGATAGGAAACTAACACTATAACCTTCTAACGGTTATTTTCTAACAAACCTGACTTATGATATTTGTTATGATTATACATGTTAGGAAATATATTATAGGTTAGGAAATATATTATATTAGGAAAGATATTATAGAGACAATCAGCGATTATAGTAATTAGGGAATCAATCTACATAATGAGTCATTAACTCTCATTAACTCTCTTATTCCCTCTCTTGTGTATAAATACCTTATACTATGTACATGAATATACAAGCAATTCAGATTATACTTCTCCTTTCTCTCTCTCTAATTCTACATGGTATCAAAGCTGGTGAGGTTCGACGGCCTGAATTTCTGTGTTTTCGGCGAGTTTGCTGTCTGTTTCCGGTGACAGTGAGAGAGAGGTAGAGTTAGGGTTTTGTGTTCCGCTGCTCATTCACGTCCACGCGCCGCCCCATCGTGCTCCAGAGGTCCCGATCGGCACAACCCCACCGGCCGCCCTCCGTTCTGACTGCGCGTGACGTCCCACGCGCCACCCAAGCTCCGTCGTCCGACTTCACGCGCCGGCGCGTGACGCTCCGTTCCGGCGAGTTTTCCGTCGCCGTTTGCTTCTCCAGGATCGACTCCCTGTCCCCGACGCAACCCAGGTGGTTTCGCTCTCATACCTGGTGTTTTTCACTCTCTGGTTCTTTGATCACCTTTGTGCTCGTTTTTTTTTGGGGAAGACTGGTCGTTTTTTGGCCGAGATATCTTGTTGTTGGTCCTTGTGTGGCCTCTTGTTCTTGTTGTTGGTCCTTGTGTGGCCTCTTGTCTCACTCTCTGGGCTGCTGTTTGCTGTTCTTTCTTGTGGGCTCTTCCAACATTGGTTTGCTGTAGCATTGGTTTGCTATCTTCGTTTACCATCACCTTTGTGTTTGCTGGTTATTTCTTATGGCTGAGACTAAACCAAGTGCGATGACTGAAATGGTCCCTGTCTCAAACAAGATTACTGATCATAAGTTGAATTGGACAAATTATTCGGACTGGATCAAAACCATCCGTATGCATTTCGAGTATTGAGAAGGAGGGTCATTTAAGCGAGGTGCCTCCTAAGGATGATCCTAAGATGACATAGGCTCGGGCGGATGCCGAGGCTCTTCTTACGCTGATTAAAAATTCCATTGATGGGGATCTTCTCCCTTCGGTTAGTCATTGCAACACTTGTTAGAGAACTTATTAATTATCTCGGAGTTCTTGTATTTCGGGAAAGGAAACATTACTCGAATTCATGAGGTTTGTAAAGGGTTCTATCGGCCGAGTAGCGTGGTCGCCCTACGAAGAATTTCTTCATGGAGTTCAACAAGATGTATGAGGAAATGCGGCGAGTTAATGCCACCAACGACCGACCTCCGGTACAAATTAATAATATGGAGAAACAGGCGATTATCAGTTTTCTTACAGCTCTCGACCCAGCTTATGAGACCATACGATCTCAGGTATTATCTAGTTCCGAGCTTCCTTCGCTCCAGGATGTGTATTCTCGTGTGTTGCGTGCCGGCGCTTAGCCCACTCGGCTTCCAATCCTAATGCTAGTGCTCTAGCGGGTCAAGGTCCAACCGACACTCGGAACGGGTTTCCTCGCATGGTACACCGAATCCTGTTTTTGCTGCTCCGGCTCCTAGGAACCCCGGCCCCCACATGCCCGGTGTCCTAGGCTCTGGCCCCCAGAGGCCCGGTCACAATCCTCCCAATTTTGGTGCTAGTGGGATTGTCTGCTATTATTGTAAGGAACCCGGTCATATGAAACGCTACTGTCGTAAGTTGCAACAGTTGCACCGGAAAGTATAACGCCGATCCGCTCATATGGCTCAATCCTCTAATGTCTCGATCTGTCCTATCTCCACCAACCGCACTTGCTACGGGTAACTCGATTCGTGCCTTGCTACTTCTTCTTCGAAATGGATCATCGATTAGGGCTCTTGACCATATGACGGGTAACCATCATTTGTTCTCTTCTTATGCACCTTATGCCAACCCTTCTTCAATTACAATTGCCAATGGTTCTTACACCCGTGTTCTTGGATCCGGCAATGTTACACCAACTCCTTTCGTTTCCTTATCATCCGTTCTTAATGTTCCCGATCTTGCTTTTAACCTTTTATCCCCTAGTAAGCTTACTCGTCGTTAAACTGTTTCATCTCACTTTTCCGATCATTGCTTAATTCGGGATCTTACGATGAAGCGGATTATTGGTAGGGGTATGAATCGCGGCCATTACTTTCTTGATAATCGGGTGCCGCGTTCCATTGCTTGCTCTGGTGGTCCCTCCTTGTTTGACATTCATTGTCGGTTAGGTCATGTGTCTTTGTCATCTTTAAAGAGGTTGTATCCTCAATTTCAGCATGTGTCTTCTTTAGAGTGTGAGTCGTGTCAGTTTGCTAAACATCACCGTGTTCATCGGCACCTCGCGTCAATAAACTAGGCCGCGTCCCCTTTTGATTTAGTTCATTCGGATATTTGGGGTCCGTGTTCGGTTGAGTCCAAGTCGGTTTTCGGTACTTTGCTACTTTTGTTGATGATTTCTCTCGAACCACCCGGCTTTATCTAATGAAAAATCGTTCGAGGTGTTTTCTCATTTTTGCCATTTCGTGCTGAAATCAACACTCAATTTGGTGTTTCGTGAAAACTTTACGAGTGATAACGCTAAAGAATATTTGTCTCGCCCAATTTCAAAACTATATGCTCCAAAATGGCATGATTCATCAGTCCTCGTGTGCAGATACACCAGCTCAAAATGGTGTTGCCGAAAGAAAGAATCGGCACTTATTAGAGGTGGCCCGAGCTCTCATGTTTCAAATGACAGTTCCCAAACCTTTCTGGGCTGATGCTGTGTCCAGTGCTTGTTTTCTCATTAATCATATGCCTTCTCCTGTTCTTAGTGGCGCCACTCCCTACACCACCTTGTTTCCTTCTCATCCTATCTTTCCCATTGCCCCCAAGATCTTTGGGTGTGTTTGCTTTGTTTGTGATGTTCGTCCTACTACTACCAAACTTGATCCCAAGTCCCTTAAATGTGTCTTCCTAGGGTATTCTAGGGTTCAAAAGGGTTATAGGTGTTATTCCCCCACTCTTCGGCGCTATCTTGTGTCCACAGATGTTACCTTCCATGAGTCAACCCCGTTCTTTCCTGTCTCTGCTCCTTCTCCATCCCCTGACCTCACCAATAGTCTTGATGATATATTGCTCTATACGGTTCAGTTACCACCAGTGCAAGCGTCAGACCCGGAACCAGCTAAGCTACCTATCTATCATGTTTATCGGAAGCGTCCCAAGGCAAATAATGGCATTGAACAGGTTCCAGCCCCACCAGTACCTGCTTCGGAGTCTGATCCCGCGGTAGTTCCTCCTTCTCTCTCTCTAATTCTACAATACAACACAATATTTATCGTCTTCTTCTTTTACCTACACCCAATGGAGGATAATGACTCCTCTTAAGAAGTAAGGTCCAATCTCATTGATGCATGCTGTCTGCATTATATTTCTCTTCTCTGATAAATTTTCTTCTTTTATTTCACAAGAGTTTCTTTGGCACAAGTCAAATTGAATATTACTGTCACCATTGCCAAATGCTGTTAGCATGATCTTGCCCTTTGCCTTTGGAAATAGTATGCTCTCCTTTAGATTTTGATCTTCTTGTGTTTTATCATGCAGGTAGGTGCACACACTGAGCTAGAACTTGAAGATCGAAAACTTAAAATTGAGGATGCAAAGAATGCAACATTTGCTGCCATAGATGAGGGGATTGTTCCTGGTGGTGGGGCTGCTTATGTTCACTTGTCAGAACTGATACCGACAATTAAAAACTCTATGGATGATCTAGAAGAGCAAATTGGTGCTGATATTGTGGCTAAGGTATGGTACTGCTTTTGCCTCCTCTTACTTTCTATCCTGTCTTTCTTATGCAAATCTTCTCTTTCATGAATATATTATTAATAAAATGTTCTGAGCTGATTACCATATAAAATGCGACTTTTTTCCATCAAAGAAAGGGAGTTGCTGAAATCTGGTATAGTTTTGGAATGCGTTATCTTAGAAACACAACACTGAAGTGACGACCTACCTAGGCTCTAGGAGAACTTAGGCCATCAGGCTCTTGCGTTTCTGACCTGATTTGACCATTTTTTCTTTAAGAAATTATTGTCTTGACTATCAAGTTGGGATTATTGTAGCCAAATTATTTTACCTTTCGTGCCTAATTTCAAATAAACATGATGATTTCTTTTTCCTTTTCACCCATCCCTTTCTCTATCTCTTCCATGATAAGGACCACTTCTGTGGAAAATTGCATTCCCTCATGAGCTGGTGGCAAATGCTTTTAATTTTATTTAAGAAGTTGCTCATGACCTTAAATGCAGTCACTTCTGGAACCTGCGAAATCAATCGCTACTAATGCCGGGGTCGATGGAGACATTGTTGTCCAGAAGACAAGAACTTGTGATTGGCGAATGGGTTATAATGCGATGACAGGCGAATATGAAGATCTTTTGAACACCGGAGTAGCAGATCCCTGTCGGGTCACGAGATGCGCTCTTCAAATTGCAGTTTCAGTTGCTGGTGTGATTCTAACAACTCAAGCTGTAATGGTGGACAAAATAAAGACACGCAAGCCACGTGTGCCCCCATTACCTGGGATAGTCCCTTGAAGAAGAAGAAGAACAAGACAAAGCAAAAAGCCTTGTTTTTAATGGAGAGCCAGAGGTTGCTGATTCTTCCAGAATTGATTTGGTTATAAACTTAACTTGGTGAAAAGGAAAAGTCTGAAGCTACGGTTCTGAAGTATTTGCTATCAGATTCTTCAACAGACGCATGGCACTTGGCACAAACTTGATTTGAAGAGAAGCATGAAACTTGACCCACATTTTATAAAAAAATTTAATTAGGAAACTTTGTAGCAGCTACATGAAGAAATTTATTCAAATTGCTATGAAACCCATACTTGGTGAAGTGGCGTGAAGAACTTGACAACTGCCAAAACCCAAATGCAATTTTGTTGCAGCTCTTTTTCCTCAAGAGGTGTTTTTCCCCCTTTTGGGTTTTATATAAATTCATTATTATTAATTCATTTGATTTTTTCTCCATAAATGATGAAATGATTTTGTATTGAGCAAGTCTATATATCACCAGATTGTAAATATTAAACTTAGGTTTTGGATTTGGTGCTTGTTTGTGTGCTTGTGAGAGTTACTCAGGTATTTGATCCACAGAATAAAATTGAGGAGAGAAAATAATGAAATAGAAATAATGAGGACTGAAAATATTTGTCCTATTTCAAAAGATAAAAATAAAATAACATCATTGAATAATGATAATAAATATGGTATACCAAACAATTTTTTTTTTCCCTGTTCCACATTCCTTTCTCACCAAACTTTCCACACAAACAAACAGGACCAGTATTAAAAAAGGAAAAATGGAGTCGTGAAGAATAAATGAATTGAAAGTCAGCTATTTGTGTAGTCCTCTCAGTTTCATAAAGATCTTTGTAAGCTCCACTTTCTAATGTTTCTTATGTGTGTATAGTCATTAATTGCAGATAGTGAAGATGAAGTAAGAAGAGTAAACAAATAGAGATCAAAGAGGCTTTTGGCTTTGGAGTAACGAAACAAATACTCCTTGATTCTCTCAACAGGCTTTGACTTTGTTTATAAAATTGACATATTCTGATACACATACAAAAAGAAAAAGGTTTTCAATTTTGGTTTTTTGCCGAAACACTTTTCTTCAACTTTACATAATTCCATTAACTTCTATAGGTGGAAATAGGCCATGCTTTTAATTGGGACTTACAATATAGCCTAAATAAAGCATTGTCTAACATGTTTAGTAAATAGGTCATGTTAACTTTTTTATGAGTATATATTTAGATAAATAGGTACAAACATGACCTATTTAACTATTTTTAATTTATACTAGCATATGAGTATATATAATATCACCTAAATAATATTATAAATTATTTAAAAATTTACCAATTTAGCCTTAATCTTAAGTTGAAAAATTTCACATCTCATCGTCATTCACACATTCAACCCTTGCATTCGCATCAATCATTCACCATTGCCTCTCTTCTCTTCAATTGCTTGAGATGATAGCGCTAACTCGTTCCCTCTCCCTTGATTTGTGTTGTTCACTAAAACTTAATAATTGGTACAAGTTTATTTTACTCCCAAATAAAATATTATAATTTTAGTAGGAGGAGTTTGTCCCAATTTATGTGGGGAAAGTAAAAGAGGTAAAATCTGGTTTTACATGCTTCTTGTTATGCTTGGTAAATTTTAAAAAATTTATCTCATTAGTCAACATGCGATTGATTTTTTTATTCTTAGTTGCTCGAACAACTATTGTCACTAGAATTCTTTTCTTTTCCTTACTAAAACCTTATATTATCACGAGAATGGATGTTAAACTTTTAATTCATAATGTATTATCGATAATAGGCTTGAAGCGTTATATATGAACTTGAAGGTACAAGCTTTAAAGGCCTATATATTAAATAGGCTTTTAAACAGGCTTTATGCCTTGTCAGACCTTCTAAAGACCTATGTTTAGAAAAAAATAATACATACGAGTTACATGAGGCGAATGCATTCGGGCTTTGAATATCTGTTGCAGGCCCAGACCTATTTAAATAAAGCCTAATCTAGCATAGCCTATTACCACCCCTGCTTCTCAGCCAAGTTTCAGTCTTTACCTGAATTAAGGGGGGAAAAATACACCCTCAAATTGTAACACTATACTCCTGGTGGTTAAATTGTTAAATATCAACTCCTGCAAATTTTCATAATTTAATTAGTTATAAGCTTAAACTTATTTCTTAAAAGTAAATAGTTTCTGAATCTCGTGAATAATTTTCACAAACAGATTTGCTTCCCTCTCTGTTTTTTTTAATATTAAATCATAAAGATTTGAATCCTAAGCAATAGTCACATTTTACTCCATTTTCATCCTACTGTGTGTATATATATAATTTAATAAACAAGAGCAGCAAGAATCTCAACAACTACCTCTGAATGCTCACCGAGGTTGTTAATGTTTGTGTTAAGATATACGAACTTGAGCAACATTTTGGTAATCATAATTTTTGTTTGGTTGAGAATCTAAAACTCTTTTTTTGTTCTTAATTAATTTGTATCTTTATAGTTACGCTTATCTTTTGGTTGAGACATTGACCCATCAATTTAATCCTTTTTTTTAAGGAAAAAAAAAACATATAAAGCCAAACTAGCCCTTACCCTCATTACTTTCCCAACCAAGATTTTAATTAGAAGGCCTTGTTTTTCAAAACACGTGCATATAGTTTCCAATTTTCCACATAAAACTGTTTTTAACTTTTGGGTTAACAATATATACAGTGGAAAGTAAGTAATTATTTCTTGATTTATATATGAAATGAAATTAAAAAAAAAAGAAGAAGAAGAAATGAAATGATGGTGGCTTGATGTATGGGATAAGTATGTTGGCCACTAAGTGAGAGAAATGCTTCTAAGATACGCAGCTTTGGGGTTGATGAGTTTCAAATTCAAATAATTAATAGCATGAACAACCTGTTTGCAATATAGAGTACTAGAGCAAGTATGGTGTTGCCAATTAATTAATGTTTCATAATAATTATATTATATTTTATCAAAGTTTTGAAACTCGGACCAACCATTAAACCGGCCAAAATATTGGATCAAGGTTAGTAGGATCAGATCAGAGTTAACTCATGGCCAAATTGGTGAGAAATTGAAAATTTAAGGGTAATTAATATGAAATTCTAAAGATTTTTTTTAAAAAAAAAATATTGAACTAGGTTGATACCTGGATTTACCGATATCGGAACGGTTCATCGCTCTCCTATCTAAGTTTCAGAACCTAGCTTTTTATTAACATTTTCATAATTAATAATGGCCCCCACCACCCACTACACCTTACTATCTTTTCCTTTTTTGTGTCAATTAACTACTTCATGCTTGCTACATCCACCCAAAAATAAAAAAGAAATAATAATGAGAGTTGGTAAGTTGTTTAAGATACAAATCTAGTACATGATATTGTATATATATATATATACCTAGTACATTTAAATACTAAATCATTGTGATCACTTTCTCTCTCTTTCTTTTATAAACATCATGCCCATTGGCAATATTACTATGATACGTGTACTAAAATATTGCATGATATAACAATCTACTCCTTTCAATCTTTAATCTAAGAAATATTTTTTTTTATAAACAAATATAAGAAATATTAATTTGCCAAGATTATTAGATTAAGAAAGTCAGTAATGTTATTTAATATGATATCTATTTTCTAAAATACTTTAATAATCTTATTTAATTTCCTTATTCCTCATTATTTATCATTGAGGGAGTAAATTATGAAAAATATATTTTATATTTAGGATAAAAATCAACTTTTTTAAATATATTTGTCTGTTCATGTGTTGAATATTTTTTGAGATAAGAAGTTTGAGTTACAAACGGGATGAACTCATGTTCTCTTACTTATATGGGAATATTATACTATTAGATTATAATTTTGATCCGTTTGTTGAATATTTGTGTTTTAAAGTGGAGCAAATGTAGGAATAATTTGCACTTTATTCTGTATATCTCGAGGAATATTAATTTTTTTTTTCCATCTAGCGTTGGAGGATAATCTTGATCCCAAAAAATATTACTTTATTCATTAAGTATAAAAACTAGCATAGTATATGTTGGATATTCAGAAATATTAGCTACTAGAGTTTAAATTTTGTTGATGACAAAAAAAAGTTTAAATTCTGCTCATGCAATCAGATAAGAGCTCTTTTTGGGAACTTCCAAAAATGTTTTTTTTTTTTTTTTTTTTTTTTTTTTTTTTTTTTTTTTTTTTAAGATTTAAATTGTAAAACACTTATAATAAAGACAAACCAACAAAGCCAATAACAAAATGAAAACATTGGAAATCAGTATATCAATATCAATAAAATATCACATACTTATCTATTTGAGTTAGCATTGAAAAAATACGTTTATATAAGTCGAGACAAAACTCCTTTTTTATACTTACATGTAAACCGTAAATCACGTTAAAAAAATAGTTTTTTCTACTAATTCAAACAAGTAGTTAGAAGACTTAATAGAATCACCGAAGGCTTTTTTAGGTGTCATTGAGTTAAGGTGGTGATAGATAAATGCAACTTTTGAGTGGAAAACATACTGTTTTGGTTAGTTGAAATAAAAGATTATTCTTACACAATTAGTTGGTATGTATCTATCAGAAAGCGATGAGACTCGGAGGAGACGTTCCTAAAGGAGCCACCTGAAAGTTGAAACAAAGAAAGAGAAAGAGAGAGGAATCAGAAAACGGCTGAGGCTGATCGGTAAATTTTGTTAATTTATGATTTTTTTTTTTTTTTTTTTTTTTTTTTAATATTTTTTATCGTTTTTACATTTTTCCAAACTAATAAAAGTCTGCAATAAAAAAACTCTGCAATGAAAATCCAGCTCCTGCAATTGCTCACGACTAACTACTCTCTCTCTCTCTCACTCAAACTTCTCTTCCAATCGAAGAAGCATCGTCTCTCAGATCTGAGAAGCTCTTCGTCTATGGTGTAATGCACTCCTGTACTCTTCATGCGCTTTCTCACTCAACAATGAGCTCTTTTTTGCAGTGTAAGCACTAACTCTCTCTTTCTTGCTCTCCTTTTCGATATTGCCCTCTGGGTTTTCGGGAAATTTTGGGAAAAATGAAAGTTGCTTTGTTGGGGGCAGAATTTTTGGTTCCATTGGGGCTGTAGCTTGTGGTTCGAGAGCTTCAAAATTGTTGCCTGTGACTCTTTAATTTAGTTCAGGCCAATCATTGTTTGTTTTTCCGCCATTCTTCATAGAAAATTATGGAGTTGCCAGTAAAGTAGGAAGATAATAAAGCGGGAAAGAGTATATGTCTTTGCGCCTCAAAGGCCAAAAAAAAAAAAAATGGAGGTTTGTTTTAATTTTCCACCAAATTGAACTTGGACCTCAAAATAATATAATTGTTACAGAGAAGCTTCGGAGATCAGTTGGTCTGAATGTACACACATTGATTCCTCAACCGCTTGACATGCAAGAGATTTTAGTACACTGATTGGTTAGTCAATGGCTAAATCAAGACACCGCTCATCAAACCACGATTCATCATTGTCACCAACTGCTGCAAGATCAAGAGAGGGCCCGTCTAGATGGACAGACTACCTTGGTGCAGAAATGGCTTCTCCACTATCTTCTGGCAGTTCAAGGAGCTTCTTCAGTGATGGGCAGGCTCATAGTACTGCAGGATCCCAATCCCACAGGGGTTTGAACATGCAGTGGGTGGTCCAACTCACTGAAGTTGCTGAAGGACTTATGGCTAAAATGTATAGGTTAAATCAGATTTTGGATTATCCAGATCCCATCAATCATGTATTTTCAGAAGGATTTTGGAAAGCTGGAGTATTCCCCAACCATCCCAGAATATGTGTGTTGCTTTCTAAGAAATTTCCAGAACACTTCAGCAAATTGCAACTTGAACGTGTGAGATTATGTTTAATATGTTTTCAATTAATTTAGACCATCATGAATTTCATCATCTGAGAAGATAATGAACGCAGATAGACAAGCAAACTTGGGATTCAATGCAAGATCATGCAGAACTTCATTTACAAAGCCTTGAACAATGGGTGCAGGTGAGCTCACTTGTTATTTTTATTTACTTATTATTATTATTTTTTTCTCTGTTGAGAATACTTTACTTGTAGAAAGGCTCAAATTTATGATCTTCCATTGCATGGATTTTTTGAGAAACAAAGTCATGTTTTGCATTTTCAATTTTATGTTATTCATGTGGTCACTTGACAAGGATTTTTCTGTGTATCAGCTACTTCTGGACTTAATGGTGTTTCGTGAACAAGCTCTCCGACTTATATTGGATCTAAGTAGCACAGTGATCACGTTATTGGTGAGTCTATATTTTGTTTCTTTCTTACCATTTGAAATAAAATGCGCTTAACAATGCGAGGGTGTTTTCTATTCAATGATGCAATGATATGTTGGTTTATATATAAAACACCATATGAAATGTTATAAAGTGTATAAGTTGTGATATAAGGAATTTTGTGTGTTTTTCTGACCAACATCTTTGTCACAAGCCATTTCAGATAGGCAATAGAGCAGGGTGAACTAACTGCGTGTCATCCTGTAATCAGCTCTACTGGAGCTGTTCACTATGGTGAAATGATTTACATCTTTAACAGATACATAGTGCGTAGTTTTAGTAAAATAGTAGTAATCAATTTTCTAATCACAAAATGCATCGAATGAGAAGAAAAGTAAGGATAAAGAAGACTCAAGATTGTGTTTGCTTCTTTCTTTGAATTATTTCTAATAACTTCAGAAGCATTTCTGTCAGCTCTTAGCTATCCTTCTTCCATTTGTATGATTGTGTAGCATTTAGGTCCTTCACCATAATGTCCATATCTTTAATGTAATTAGCCTGTTCAAGTCCCGCACATGTTTTGAATCTCAGAATGTTCATTCTATTGTCTTACAAAAAAGTGAAGGACATGATATATGATGATACAAAGGCTGTTGATCAAACTACGAGTTCTTTATCTTGTAGAAAAGGTGCTTATGTCTTTACATCTTTTCATGAATGCTCCATTGATCTTTCTTGCAACCTAAGGTTTTTGGTGTAGTTAAATTCTTGCTTCATATTTGAAGCAAGAGGAAACCAGCATTTGACACTATTCATGTCTACTGGTGATTGTTCTCTATGCTAAGTTTGTACAAAGCAGTCATGTATGAAGAAAATTGTTGGGAGTAAAATACATTTTCTTTCACTTGAGGTATCAACATTGAAATGATTGTGAGCACAGTACTATTTCTATTTATTTTTATGCAAATCTCAAATAACTAGGCTCAGTTCTTTTCAGCCCCATCAGAACTCTCTTATATTACATGCCTTTATGGATCTCTTCTGTTCCTTCGTGCGGGTTAACCTTTTCTCTGAGAAGGCAAGTTGATTCCACTTTCTTTGCTCCTTAATTTTCATTTCTTTTCAAATATGAGAATCCTTTTTATGGCAGAGGAACCCTTTTTTGTTTTTAATTCTGTGACTAATTTCAAATGTGGATTTTGGCAAACCAATTCTTTCAAGCAGATACCGAGGAAGATGTTGCTTCAAGTCTATAACCTTCTGCATGCAATGTCCAGGAATGAGCGGGATTGTGATTTTTATCATGGGTAGGTTTTTCTTATTATTTTATGTAATTATATCCATGGTTTCTGCTAGTCACAATGGGTAATATATAGGTATACACTTGCACTCACACACAAGGCTGTATAATCCATTTTAGAGGGGTGCGTGCATCTTTTTAAAAAGGGCAGGCCTAACTGTAGGTTTTAATGGGACTTTATTTTTTATTTTTGGAGTAAAAATTGAAAATTAATTTTAATTAAGAGATGGGGATGGAAAGGATCAAACTCTTTGGATAGAGGCTTTGGTACTATGTCAAGGACCACTTCAATTCAAAAGCATGGGGTATTAAGTGAAGGCCCATGGATAGTTCTATTATAATCTCTAACATGATGGGAAATCAGTTCCAAATTTTGCCAATAATAGTGTTAGTATTTAATTTTCCATTTGTTGCGATGTATCATTTTATCAATGCCAACCATTTTCTTGTAACAAATAACCGTTTATTACATTTTATGTTTAATATATATTTTTCAACTGCATTACAGCTTGGTTCAATTTATTGACTCTTATGATCCACCGTTGAAAGGCCTACAGGAGGACTTAAATTTCGTGAGCCCTCGTATTGGAGAGGTTATTCTCATCCTTTCATATATTTTTATTTTATTTTTCTACCGCCAAATTCAGTTAATGTGATGAAGATGATGAGTATGCCACCTTCTTCTAGTCTTTAGATTATCTAATTGACTTTGTGTGATGAGATTCAACTTCGTGTCAGCTTCCCTGTTTGCTGTCATTTTGGTTGCTTGTTATAATTTTAGTTGGTAATTGTGCTGTCAAGAGAAGAGAGATAGAAGAAGCTGAAAAGGAAAGGAAGAGACAAGATAAATAACCTGGAAGACACTTTTAAAACTGATGATACCAACTTTGTTGTTTCTTTTGACATAGAGATTGAAAAATGAGGGATAGTCTTAGGAAGAATACAAACTACACTATCATCTTTTTTTTTTTTTTTTTTGTGAATTCATGGAAAGGTATTTTTTTCCTTTTTCAGAAGATGATTGTATGTTTACCAACTTGTGAATACATTTTGGATATATATATTTTTTCCAGGTGTTAGAGGCTGTGGGTCCTATTATTTTTCTATCAACAGATACAAGGAAACTTAGGAATGAGGGGTTTTTAAGTCCATATCATCCTCGGTATCCAGACATACTCACAAATTCTGCTCACCCTATGGTAAGGATGATTTTTATGGTTAAACTTGAGTTCTTGAAATTGAATATTGTTTGCTATCACTAAGCTAATTCTCCCTTGTGCAGAGAGCTCAAGACCTGGCCAATGTGACTTCTTATCAAGAATGGGTTTTGCTTGGTTATCTTGTCTGCCCTGATGAGCTGCTTCGTGTCACAAGCATTGATATTGCCTTGGTACAGTTCATGCTCAAGTAATTGCATTCTTTTACTTATATTACAAGTCTCCATCAAAACTAACCATATGGATTGAAACTCAAGACCTGTACTAGTATTCTTCCTCACTTTTGAGCTTTGGATAACCTGTTCTACTATAGTCTTAATTTGTTTAGATATATGTCCTATCGATTATATCAAGTTTGACTACATGTGAAGATATAAAAGCGGGGCCAATTGATTTATGATTAGGCACCCAAGTAGGATGGAAATTTCCCCTCCTGTTGAGATGGGAGAACCATCTTATTAAGTACTTTGTTTAGTATTTCATACTACTTTATGTGAGATTTAAGCATCTTATGGACCCCCAGCACCTGCAGCATGGGTTTATACCAGAAACAAGCCCAAGGACCTTGCTACTGACAAGTGGGGTAAAGGGTAATGAGAGGAAAAGGGCCAATGATGGTCTACTGTCCCAACATAAGGTTGTCTGAATGAGAGTGAAGTGGTGAGGACATGGTTTGGGTGAGGAGAGTCCTTGACCTCTCAAAATTCAGGGGGATGGTTTCTGTCCTTGCATTTTCTGTTAAGTTACTTTCTGCTGTATCAAGGGGATTAGTTAAATAGGAAATTAATTACAATATACTCTAATACTTTGTGCCATTTACTATGTCAAAGTATCCAAGTTTCCATCAGTGTCCCATCTAATCTTGATACCTGTAGACTGGCCATCCTTGGACTGGAAAAATCAAGGTCCTCATGTTACACTCTACAACACTTTACTTGATCTTCTGCAAATCTTTGGTTAAAAAAAAACAGAGATCTTCCGCAAACCAAAAATCTTCTCAGAATCTCAGGTAGCCTTTCACAAAGCTATTGATCACTAGCTCAGATGCCAAATGATAGGCACTGAAGGGAGAAACACCCAACTTTAGTGTCCCATTGAACAGCCAATGCAACCCGAAGCTCTGAGCTCTACATAGAAGGGAAAACCAAAATGTTGATTTAATTTATTATTAAGTAAAATTTTGAGCTTGGTGCTTCTTCAGCAGACGTGCATCTAAAGGTGGTGCTTGTCATGAATTCTATGGATCAACTGGCCTTGGTTGTATTGTCTATTATAAATGTGGCATACCATATTTTATGAGTGCTTAGGTGAGTGATACTGATAATAAGAATGTTCACATTTACTGTCCATTTTCAAGGGAAAAAAACAGCAGTCTGGGAATTTTGTTTTTGTAGGCAGCAATTACTCTGATTCTAATTCATGCTTTAACTAGAGATACCTAGCACGAAATGTTCTTTCATTTCAATTTTTCAAGAAACTCTTTTGTACAAGTCTTTTACTGAGAAAGTGGAGTAAATGAGACTTCATATTTTAGATATGTTGACTATTAAATATGCCGAGTTTACTTCCTAAATCCAGTTTGCCTTTTATCATGGAATTTCAGGTTGTATTGAAGGAAAATATAGTTCTCACGCTCTTCAGGGATGAGGTAAATTTTATCTAATGCCTACACTACAGTGTTCCTGAACTGCATTGGTTAATAATTTTGTAATTGTTGACACACAGTACATACTTCTTCACGAGGATTACCAGTTGTATGTTCTACCTCGAATATTAGAATCTAAGAAGATGGCAAAATCTGGACGCACGAAACAAAAGGAGGCAGATCTGGAGTATAATGTTGCAAAGCAGGTGGAGAAAATGATAAGGTATTCCAAAGTTCACGCTTAAATATTGTCATCTTTCAACTATGAAACTTGAAATGCCCATAGCTGATGTTGGGAGTCTATGGTATCACTGAACCAGTAGAAATAGTGAGTCTAAGAATCTTGTGACTTGGGACGTGCAAAGAAATTTCTTAGTGCTTCTAGTGTTTTAGTTTGGGATGGGGAAGTTCCTGAATTGCACCCTTATTGTGATGGTGGATGTGTAAGATGCTTTGCTTGTGGCACACTGTTTTACTGGGCTGGACGTGGGAGGTTTTCTTAGTCTCTTTTTGGTGGTGGCCATTATTATTTTCACAGGGATTTTGATTTTGCTCTTTGGTTTGCTTCATTTTGTTGATATATTTGGAAATTCTGTGTTGAGAATAATGTTCCGGTCTTAATTTTATTGAGAGAAAACATATATAGAGATTATGGTAGCAAGTTTTCCATTAGAATCCGTTGAACTCTGCATAGAGATAACAGATAAAAAGGGAGAACAAAAAAAATTCAAAACAGAAAGTTAAGGGTGAGCCATGTTGGAAGTTACAACAGTAATCAGGCAGTTGTAACTACCAGATTTGTTGGGATATGACTACTAACTAATTACGTGCATTTATCTTTTACTTGCTTTTATTGTTTGGGTGTGCCTCTTTCTCAATTCTAATATGCTCTTTTTCTCTTCAAACAATAAATCATCTTCCTCTCATCTATTAATAAAATTGTCAATGGTACCATTACTATTGAATATTATAAGATTAATAGTGACTATTATTCAGTGAAGTACATGATCAAGCGATATTATCTTGTGATGCCATACATCGCGAAAGGAGAATACTACTGAAACAAGAGATTGGGAGAATGGTATTATTTTTCACAGACCAACCCAGTTTATTGGCCCCTAACATTCAGGTATTTTCTTAATTTTCACTTTGAGTAATAAAAAAAGTGTACCCGACACTAATTGAGGCAAACTTGATATTATTTTCATTCGTATATAAGTGCAATTGTAAGAGACTAAAAATATGTGTTAGAATATACTAGCCTTGTTTATTAGTTTTGAGAATATTGGTGCTTTCTCTTTCCAATTTTCTGATAATTCTACTGTTTGTAGTATGATTATGCTATTGAATTTTAATCAACGAAGAAACAAAAATGTCAAAGTTCGTGAAATTTACCGAGGATCCTTGCAAAAGAGTATCATAAATCAAGATAGAATTTTACTTTTCAATATAGTACATCTTTGATCCTCCAACTTGAGTGCTTTGATCAGTGAATGTCAATCATTAGAGTCCACATGAGTAAGACAAAAGTTCTGATATGTGAGAATTGGATGGATTACTCTTCTCATTGTCTCTGCTTGGAGACTTGTAGTTAGCTCTTTATTGTCTAATGTGTGAAACATGACCTGAGATTTTAAGGGTTGTTTAGGGTGTTAAGCTTTGGGCTTAATATGGTATATTTATTTGCATCTTATTTGTTACAACAGAATGATATTATTCCTTTTTGCGTCATTGGACTAGTTGATATATTTCATTTATATCAACCTGCTTTTTCTTGTTTTTAGTAATTGTTCGCCTGTTTTTAAAATTATTTGATTTGTTTTCTCTAAGGATTTAATGTTTCACACAGATGGTGTTTTCCGCCCTGGCTTTAGCTCAATGTGAAGTGATCTGGTATTTCCAACATGTTGGAATTGCATCATCAAAATCTAAGACTTCTCGGGTGGTTCCGGTAGACATAGTAAATATCATTTCCATTTTATTACTACCTGAGATTTATTTTATGCAAAGTATATAGTTTGAATTTGTTAATATGGTTGTTGACTTACTTTGACTTATATTGTCATGTTTACAGGACCCAAATGATCCAACCATTGGATTTTTGTTAGATGGAATGGACCGTCTATGTTGTTTAGTACGCAAATATATTGCAGGTTAAATTAAGTTAATATTTATTCCAATTTCTTCTGACAAGAATGAATATGATATTTAATTACTACCACTATTGCCCAAGATTGCGGAAGTGCCTGTTTCAAGGAGTACATGGAGAAAAAAATACATATACCTGCCTTTTTAAACTTTTTAAACTGTCAGGCTTTTAAGCTTAATCATAACCATGAGTGCAAAATGCTCTTTGACTTTTTATTCTAATTTTTTTAAGGTGAACATTATTCTAATGATCTAAAGTTAAAATAGTGTTGTCTGGTTATGTGAAGTAGGGTAATATTTATTAAATTTATAAAGTGGGGTGGGGATCAAAGGAAAGCTTTGCAAACTTGTGTTAATCTTAATATAAACTTTTCACAGAAATCACTTTGGGTTAAAAGTTGGTATCAAATTGATTATGCTAATTAATTTCATATCATTTAGGAAGCAGTTGGTTTCTCTGGTATTTTGCGAGAAGTGTACAAAATGTTTTCAAAATATAAGGATGATCAACTATTTGGTTTTTATTTCTTGATGTCCAACTTATTAGAAGTTAGCCCTCCTAGATAAAATATCATCTCATTACTCTCAGATTAGAATCGTTCTGTTCAAACAAATGTCTATGATGCATGTCAAAGACCATGCATGCCAAGCTCCTACGCCACTGCGCTACTAAGGCGCTGGCCATGTCAAAGACCATTTTATTCAAAAGGTTAAGCTGATAAGTGAAAGCTAAATATTTATAATAACCCTTGACACGTTCTCCACATGAAAGCTTGTTTGGTCTTTGGCATGAATTGTGGGCAAAACATAGGTCTATGATTCCTTGTGCTAAGTCTTGTTTTAACGAGAAGAATGGGTGGCTTGGATTGAATCTGTGATGACTTGGTTAGAGGCTTTAATGCAAGGTCAATGACTGTTTCGAATCTAATTATTGAAGAAGCATCTTATCTTCATGAGTGCGCTGTTTTTTCCCTTGGATAACTGACTTTGCTCTTGTGTGAGATGAAAATGCAGGAAGCACACGAGGAGATAATGGTTCCGTTTGACGTCTAACATAAAATTTAATGTTTAATATAAAATTCTATGATATGGCTGAGAAGAGTTTTTCTTTCCGATTTATGTCTCTCCTTTTTCCAACTTAGTAGATTATCAAAATTGACCTATTTGAGGATGATACAAATTTGTGTAAATCTCTAATATTTGGTGTTGCGAAACAGAGAACAGATGAAGAAAGTTTGGAAATAATTTCCTGAGAGTTCGACCATTATTATTTAGTTGTCTCTGCTATTCTAATTCTGAGTCTTGTTTAATTGGATGCTTATTGTACTGTGTTAATATCCTAATACTTGATTTTTGTTCATTTGAATGTTAAAAGTTGCTAATTTTGTAACATTTGTTTGCAGCAATTCGAGGTTATTCATTGTCATATCTTTCATCTTGTGCTGGGAGAATCCGGTTTTTGCTGGGAACTCCTGGAATGGTTGCTCTTGACATAGACGCTAATTTAAAGGGACTTCTGCAGCAAATTGTCCTCCACCTTGAAAATATACCAAAACCACAGGGTGAAAACATATCTGCTATTACTTGCAATCTCTCGGTATGTATAATATATCCCTTTCGTGGATATGCAGTTTTTATATATCATCTTTTACAATATATATTACCACTGAGTTAATAAATAGCAGAAAGTTGTTGGTATGGAATAATCAGTTTGATCAATATACACCGTCTTTCTTAGAAGGAAACTAATTGTTGTAACAAGGGGGCTATAGTTGTAAAATTCATGCTATGCAGATATTAAATTGTGCTAATATGTTCATGATAGCTATTTCATTTGTTTAGTTTTTTTATCGAAAAAGAATCTTGAACAGTATGAAGAGAATAACAGGAAATGAGGATAGGAAACCTTAAAAGAGAATAGTACCAAGAAAGGGGAAAAAAATAAAGAACTGTTGAGGTTAGGGAAATATTAATGCTGCTGAATTCCGCGTATCGGTCAAGAAAAATCTCCCAGGCAAAACCCTGGAAACAAAACACCAAAGGGAATCAAGGGATAAGAACCTTTACCATAATGGGATTTTCATAATTTATTTTTTTCTGTGAATGTTTGAGCTTTGTCTTTGTAGCATTTACCTTCAAACATTTTGTTTATATGAATACTTTGCAAAAATAATTCTTCCAATACTTCTATCAGGAATTTCGAAAGGATTGGCTATCTATTTTAATGATAGTCACTTCTTCACGGTCATCTATAAACATTAGACATTTGGAGAAAGCAACAGTTTCCACGGGTAAAGAAGGCCTATTGTCGGAGGGAAATGCTGCTTATAATTGGTCCAGGTTTTCACCATGATGTTTTTCTTTACATTGTTCCTCTGATGCTTTGTTTTAATAGTCTGAATTAATCAATAATCTTTCAGTCTCTATGGCACAACAGCAGCGGCAAATTAATATTAACTTTAATGCCAGGATTTTCTAGAAGAACACCACAAAGAAAGAAAAAGAACATAAGTTTTTTGTTTATTTAAAAAAAGCAACTCAACTGCCCTTTGCATATTAGAGAAGGAAACTCCCTGTAGAGCCAAAGCCCATAAAGAAATGGGGAATGTTATTGGAGCCCAACAATTGAGTTAGTGATTACTAACTGAATAAAAAGGGGGAAGACAGTTTATAAATAGGTCTAAATTATTATGAAAAATAGGTTACAATGTTAAGTAACCATGGCTGTACTTTCACCTGTAGAATACTGAGAGATACAGATCCAGAAAAAGGAAAGAAACGGATTTGAATGGATACCATAATTATCCTATTGAATCCATTTCATGAAATCTGGGAATGAAGATCAACCAGAAATGAAAATAATTTACTAACAGCTGAGGTCATTTAGGAAAGCCATAATTACTAAGTATCAACACTAACCATTGTCACTCTGTTAGAAATCACATAAAAGGAAAGTAAACTTTAAAGACATGATAACAATACTGCAGTTTTCTTTTGATGCAGATGCGTAGATGAACTGGAATCTCTTCTCTCAAAGCATGGCAGTCTTAGGAAGCTGTATTTCTGTCACCAACATCTCACAGCTGTGAGTGCCTCCCTCTTCCTAAAAACAACAGGGGCTAGTTTTCTATTGTAGCTTTAGATCTTTGGTTTAGATATGGACTCAAACTTTCCTTTCATCCTAAAATTCCAACTTCACTTGCTTATTGCACGAGCTATATTCTTAATTTAGGTATTTCGAAACACTATGTTTGGTCCAGAAGGACGACCTCAGCATTGCTGCGCATGGCTTGGGATTGCTAGCAGTTTCCCAGAGTGTGCTTCTCCTATTGTTCCAGAAGAGGTAGAAGCATAAAACCAGTTCCTCCCCTGCAGTTGGACTGACACTATTAACTTCTCAAGTTTCAATCATGTGTCTGAAACAAATAACTGCATATCATGCTATAGCCTCATTTCAATGCTCAATTTTACTGACATGAAGATGTAATGTGCCAGATATTCCAATTCGATGGCAGTTTCCCATTTATTTAAGGAAATGGAGAATGCTTTTATAATTTTCCCTCCATTAAATACAGATGTTACATCAAAAGGTTAAGGTTTCATTTTATTTCTGGATCCGCTGAAGGAGATGGTTAACATTTCTGACTGGCTTCATGCAACTGTTAGGCCCTGAGTGATATTTTTTATCTTCATTTATAATGAGTAGACTAAGTTCTTCTATTTTAAGCTACTTTGAATTCTGTTGCTTCCAATTTCACTTATCAGAGTTCCACAATGTAATGAATGGCACTGACTTTTTATGAATTGATTCTCATAACTTAAAAATAATCTTAAGGTCCTGAAATCATTCTTTTGCTATCCCCTGATTCATCAAAACAATAAGTTGCATGCATGATGATTGTCTGTGTGAGAAACATGGGTGATTACTTCATTTATTTTCTTCAAGCAGGTTACAAAAATTGGTAGGGATGCTGTTCTTTATGTTGAGTCCTTGATTGAATCCATCATGGGAGGATTGGAAGGATTAATAAACATTCTGGACTCCGAGGGAGGATTTGGTGCACTGGAGAATCAGGTAAAAGTTATGATTACTTTAACAGGTTAGTCCTGTTGCGGAGAACTTACTGTTATATGTGTATCAGCTTCTTCCAGAGCAAGCAGCTTCTTATCTGAATTATGCATCTAGAGTCTCTATTCCTTCGTATAAGTCTCCAAAAGGATCTTCTGGTTTTCCTTTACCTGGCCATGAGAGCTTTCCTGAAAACAGTAGTTCTATCAAAATGTATGTTCTTGTAATCTCCTGCCTTACATATATATCAGATCACTCAGTCAAAACTTTCTGGAGCTAACTATTGCCTTTTCTCTCCTTTTTCTTTCAAAACAGGTTAGAAGCTGCAATGCAGAGGCTTACTAACTTATGCTCTGTTTTAAATGACATGGAGCCTATCTGTGTATTGAACCACGTCTTTGTTCTAAGAGAGGTTAGGCATGCATCTTTCAATTCTTCATTATTTTCTGTGGTTTAATTTTCAATATTGCTGTGGCAAACAGTCTAGGCTGTCTTGGTTTTGGTATTGAACCACGTCCTCGTTCCAAGAGTGGTTTGTTTTCTGTGGTTCAATGTGTCAAGGGCCATTTTAACTGAATTAAAGTGGTAATTGAGGGCTTTTGAAAAGTGTTATTATAACTTAAATATAAATTTTATTGTATTTTAGCTTGATATAATGGTCAACTATTGACTAAATGTTCATGTAATGGATCATTAATACAAGTTTAGCACCCATCCACTCCCATCGCTAGAAAATGCACATTTAGATCTAGTAAATCCGTAGATCCTTTTATTATCATTTTAACACAGCCATTCATGCAGTACATGAGAGAATGCATCCTTGGGAACTTCAGGAGAAGATTGCTTGGAGTATTGAAGACTGATAATGACCTTCAACGGCCTTCTGTTCTAGAGTCCTTGATTCGAAGACATGTTAGCATTGTGCATCTTGCAGAGCAGCACATCAGCATGGATCTTACCCATGGTATTCGAGAAGTTTTGCTTTCAGAAGCCTTTTCTGGACCTGTTTCTTCGCTGCACTTGTTTGACAAGCCAGCAGAGCAGCATACTGGATCAGCTACAGAGTCTGTGTGCAATTGGTATATAGACAACATAATCAAAGATGTATCAGGTGCTGGGATATTGTTTGTACCACTTCATAAATGCTTCAAGAGTACAAGGCCTGTTGGTGGATATTTTGCAGACTCAGTCACTGATCTCAGGGAATTGCAGTCTTTTGTACGTATATTTGGTGGCTATGGAGTTGACAGGCTGGACAGAATGCTGAAAGAACACACTGCTGCACTTTTAAATTGCATTGACACATCATTAAGATCAAATCGTGATGTATTAGAAACAGTTGCAGCCAGCCTCCTTTCTGGGGATAGATTCGAAAGAGAAGCTTCCGTAAAACAAATAGTTGATCTGGAAACTGTTGTTAGTTTTTGTATTCAAGCTGGCCTATCTCTGGCATTTGATCGGTTGCTAGGTGAGGCTGCTGGTGCCATACTTGAAGAAGGTGCTCCTCTGATTCATTCACTACTGACTGGGATGCTTAAGCATCTGCCTGATGAAATACCTGAAAAGGAAGAGATTAGGAGAATGAGGAGAGTGGCAAATACTCAAGGTGTGGTTAGTGATCATGATTCACAGTGGATAAGATCAATTTTAGAAGAAGTTGGTGGTGCAAATGATGGTTCCTGGAGCTTGTTACCATACTTATTTGCCACATTCATGACATCTAATATTTGGACCACTACTGCATTCAATGTGGACACAGAGGGTTTTAGTAACAACATCCATTGCCTGGCAAGGTTAGCGTTATGTCATAGGTCTAATGAATTATAATTTCTCAGGGATATAATGTAAAAAGAGTGGAGTTTAAAGCTTCCATGATGACTTGTAGTTTGTATTTACATGCTTATAATCTGTTTGAATGCCATTGGATAAAACTCCAGCCAGTAATTTTATCAGCTTGATTGAGAGAGTATCTCAAGATTTTCATCTTGTTGATCACACTTTTAGAAACTGAACTAAGAATCACTGTGTAGTAAACTTTTAGAAGTTTTTATCGTCATTTATCTCATCGTCTCATCGTCTCATTTGTCCTGTCTCTCTCTCCTGACCAATTTTGTGAATACTGCCGGGCAGGTGCATTTCTGCAGTGTTTGCAGGAAGTGAATTTGTTAGATTGGAACGAGAGTATCAGCAGAGACAGTCTTTATCCAATGGGCATGCTAGCGAGGCAATGGATCCTGAGTATCCAAGTCACATGTCCGCTGAAGCGAGCATTAAGTCCACAATGCAGTTATTTGTGAAACTCTCTGCAGAGATTATTCTAGATTCTTGGAGTGAAATAAATAGGTAAGTATGTATACTGACTAGAGAACACTTCTGGTTGAAACAAATATATGCCTGTTGAAAAGTATTGACACGCATGGCTGCAATAGATTTCAGCTGACTTTCCTTGGTGCAAGTGCTCTGTTTCTCTGAAACATTTAGTGCCTCATTGTTGATGCTGAATTTTTCTTTTTTCTTTTTATCAGATCTCATCTTGTAGCACAGCTTATATTCCTTGACCAACTTTGTGAAATCTCGCCATACCTTCCACGAAGTTCACTTGAATCCCATGTCCCCTATGCCATTCTCCGATCTGTATACAGCCAATACTATGCAGATACTCCTTCCACTCCGTTATCAATATTGAGCTCTTCACCACGGCATTCGCCTGCAATATTGCTATCACATGGATCTCCGGTAATACGGCAGCCTCGTGGGGATTCCACACCACAGTATGGTGGCAATGATTCAGGTTATTTCAAAGGATCTTCATCATCACATGGCCATGAACACCACCACCTTTATGAAGCTGATAGTGGTGGCTCAAGGAGCATGGATAACAAGCACAGGAATGTCCGTCGTTCAGGACCCCTGGATTACAGTTCAGGCCGAAGTCGAGCGAAATTCGTGGAAGGCTCAACTTCCGGGAGTACAGGACCAAGTCCCCTACCAAGGTTTGCTGTATCTAGGTCTGGTCCTCTAGCATACAAGTAGGGAAGATGAGGAAAATGCTCAACAGAAAAAAGGGCTAGTAAATTATTAGAGCTGCTTTTAGTGACAAGGTATTCCTCACCATAGCTTAGCATATTTGCAGGTTCCCTTCAAATTTTGGCAAGGTGTATATTGTACTTCCCTTGAGATTCCTCTTGTAGCCCGAGTAGTTCAATACAAGTTGATGTCTATATCATTCATATTGCTTTGTGATAGTGGTGCCACCAAAGAACTAGTGTGTACTAAGATCTCTACATAGCCAGAGACCAATGGGTCAAAGGTCCAGTTATAGATGTTAGTATGAAAAACATATTTACTTCTAACTTCTAAGAACATAATTATTTAGTACAGTGATTTGTAGCTATCGAATCAGATAAATGGTTTGAGATGCATGTAAAATTGTCGTTATATTGTTTTGTTGTTAGTTATTGGCGATTATGCGAGTTCTTTCAACTTGAATATTATCCTCTATCCTCTGAAGAAATATGTATCGAAGTATAAATTGATAGAGGATGTACCATTTGGAAGGAATAATATACAGCACGTATTTCTTATTTTTTTTTTAAAAATTTATACAAACTTTATATGGAATAAATTGTTACATTTATTTTAAGTATTTTTAAGTTGGATTTAATAAAATTTATATTGAATTTATTTTACATTTTTGTTACTACGTAATTAACTCTGAAATTTTTAGTCAAAATAAAAATAAATCAATATGCATTTTTAAATAATAAAAATATCATATAATTAAAAAAGGATATATCTATATTTTCTTATGTTTACGGCATTATCCCAGCTTAGCAAATGAACCAATTAATGTGGTAAGACCCCTCATCCTGTTGAGGTTAATTTGTGTGTGTGTGTGTGTGAGGGTAATAATTCACACACATTGCATAATCTCTAAACACTAATTATGTGCCCGCAGAAGGTTCATCGTATTCTCTGCAGAAAGTTCCGACTTTGAACTCACTTCACCCTTGAAACATTATTTATTACTATAAAACTAGTAGTAATATACTAACTTCACTCCTTCCTCAAAATTAATTTCATTTCAATCATATTACAATTAATACTCCTCTAATCCTTAATATAAGATATTTTTGGGAAGTTTATCTTGGTGCCAAATATAAGATATAGTTTCCATTTTTGTCAATTTTTTTTTCTTAATTTATTGCTATTGATGCCCTTTCAACCATTATCATCAAATTCACGAGTTGATTTCTTGAGTTCCGTTTTTATCTAACTAAATTGATTAAAGTCCCTAGTAAACTTTGTGTCATTGTTAGCTCGGTTAAATTCACGGGTTTACATCGAGTTTATCCACTAGTGCAAAAAAAGGCTTTTAAGACCAGGACAAAAGAGGGTCGTAAGGCCGGACATACGATCGGTCTTGTTCCAAATGTATTAAAAGTCTACCATTTAAGACCAGGACTCGAACCGGTCTTAAAGAAACTCTTTTAAGGCAGGACATTTAAAAACTTGGGTCTTAAAAGTTGTACTAAATGAAGCGAAATATTTTTTGTTCGGTCCTAAAGCTCAACTTTTAAGACCAGGCCAAAAAATAGGCCGCTCTTAAAAGATCGGAATTATAAGACCGAGACAAGACACATACGGTCGAAAAATAGCAGCTTCTAAGACCAGACGACTAATTATACACGGTCTTAAAAGCCCGACTTTCAAGAGTGGATGATAAATACATCGGTCTTAAAGATTTTGATTTAAAACGGACGTCTAAATATACCGGTCTTAAAAGACCAACTTTTAAGACCGGGTTTAATATCAAAACTCAAAAGTGGTCGACCTTTAAGACCGGTCATATGATTACATCCGGTCTTAACAAGTGAACATTTAAGACCGGCTTATTATTTCCGGTCTAAATTTTCCAATTTTTCCCTCGCTTTGTTCTTCCGATTATATATATACACAAATCCACCACCCAATCCAAAGACATAAAAGTCGATACTTTAAGCTACAAGCTATGAACAATTATTTGAATAAATTGAATTGGAAAAAGAATACAAATATTATTCACCATGAGCTATTTGGCCTCTTAATTAATGATTACTATGACTACAACATCTAAATTAATTCATACAATAAGACAACTTACTTACAAATACAATAAGTTACAAGTACAACATACATGCGCCCAAAATAATATTCACCATGCCTTCATCTGATTCCCCCACCCAACAACGTAACATCCTCTTATATAACATGCCCCTTTGGATCGGATCCCGCCACAAAAATAAAACAAGAACAAAATTCATAGTCAGTGACATTAACTATGAACATAGATAGAAGGAATATAATATATATAGTTAAAGCCTTAAAGTCTTCAAAGAAATCTGCATATGAATATTACCTTATGAATTGACTCTTTTATAAAGTGATATCTTCCCATATCCCTTCTTGATGATCACTTCTTATCTTAGGGTTCATTATCCAGCTTCATCTTCTTCGTTCATGTCGGTAGACCCCTTGAAAAAGGAGTACTCTCAGGAATACCATAATTTGAATTCATTTCCTCATCAATATCAATGACCCTCTTTCCTTGGAGAGCTACGAGACCACATTTTATTTTCTTGATCGGTGATATAGAACACTTGTTTTGCCTGGTCCGCCATAATAAAAGGTTCATCTCCAAAACTTCTACCATTGACATCGACTAATGTAAATCCTAGCCGATCGATCCGAACACCATTATTGACATTAACCCACTTGCATTTGAAAATGAGAAATCTAATTTTCACATAGTCCACCTCCCAAATCTCTTCAATAACCCCATAATATGGCATGTTTGCCAATAAAGGGCTCTTGTCTTTCGAATGGAGAAGTGCATAGATTCAGCCTCTAACATAACACCAGCGTTTACGATTTGTGCTCGTATCATCTAGGGACTTCGTGTAAAATGTATAACCATTGATCACATACGAATTCCAACTTATGACATCAACCTCGAGGACCACCTGCTAACCATTTGATTGTATCGGAACACATTCCTCTCCCTCGACCTTTTGTTTGAACCGGTTTGCAAAAGTTCGTTATGCTCCCTAATCAACCTTTGTTCGAGTCATTCGATGATTTTCTTTCCTTACGGCTGCTTTATGTGCAGCTATCTGGCTTGAACTTCATCGACATTATTCAAGATGTATAAGTGGACTTGTGACAATTCATCGGGATCCACACTCTTTACGAAGCCCCTCGTCTACCCCCATGACATCGACGTTTTGGAAGCCCAATATGTCTTACTTTGGCCAAATAATTTTGACAAAATTCCATGGCTTCTTCGAAACATATTTCGAACAATCGATGCTTCAAGCCGGTATCGTTCTTCACGTACCCTTTTAGGAATTTCATAGATCTTTCAATTGGGTACATCCACCGTAAATGGATAGGGCCGCACATCTTTATCTCCCTCACTAGATGAACAATTAGATGAACCATGATGTCAAAAAATCTAGGAACAAAAAGCTTCTCAAGGTGGCACAAGATAAGATATCCTTCATTCTCCAATTCATCCAACTTTTTAATCTCGAAAACTTTACTACAAAGCGCATTGAAGAAGACACAAAGTCTAGTCAAAACGACCTGAAGATCATATTCGGCGATGCCTCGAAAAGCTATTGGGAGTAGTTTGTTGCATCAAGACATGACAATCATGAGACTTTTGGCCTACTAATTTCAAGTCCTTCATCGATACAAGCCTCTTCAAATTTGAAGAATACCCGTGGGAACTTTTGTGCCATGTAAACACTCACAAAAACTTCGTTTCTCATCCTTAGATAAATTATGAGAAGCCTAGGGGGGACAATAAGTTCTCTTCCCATCGGCCTTGGATGTAACTCTTCGCGTATTCCCATTGCTATCAGATCCAATCTTGCCTTCACACCATCATTGGAACTACCTTGTATGTTGAGAAGCGTCGACAATACTATCACATACGTTTTTCTCCACATGCATGACATCAATACCGTGTCTTACAGAAGACCAGAAGAATACAGATCTCTTTTTCCATATATTTGTTTCTTTTCTACTCTTTGCAGTCTTACCGAAGACGACATTGATATTTTTCACCTTTTCATAAACTTGCTCCCCAGTCAACGCCACCGGAGCATCTTCATACTCTTGGCCACCAAAAAATGCTTTCTTTTCTTTAATCGACGATATGGGTGGCCTCGTCTAAGAAATTGAAAGAGATTTGCCGTATCCCTCAAAATAACCAAATTCAATAAAAGATTTGCAGTAATAGGGAACCTGGATCGTTTTCCCAAAGAATTCACAATGTCCGATCGAATAACAGTGAAACAAAAACAAGTAAAAATGGGGGTTTTTTGTTCAAACAGATTTAAAATGAAATTGAAAGAAATAGAACGAAATATTGAGAAGCTGATTAAAGTCGATCAACCCAACATTCAGATTCGAGAGACTCCCATCATTGAACAAAATATAAATAACCCACGTTTGGCTCGACGAACCGAGATCTCTGCATTCGCCCGTAAAATCCCTCGACTAGACGATCGCCTAGAATATGTCCGAACAGCGGCGTCCTTTCGTGCGATCGCACAAGTAAAACTTAAAACCTAGTTCGAACTCAGTCCTTGGGATAAACCAAACCGAATATTAAATCTAATATTGAACTATTTCGTAAATCGAATCCGATTAGAGGAAAATAGAAACGAGTTAAATTACCAAATAAGCACAAGTTCTCTGGATGAATCATGGAATCCTCATGTTGGGTTAACAATAGAAGTTTAGCCAAGCATAGCTAAGCAAAACGAGAAGAAAAGATGAAGAAGAACATGAAGAACAACTCGAGAGAAAATAAAACTTACGTATTTCAATCCAAAAGCTGTCTAAAACGTGAATGAGAATATTTTGGCGGCTGACCTAACTAAATAAAACCTAGCTGCCATGCCAAAACGAAATAGGCCCTACTGTTGGCCCAAAACAAAAATAAGAAATCTCTAATAAATGGTCTTTATTACAAAATTCGAGCAGAATAAAAATCCAGAAAAATGGGTCTGTCTTTAGCTCCAATTTCGTCCATCTTCTTGTCCAAATCAGCCTTTCAAGTCTTCATAACAATTGTAGCCCTCTGAATCATCTAAAAAAGGAAAGAAGAATCAGGCTAATCAGATATCTAGATCAAAAGATATGGCGAAAATACTAAATCACTGTAAATCTGGAATTTAATCATAAAGAATGAATCAAATCCAATTAAAAGCTCAAAGCCCAATTAAGTAATAAAATCCATTATTTATTAGTCAAACCTTCCTAATTTTATTCACCAAGAGATACAAATAAGTGTAATAATATTCAATCATCAGAAATCTCCTATGTTCAAGATAAACCGTCTTTCTTCCATGTTGAAGTTGATGGTAGCGTGTGCCTTCTTCACAAATAGGACATGCTTTATGGCCTTTTACACTATACCACGACAAGTTCCCATATCTTTGGGAAGTAGTTTAAAGTACAAAATATCATGGCTCGCATTTTAAACACCTCCTTCTTGAAAGAGTCAAAAACATCAACACCTTTCGCCCACAACTCCTTCAAGTCTTCGATCAAGGGTGAAGGTAAACATCAATGTCATTTTCGGGTTGTTTCGGTCCCAAAATCAACATAGACAGCATGATGTACTTTCGTTTCATGCATAACATTGGAGATAAGTTGTAAATAATCAGTAGTACAGGCCATGAACTATGTATGCTGCTAAGACTTTCATATGGATTCATGCTATCCGTGCTAAGGGCAAGCCTAAGGTTCCTAGGTTCTTCGCTGAAGTTCGGAAATAATTGATCGATTTTCTTCCATTGAGAAGAATTGGCCGGATGTCGAAGCTTTCCATCAGAAATCCTCTCATCTGCATGGAACCTTGGTATGATTGGAAGATACCACAACACTTTTGCAGGCCCCTTATTTGACTTGTACCTTAGGGTTTCACATAGCGGACAATTCTGCTCCTCTTCAAACTCTTTTCTATACAATACGCAATCATTCGGGCATGCATGGATCTTTTTGTACTCCATCCCCAGTGGACAAAGTATTTTCTTAGCATCATAGTATCGATGCGGCAACACATAATCATCCGGAAGCATGTCCTTAAAAGCCTCAAGCATTTCTGAAAAACTCTTGTCGCTCCATCCATGACGTGCCTTCAAGCTTACCAATTTCAATACAGCATTCAACAATTGGTATTTTTTACACCCATGGTATAGAGGGGTCTTTGCATCACTGCACATATTACCATATGCATGTGATTGATGAAAAGCCTCTTCTCCTACATCGCGGATAATGTCCTCTATGTGATCATCCATATCCGTGTCATTATCATCAAAGGTCACTTCCCTATGTTGAGACCCACTTGGTATTTTTTCACCATGCCATACCCATCTTTTGTATAAGTCTTACAAATTCCTTCACAAATTAAATGTGTGTGTATAACTTCAGGACTTAGTCGCCTCTCATTCAAACATTTTACACAAGGGCAATAAAACTTCCCAACCTCGGCATGGGCATTTTGTTTAGCAAATTTTATAAAGTCCCTCACCCCATTCGATATTCAACACTCGTCGTTTAGCATTTATCCAACTGTGATCCATAGTAGAATTCCTATATATATAGACGGAAAGATTTAACATACATATATATGCTCAAATGTCGGTTATGTCTTTTTTTTTTTCCTTTTTTTTCCGGATAAACTTGCTCATTAAATGCAGAACGAAGAATCACTTTTGGTCATAAATGTATCGCAGTGAACCCAAGAACCAAAATAAATGCATGACGAGGAAATTAAATGCATCGCGTGAAGGTCTTGTGGACTCACTGTATCATATAAATTCAAATGCGTTTGCTTAGTCTTTCTTCTCCCGCCACGAACGTTGATGTTGCGAGCATTTAAAGAGTACCCTAAAAACATTTATTGGTCAGTTGGGATCAGCAGTCCCCATTAGATAGTAACAATTGGGTATATAAAGTTTCCCCTTTTTAAGACTATTCATTTCCTCCTTTGCAAGACAAACCATTACACAATTAATACATTCTCATCGTATTTTACCTTTTCGGGGTTTACATATCAGACTTGCATAGACAAAGGCGGGAAATGTATACTTCTATTCACACACCGAACCATTATATAACTAACGGGATTAGATGAACACAATAACATTCACATATCCGCACAGGTTAATAAGCAAACAAAAGGGAAAACAAAACTAAATATAAACTCACCGAGCTTTAGGAGTGGTCCTTGAGAAGAACAAATTGTCGCCAAATTCGTTCATCAATAAATGTGTAAACTTCCCAAGGATGTTTGGCGGCGGAACCTCGAGAAAATATACGTGTTAGCGAGAAAGGTCTTAAACTTCCTCCACCGAACAGCACAATAAGACAATGTCTTGTCTTTCAACTTCGACTTGATCGGGGACAATGTATGTAACCGGATAGTCTCCCAAATAGGATCCTTTACTTTCTTAGAGTCCACACTTTTCCACTCATCTGTCAAGATGCTAACCTTCTTTGCGTGCTAGACGGCCGACAAAACTATTATATTTGCTTTTATTAGGACCGACGGGTTCCAACCTTTCATCAAACCGAATCTCGAGCTTTGACCCGGAAGTCGACTTAGGGTCACATCCATCATTCGTGTACCTCTTCTACCACGGCGTGTAGGGCGATTACGAGCCTCATTGTGAGATGAAGAGGGTTCGTTCTCACTCACACCGATCCACCGAAGCTGCGCGTTGCGGAACACGAATAGAATCGTTTTCACCGCCATTTTCGAGACGGGAAGAGAGGAATGCGAGCAAATGAGAGAGTAACGGGGGCTGATGGTACGTGGGCGAGGAAGAGAGGTAATGCAACGGGAAGGGTTTTGAACGTGAATAGAGGTTCTCCACGAGTAACAAAAGCTTTCGCGAAGAAATGTATAACTTGCGTGAATTTTTAAGACCGGATGCAAAAGAGACGATCTTAATATTTATATTAATCCCGGTCATAATAAAAGTCCGATCTTAAAAGTTTAACCTTTAAGACCGTTCCTTGTAAAACACCGGTCTTAATATTAATGAACTTTTTTTAAAATACCGGAAGTATCATATGTCCGGTCTTAAAAGAAAACTTTTAAGACCGTCTTTTTAATAAGTTCGGTCTTAAAAATTTAGACTTTTTATATTTAAATTTTTCCTTATTAGGTTTTAACGCGAGAAAATATAAGTACGGCTATATGAGATATATTTATAAAGTAATTGAAATTTCAATTCAATTTTTAAGACCGGTTGTTTTTTAGTCGGTCTCAATAATGTTTTTAAGAGTGGTGAAAAATTGGTCGGTGCAAGAAGTTCTTTATATTTACGGAAGCGCCAGGTCATTCCTTTAAGGCAGGGGTGTCGATTCTCCGCTCTAAATGAGGCGGTCTTAAAACCCTTTTTTGCACTAGTGATCGTTTTTACGTTTCTAGTTTACAAAATTGTGTTAATTCACTTTTAAACTCATGTTAAATTTTTCGATTTTGTTGTCCTTAACGGCTTTATATATGAATTTTATAGAAATTTCTTTATTAAATATAATAAATTATGAATATTGATATATTTAATTTTAATTATTTTGATTTAAAATATATTGAAATTAAATTATTATCATTTTTTATAATTTAACTATACACTATTAATACCTATTTAATTATAAAAACAAACTCTTATTAGATGATACAAGTTTACGTCATTGTTATAAGTTTTGTCACTCGTGAATTTGACAACCTTGCTCTTAACAATAACCAAGGAGAAAAGGGAAGGCGGAAACTAAGAAAGATGACTAAAATATTTTAGAAAATATATGTTATATTACTAATCCAACTAACTTTCTTAATATAATCAAATCAAATAAATATATCTTATATATGGGATAATTTTTATAGCGTTGGCCCAAAAAATAGAACTTTAATGGCGCGCCATTTGCCATCCACATTCAGTGTTTCAAACAGAACCAATGATTCAGGGTAACACTGTCTGCAAAAGATGATTAGCATTTTGGGCGAGGCAGCACGTGCTGCAGCTATTCACTTCATCAATACATGATCCAATAAACATGTTCTAGGTTGAACAATATCAACAAACAGAAATATCTAGTAATGTTTGTTCCTTTGTTCCCGATTAACTTCCACCCAAATGTGAACCTAATTCCCCAAACTGTTCAGTAGTTTCCACATTGTCGTCTGAGAGCCTGACTGCATCTAGCTTGTGGCTGCAGAAAGTAGAATGAATTCTAGTTTCTGGAGGCAAGTCCAACTTGTATGCCACTGGTACTATCTTTTCCAGCACCCTATATGGACCAAAGAACTGTGGGGCTTGTTTTTTATTACTTCTTGTGGCTGCAGAAATTTGTCTATAGGGTTGCTGCTTCAAAAACACCCACTTTCCTACCTCAAAATCCCTATTAGACTTTTCATATCAGCCTTTTGCTTCATGGTATTGGCTGACCTATGCAGATGATGCTTCAAAACAGCTTCTCTTGCTTCAAAACTCCTATCTACAGCCTCCACAATAGCTGTCCGAGGCACATAAGGAACATAAACGCAAGGTTTCCTGGCCATACAAAAACTCATGAGGAGTGGCTTTGGTGGATGTATGAAAATCGGTGTTATACCACAACTCTGCCAAAGCTACCATTGACTCCATTCCTTGAGAACTTCCCAACACATACACCTCAAGCAGGATTCCAAACACCTATTAAGGACTTCGGTTTGACCATCACTTTGAGGATGACCAACACATGCACTTTGAGAACCTTAAGAAACTCTTTCCAGAAATTACTAAGAAAAAGTGGATCTCTATCACTTACAATTTCCACCAGAGCGCCATCAACTTGTAAACTTGATCCAAGAAAGCTTGTGCAAGTGTAGAAGCTGAATAGGGATGAGAAAGAGGGTCATTCTATCAACAATTACCCAAATCACTTCTCTACCTCCAGATTTAGGCAACCTTCTATGGAATCCATTGATATGCTTTTCCATACTTTACTTGGACTTGATAGTGGGTTTAACAACCCAGGTGCAACAACTGTTTCATATTTACATCTAGAACAAGTATCAAAGCCCTTAATAAAGTCTTCAATATCCTTATGAAGATGTTTCCACCAAAACAACCCCTTAACCTTGTAACAAGTCCCTTGGATGCCTGAATGGCCTCCTTGAGGACTTGCATGAAGCCATTCCAACATGTTAAGACTAATAGCTAATTAGTATCTTGTATATAGATGATTAGTGTTGTACATCTGCTGGCTGTATACCTGACACATGTATGGTCAGGATTACTTTGTAACCATTTTCTGTTATACTCATTCTAATATAAAGTGCACAGTGCGCAGGGGTGCAATTCACCTTTTGCGCAATTCATTCCACTACGTTTGTCCTTTTCTCTTTCTCCGTAGCTTACTCTTCAATTCAGCAACAACCAAACAATTATTTTTCTTCAAATAAGTGTCATCCCATGAATACCATTGAAACACTCCATCTTTCTCTTTTACTACAGCTAGGATAGCTGCAATTTCTGGATCTAATTCTCAATTTTTTTGAATTTCTTCCAACAATTTAGGAATAGTTTTCCAAAGAAATCTGCAATATTTGAGAACCATGCAATCTTGACAAAGCATCAGCCACTGTGTTATCATTTCCTTTCTTATATTGAGAACCATGCAATCATAGTCATACCCTAAGAGGTTTGCTATCCAATACATCTGAAACGATGTTTTCAATTTCTATCCTAATAGATAGTTGAGACTTTGCTGATATATTCTAATAATAAACTTGCTAGGTTCCAAATATTGGTGCCAATACTCCATCGCTTGCACCACAGCCAACAAGTTTTTTTTTTTTTTCAATATATAGAAAGACTCAACTGTTTAGGAGCTAGAGCCTTACTAAAATAAGCCAATGGCTGCCCTTACTGCATCAATACAACATCGATTCCTCCACTACACACATCAGTTCCAACCACAAAGTCCTTAGAGCAATTTGGCAGCGCTAAAACAGGTGCTAAAATCAAAATTTTTCCAATTCTTGGAATGCTTCAGCTGCTATTTTTGACCATTTAAAGGCATCTTTTCGTAATAAAATTGTAAGAGCCTTGGCTATAGATCCATACCCTTGAATAAACCTTCGACAGTACCCAGCCAAGCCAAGGAAAGCTCTCAACTGTTTTGCTGTCTTCGGTTGAGGCCAATCAGCAACATCCTAGATTTTCTTTGGATCTGTAGCCACCTTGCCTTCATTGATGATATGACCAAGGTACTCTACACTGTTAGCAGCAAAGGTACACTTGTTCCTTTTGACAAAATACTGATTCTCTTGCAATATTCTTATTACTTCTTCAAGGTGCTAAGCATGTTCTATAATGGTAGCACTATAAATCATAATGTCATCAAAGAAAACAAGGACAAATTTCCTTAGGAGAGGACTAAAAATGTCATTCATAGCTCCCTAAAAAGTGGCTGGAGTATCAATCAATCCAAATGGCATGACTAGCCAGTCAAAGTGCCTCGAATAAATCTTAAATGCTGTCTTGTTACAATCAATTGGCTTAATTCTGATTTGATGGTAACCAGCCTCAAATCAAGCTTAGTGAACGACCTAGCAGCATGTAACTCATCAAGTAGATCCTCCACTAAAGGAATAGGGTATTGATTTTTCATCGATTTCTCATTCAATTCACGAAAAATCAATACACATTCTCCAAGTTCCATCTTTTTTTTAACCAAAACAATAGGGGCCGAAAAGGGAGAGAACTTTCCTGGATAACCTCTGTTTGGAGCAAGTCAGCAACTTGTTTCTCAATCATATCTTTCTGAGCTGCTGAATATCGGTAAGGCTTTAGGCTTATAGGATTTGTGCCTTCATGAAGCACAATAGGATGATTATGGCGTGGCCTTAGTGTAGGGAGTCCTTTTGTCTCATCAAATAATCCTCCAAACCTATCAAGAGACCTATGGGTTTCTGTTGGTAATTCTGAAATTCTTGAAAACTCTGTGCCACAACCTTGTGGCCCTTGTTTAATGGTTGCAAAACTTGAACCAAGTACATATAATGTTCAGAACATTGGTTGAACGCCAATCTTGTAGAAGGAACCTCCCTTAGAGTGCTTGTAGGGATTGCTTGCAACTCACACAGCTTACCCTTATACCGGAATTGCATAGAGAACTTCTCAAAGTCCCAAAAAGCACTCTTGATAGTCTTCAACCATGGTAGTCCTAACACAATACGTAATGCATGTAGTTTGATTATCCTAAGGTCACACATAAAATCCAGACCTTGCATTTTCCACCTAAATCCATGACAAACACAAAAAACTTAATTTCCTACTCCTTGCACCTGAACTACAACAAGAGGAGCTTCTGTTTCTTTTTAGCCTAACCTGATAGAAAGATCATAGTCCATAAAATCATGGGTACTGCCATTGTCAATCAAAATATGAATGGTTCTTTACCCATACTCCCTTGAATGTGCATATATGCACTTGTGTCAACCCCATTGATGGCATGTAAAGAAGTCAAAAGGGGAAAAATCATCCTCACTTTCAGTTTCTGGTTCAACCATTTCATTGTTGCTTGTATCTTCAATTAGATTTAGTGTAACTGGAAAGTTTCCCTTTGAGGACACTTGTTATCACAAGAAAAAGGTGTATGATAGTAGAAACACAGGTTCTTTGTTCTATGTTCTATGTTCTAATTCTTCTTCAAGGGTAAGAGGTTTAAATGTCCTATTCGGCTTCTTAGGTATTAAAGATAAAATCCTGGATGTGTTACCAAAATATTTATCAGGCTAAGGAGGTTTATTGTTTAGCAACGTCGTGCAATATGTAGTAGAAGGAGGGAGAGTTGATGGAAAATTCAAGGAAGGTCCTGGGGTTGAAATTGGTACATTCCTCCCTGATTTTTCTACTGGAATCTTCGAATTTAAGTTATCAATAGTTATCTCCTGCATCTTTGCTAATCTTCGTGGCTTCGTTAGTGTCTTAGGGTTAAATGTTTGGACCAGGCCTGCCAATTCTGGTTTAAGGGCTGAAACATATGCACCTACCATATAATCTTCAGCATTATCTAATTTGGAAACAATATAATCAAATTCTGCATTGTAATCAACCAAAGATCCTGTTTGCCACAAGTGTGTGAGATTACTCCTGGGATTTTCAAACGTTAGACCAAAATTATCTTGCGAGATTAATGCGTATTCATCCCAGGAAGGAAGACAGTTGTGTAATCTTCTTTCAAGTACATGGTGCCATTGAAAAGTCTTGTCATCATGATTAAGAGAAGCCATCTTTACCTTGCTTTCTTCCGGTGTATCATCTAGCTTAAAGAACTGCTCACACTTAAGGAGCTAGGTCAATATATCATCTACACAATATCTAGGAAACTCCAATTTTATAAATTGCATTGATTTATGGTACTGTGGTTGCCTTGGCCGATGTTCTTGATATCTTTCTTGGTGTTGATCATGATTTCTTGGAACATTCTATCCAACTACACGAATTTCTTGCTGTATTTTTTCCAAACCAGTGTTGAATCCTGCCAATAGCCCTAGCAATGTGTTATCCATGGTTTGCAATCACTACTCAATAGTTTGAAATCTTTCTTCTGCCATTCTTGACCTTTCTTGAAGCCTTGTTTCAACTATGTAATAGAGAATAAAATAGGAAGAACATATGGTCAAGGATGATGGCTCTGATACCACTGATACAAAATTGATATTCTGTATAAAAGAAGGGAGAAGAGAGGAGAACAAAACCAGAACAAAAGGGTAAAAGAAGAAGATGATGCTGAAGAAGAGATTTTGAATAATCTCTCCACTTACTGTCTTATGCACAAAACTGATATACTGTTATAGAAATGAAGGATTGAGCTATATATAATACTAAAGCCTCCCTCAAGTCCTAACTAACGGCTAGTTAGGATTAATAACTAATTACCTACTAATTATCTAGTTTATAATTAGGTCCCTAGTTCTATCTTACAATTAGGCTCCTAAATGGAGAAATGTATAATTCCATATCAATTTCCCTCGACAATCATTTTCTTAGAAACCAACTTAAGGGGTGTTAGAATATCAGGAAATAAATTAGGAGATTTGTTAGAATATTAGGAAATATATTAGGAGATTAGGATCTCTTGATTATAGGATCCTAATCATAATAGATTTGATTTCGGATTTCCTAGTCTTAACTGTAATCCTTAATTTCCCTCAACTAATTTCTCTTCCTTCGCCTATATATATATATATATATATATATTGATATTGTAACTTTTCTTCATCTAAATATATATAGTTAGTGTTTATGCCTCTGAACTTTAATATGGTATCAGAGCTATGTTTGGATCTAAACGTGATTTTCCTAAACTTAAAGTTTAATTTAGAATCAATTCTGGTTGAGATATCCACAATATATACAAGCCATTTTATCCTAAATTTAAGTGATTTAAAATATACGATTAAATTTAAGTTTAGTTTCATAATATACTTGAGCTTTTAATTTTCTTATTTTACCCTTTGAATAGCTAAATATCATAAGTAACTAATTTATTATAATCAATGTATTACTAACTTGAAAATTAAACTCATGACACTCTTGTTTGAAAATTAAAGTTAAAAATGAAAAATGCATTCACATGTTTTAAAAATATAACTATATTGGTTAGTTGAAGCAAAAGCACAATATTAATTTAGTTAAGCAGTTGATATTTTATTCATGTAGTTAATAAATTGTTGATCTGTTTGTGATTATAAACCAGCTAGCCAAGAATATTGTGATCCACATTGTATTCAGCAGGTCATCCATATTGTATTCTCTTCTTCTTTTTCTATGTTCTCATTTCTCATTAGCCATCTCAATATGCGTCAAGTTTGATATCTTGTTCAGGTTGTTTGTTTCAAGTATGTCCACTTTACTTTTGATAGAGTCAAAGACATAAATGTTCTTGTCATGGGCTGATTGATTATGGGTTAGTCTATTATATATAGAGGCTTATTTGTACTCTCTTTCATTCAAGGATTAATAATATTCAGAGGCTCTTGTTTCCTCAATGCTTCAGATTCTAAAAATATATATATAGAGAGAGAGAGAGGATGTTGGTGAAGAGAGGTTGGATGAATGAACCTACCGGTCGTGGAAGAAGAGACGGAGGAGGGAGGCACCGATCGAGTCGGGCTTCTCGGGCAAGAGCTTGACTCATTGTGCAATATTCCTGATTATGAAATTTATTGTTCAAAACTATTACTCCCTTCTATCCAAATATAAAATCCATTTAATTTTTCTTAAAATATTCAGGAAGCTAAATAAATTATTTAACCATAACATATGTTCTGTATCATTAGATTATATATCAATATATAAGTCAGAAAAATTAGTTTAGAGAAAAAATATTAATTATAAATACTTTAAAGTAATTTATATTAAGTAATCAATATCTGTTTGTTAAATTATAATCTCGTATATGCAACTGTATTTTTGCAACCTCACTGTCATCAAATTAAAGTTTAGTTTAGAATCGATTTTGGTTGAGATATCCACAATACAAGTCGTTTTATCCTAATGGCTAAATTTAATTGATTTAAAATATACGACTAAGTTTAATTTCATAATATATCTTGAGATTCTAATTTTTTTTATTTTACCTTTTGCATAATTTAATATCATAAGTAATTAATTTATAATAATCAATGCATTACTAACTTATTCGGGAAGAACGGTTGATTGCGGAACTGAGCCAATCTAATATGGTATATGTAGGGAAGATAAACTCATGACGACCTTGTTTGAAAATTAAAGTTAAGAAAAATATGCATTCACATGTTGTCAAAATATAACTATAGTGGTTAGTTGAAGCAAAAGCACAATATTAATTTAGTTAAGCAGTTGATATTTTTTTCATATAGTAAATAAACTGTTGATCTGTTTGTGATTATAAACTGGCTACAGCTAGCCCTAATATTGTGATGGAAAATTCCGATGACGATTCCATCTTAAAAACCAAAATTCTGTCGGTAAACCAATTAATTTGCTGCATAAAATGTAGCAACGGAATGGATTTATTGCTAATCCGCCGGTAATTTGCTATTTTTTTTTTCCGTAATGAACAACTTTGAGATAAACTATATTGAGAATGTATTTTTGATACAGACTATTGATCTTATAATTTGGGCCAACTAGGAAGCGTTTTCCATGGATTCACATGTATTTATGCTTTTCACGCGGTTTCAAACGTAGCTTTTTTCTCTGGCGATAAAACAACAAACTTTTGTCAAAGGCTAACAGACCGCCTACAAAAATCATACTCTGTTGATTATAATGCGCAGTTTGTATTAACAGTTTTATAAGTAACTTATTTTGACTTTTACAAACATAAGATATAAAATGATATAGGTTCTGATAGTATAGCAGTCATCAATTCATCAACATGATTGTTACTACATCCGGTTTTAAATATGTGATGTATTTTATATTGTAACTTGTAATACAAACTATATTATATATTTAGGACTGGAGGAGTATTTTTTTAATCAAAATGATTGTTCTAAAACTTATAAAGACTTGTAGGCTTAGTATTATAATCTCATATACGCAACTGTATTTTCGGAACCTCACTGTCATTAAATTAAAGTTTACTTTAGAATCAATTTTGGTTGAGAGATATCCACAATACAAGTCGTTTTATCCTAATTGCGAAGTTTAATTGATTTAAAATATACGACTAAGTTTAGTTTCATAATATATCTTGAGCTTTTAATTTTTTTAATTTTTATTTTACCCTTTGCATAATTTAGTACCATAAGTAATTAATTTATGATAATCAATGTATTACTAACTTATTCGGGAAGAAAGGTTGATTACGGAACCCAGCCAATCTAATTTGGTATATGTAGGGAAGATAAACTCATGACACTCTTATGTTTGAAAATTAAAGTTAAGAAAAATATGCATCCACATATTTTAAAAATAAAACTAGCTACATTGGTTAGTTGAAGCAAAAGCACAATATTAATTTAGTTAAGCAGTTGATATTTTATTCATATAGTTAATAAACTGTGTACCTGTTTGTGATTATAAACTAGCTAGCCAGCCAAGATTATTGTGATTCACATCATACACAACAAGACTTGGATTTGGCCTTAAATATAATAAGACATGGCCTCAATATACATTTTCTCCTAATTTTTTTTTTTTTTTCAATATATCCCTATCGATTATTACACATACTGAGAAGTTTACATCCAAGTAGCTAGGTAAATATAACAAGCCATTTTTGTACTACGCCTAATCATTAATATAAAAACTAGTTGGGGATTGTATTTGATCTTAAATATAATAAGACTTGGCCTCAATCTACTTTCCCCCCAAATTTATAATTTTTTTTTTTTCAAAGTATCCCTATTAACTGTACATACTAAGAAGTTTATATCCAAGTATAGTCATAATGAAAAATGATATTTTAGAAAAGTCATAACCTATATTTGTTACCTATAATCAACATCACTAACTTCTTTAATTTTCCCAAATTAATCAACCGGCTCTTATATTCAATCGACTTTTATAAATATAAGATATAAGATGGTATAGGCTCCGATAGTATAACTGTCATCATTTCATCAACATGATTGTTACTACATCTAGTTCTAAATATATGACATATTTTATAGAGTAATTTTTAATACAAACTATGTCATATATTTAGGATAGGAGGAGTATTTTCTTAATCAAAATGATTGTTATAAAACTCATAAAGACTTATAGGCTTAATATTATAATCTCATATATGCAACTGTATTTTTGGAACCTCACTGTCATTAAATTAAGGTTTAATTTAGAATCAATTTTGGTTGAGAGATATCCACAATACAAGTCGTTTTATCCAAAATTTAATTGATTTAAAATATACGACTAAGTTTTTTTTTCATAATATATCTTGGGCTTTTAATTTTTTTTTTTTAATTTTACCTTTTGCATAATTAAATATCATAAGTAGTTAATTTATGATAATCAATGTATTACTAACTTATTAGGGAAAAAACGTTGATTACGGAACCGAGCCAATCTAATGTGGTATAGCGCGTGAGTTGGGCATTTGATTGTTGTTTTCCCAGTTGAATGGTGGGTGGTTGAAAGGTTGGAGTTTTACCTTATTTATGTTATTGTCAGCTAGGAGATGGGTAAGAAATGCTAAAATTTTGATCAAGATATCATCATCACCATTCTACTTGGTCTTTAATCATTGTAGGGTAGGGTTAATTTGTAATACCCTAAAAACCCTAACTATCATAAATGATATGTTTTGAGGAATAATACACACTAAATAAAGGTGAATATGTGTCTCAAAATTATGAAGTTTATTTATTATAAACTTTAGGGCAATTTCTCCTTAAAACTTAAATAGATCAAGATTTAATCTTGAGATTATATTTTGGGATCATAAAATACCCTAAAACCATCATATTAAATTATGGTTCTTATGAAACCAAAATAAGCAAGAAAGTGTTGTGAAAACACTTAAATTATTTTAAAGGGAATAAAACACCTAATATTCTTTAAGTTTGTGCCACAAACACAGATACCAAGCTTGGAATTATTATTTCCTTGATTTTTACTCAACTTATCTATTTAATGTTGAGATTATAAAAGGGGCAATTAGAGACATCTATAAAAGGCCATGATTTTCGAAAATCAAGGGAAAATTATATCTAAATATAACTAAGCCAATAGTGATGAAATATAACTAAGCCAATAGTGATGAAATAGATACTTGTCTAATAGAGCACTAATTCTTGTGATTGGTTAATAAATCAATTAGTTAATGGAAAATACAATCAAGGGTGAAGGTTGGGTTTAAACAAACACAATTGAATCCAATGGTCCCAATTAAACCTATAATCCTTGTGTGATGGAGTTAGCCAATAAGAAATCAAAGAATTAAGCTTGAATAATAAAGCACAAATGACCATGATTAGCTAACCAACAAATCCTATGTTGACACATGTAATAATGGTACAATTAAACTTTTGTTTAGGATGATAATTAGCTTAATACATCTGCCCAAAAATTAGGAAAAAAACGTGCAGCTGATTGGGAAGGAAGAAAAGTGATGATAACATTGTTAATTTGAGTTGAAAAGTCAACATTTTCAATTAGCCAATGAGAGCAATGGACCAAGGGATATTTTGCAAATGAAAAAGCATATTTAATGGCTATTAGAGGGGAGTATGTCGACCAAGCAGCTGATGGAGGGGATTGAGGTTCAAAAAGTGTTTTCTAATCCAAGGGTTAAGGTGAGTGTTAGTCAAATTTAATTGTCATTTGTGTCCTCAATTTTTCCCTATAAAAAGAGAGGCTTTGCCTTCACAATTCTTCACACCAAAATCAACCCAAGAGGTGATTTTCTAAAGAGAGTAGAGAGAAGTGAGAGCTAGTGGGAAGCAAGAAGGAGGAAGTTTTTCAAGGGTAAGTTTTCTAGTTCTTGAGTTTTAAGCTTTAAGTTCTTGTAGTTTTTAGTAGAAATGTTAGTTTGATATTTAATCTTCCAATATAGTTTTATTTTAATGTTTTTATGGTTAAATATGCCTTTCTTTCGAAAATATAATAAAGAATATGATAGAGCAAAATTCTTGGAAGTTGAAGATCAAAGTAGCAAAATTCTGGCGAAATTTTCGGTGAAAATTCTGGGCAAACAGCGATAGAAATGCTAATATTTTATGTTGAAAATGAAGCCCATAAATCACAAAAATTTCCAGAAATAAAGTAGATATGTAGGGATTTCCAAATATATAAAATATGAAGCATTTTGAGTTCTACACAAGGAATAACATATTTTTGAATTTAAGCCTTATTTATGGAGTTATAAACTGGGCAGCGTTGAGAAAATATTAAACTGGGAATGATTCTTGATGTTCTAGGTTCTTGGAATATTTTTAATTGAAAATAGACATGTCAAGGGTCATGAGGAATTTTACGGAACCTCAAAATGATTTTTGTAGAATTAATTATGATTTTGCAAAGAAAGTGAAAAATCTGGCCAAAAAGCTGAAGTAGCGTTTTTCATAAAAATGTAAGGGCAAAATTGTAATAACAAATCCACTGAGGGTAGAAAGGTAAATTATACCTTTAGGATAGTATTCTAAGAAATATGATATTTATCACAATATCATATAATAATCCGACGGTAATGTATAGGATATCCGGGAAGTCCGGAGTCAGGTTCCAAGGTCGGGCTTGTTGGCCATTACACGGTGAAAGGTACGTTCGCGTACAGTAACTTTAACTCTCATCTGTCTTGTATGGCTTTGATATGATTGGTTGATTCATGATTGATTGTTTTCTAAAACTGTGAACATCTGTCATATATACTGTTTATAGTTTTCATATGAGGTTAACTGTTACCTAAGATTCAATTCGATTGAATCTCAGCATTGACTAAATGTTCAGGGAAAGAGACTTGGAACAGAGAGGCACCGGTAGAAAGAGCCGTGAAGAGGCACCGGCCAAAGCAAATGCCGGAAGAAGTTTAACAGAGCCTACCTTCTGACATGAATCTAATAAGGTTACTTCAAACCATTTGGTGTCTAAAAAAGGTTCGTCTAAGTGGTTCAGTCAGTGAGTCACCGTGAATTCGGGGAGACTTCCACTAGACACCGGCCTGGCGAAATTGTTTGATTAACTAAGTTAGGTTCATTGCCCCAAGTCTAGCTACGGCTTGGTTGAAGATTGTATAAAGATTTGTAATTGTACAAAGCTCCGTATTGTTGTATCACATGAATATTCCTTCGGGAAATTTTTAATATATCGGCATATGTCGTGTAACATCCCATTTTCAAAAGCGGTATATATATTTTTTTTTCATCGAGTAGAGCATCGGAGCAATTGAGTAACGATATTTATATTCAAAATGCCGTAAGTCTACGTCGATTACGGTAGCGGTACATTATACCGAGTGCTTTCAAAGTAAATAACAAAAGAAAGTCTTGGTGAGTCCCTATGCGTCGCTTGCCTTTCTCCTCGATCATCGGTCCTCGACCCGACGCTATGTTAAGAGCGAGGTTCAATGCCCATTGAACCTCGGGTAACGGTTAACCTCATGCTTATGTGTGACAAAATATGTATGACGAGATATTCATAACATTACATTAACCAATACATAGCACACGACGAGATGTAAGGTTACAACAATACATAAGCACATACGAGATGTAATGTCAATCACAACAACAAGTACATAGCACACAAAGACACATGCACGATCAACCATGTTTGCACTAACCGGTGCCACGATGCTCCTCGTGTCCTCGCCGCTAGGAAAACTCAACGGCATTACCAAGGCGTAACAGTATAAACAAAGTGAATGTATAAAGCAGTGAACTAAGAGGCAGTCTTAGACACGGTGCATGACCCAAGACAAAGTCCTGTCCATGACTCTATGAAATAGTCTATCACATATAAGCATACAATAAGCATCGAGTTAGTGTTACGATGACGCGAGCGTACCTTCGTTGACGGAACCGGTACTTTTTGACAATGCTGACATTTGGTACGTGATTACGAGATATCCTATAAGGATAATATCATATTATCAAGGCCCAACATCATAATAGGCATTTTAGGTACCAATTACCATTTTGCCCCTAACTCTCCTAATTGGCGGAATTTCGCCAGAACTTCGTTACTTTAACTCTAATCTTCCAAAATTTTGACATATCTCCATCTTCAATATATTTTTGAAATAAATATCATATTTATCCCTAAAACATGATATCTAAACTAACTTGGAAGATTAAAGATTAATCTAGCATTTCTACTATAACTACAGGAAGGAACTACCAAAGCTTAAGACTAGGGACCAGAAGAACTTACCCTAACGGCTATTTTCTCCGAGACTCCTTCTTCTCTCTAAAACCTCTCTCTAAGTGGCTCTAGGAATTGTGAATTGGTGAGGAATGAAGTGAAGAGGGTTGGCTATTTATAGAGAATTTCCATGGATCTCAACCCTTGGATCAACTTTTGCATCAACGGTTAAGAAGACGAAGATGTGGCTTCTTGCAAACCATTCACTCTCCTCTCTTCTCTACCACAAATTTTCCCCCACATGTCACCCCATGTCACTAACATGATGTCATCCATATGCTTTATGAACTTCTACCGATAAAGTCCCCCGTTCGGTGTTCTAATCGCGTAATCTTAGAAAATCTCAAAAATCCGGGAACATAGCCTTGAAGTTCTATTCTTCCTCTTTGGAAATATCTGAGTTAACTAAATTTTTGATCCCATTAAGGGTATTCCGTTGTCGTTGAACATTTTCGCATTGACGGACGATGTCGATTCTGAGAAATTACTTCGGGTAATGCCAAATTCGAGACAAAAATCCTTTGGTTCATAATATGTCCAATTGTTTTCTACTTAGTTCAAGGATTTCAAGTTACGATTTATTTTCCATTGGTTCTCACTTTTCTTATCGCCCTTTGTTTACAAAATATCTTTTCATCGATCCCTTATTCGCCCTGCCGGTTACGGAAATGACTTCCGCTAACACCAAACTGGACAAAAATTCACTTGTTTGTAATATGTCGACCTAAGAAACTTAGTTCATGGTTTTTAGATATGATTTAATTTTATCGGTTCTCATTTATCCAACATTTTGGTTCTTCCACAAATATCTTAATTATATTATTATTTAATTAACAAAATATCATGATATTATTTTTGAAAAACCTACAACCCTTTTCACACTCAAATTTTTGGTTTTCTCTTCCCTTTATTATTATTATTTTTTCTTTAATTTATCTAAATTAGCTAGAAGCTTAATTAGAGCCTTAATCCCATGATTAGCAATCTTTTAGGATCTAGGGTTTTCATGTTCTTAATCTCACCAGTTTTTCTTAATCTTTTCTAATTGATTAGCAAGCACACTTTATGCTAATATTAGCCATAAACACTTACTTAAAGGATTTTTCATAATCTACCTTAAATATTCTCTTGTTGAGGGCTTAAACAATTAGCCATTAATTACTTAACTAATCACTTTCTAATTGTTGATAATTTTCTTAATTAGGATTAATCATTTTCTCACAACTATTTTCTTGATATTGGTATTTTATGCTCCATGTAAAATATTAAAAATCATAGGGCAATTTATGCTCCCCAAAATTATATTTAATTTTGCCTCATTATTTTTCAAGGGAAATAATCTCAAAAATTCCTAAAATTAGAGACAACATACTTTCTAATTTTCAATAAATATTTTATTGCCTCTTGGGATTTACCATAATATTTTCAAGGGGCATTTCATGGCCCATAATTGCATTTAGGGATTTTGACACTTTAATCCCTCTAATTTCATTAGAAATTTCCTAGACAATAGAATAAGTATCATACAAGGTTTTAAAACCACATATTCATCTATTTCCAAATAGGTATTATTTGCTAAAATATAGTATTCGAGATAGATAATTATCGGGTATTACTGATCAAAAGCATCAAAGATATCCTGGGCATTTTATATCAGATACTCATTGTCCAAAAGTTAGTGCATGCTCTTCATTTCCGCATGGATCTGAGTTGTAGCACCTCAAACTCTGTTGATTTTTCTAAAACTAAGTGTCAACCGACACGATTTGAAGTATGAAATTTGGGGTGTTACATAATTTCACTGCCCTCTAACTGCAGCGATGTTTTAGAAAATTATGAGGGCTTTTGGGAAATATTTAGCCATAATGGGAAACCAGATCCAATGTGGGGACAAAATGGGACATTGACAAACTTTTTTCATGCAGAAATGAATGTTCTAAATACGTTCAGCGTTACTCGACGAAGTTATCGGAAACTAGCATTTTCTTGTCGAATTTGATCTTTTTCAAGGTTTGTTTGTCTCATAAAGCATAAAATTACTATTTTTAATGCTTCCTTCCAGGCCCACTCATCATTTATGATTAATCTTCTAGAAACACACGCACAGCTCATCATGTGAGAGAGTTACGTCTCCATCATTATCAGATTTGGCCTTTTCAAAAGGTCAAAGAAGGACCTTTTCACCTTATACTTTGAAGGTCTAACACAATAATTCCCAACTTGTACTTTTCTTAACTTCTACTAACTAAATAATTCCCTTCATCCATCTGGTAGCCACATCATCACTCACCATTTTAAAATTACTATTTAAAATGCTTCCAGGCCCACTCATTTACAGTCTTCTACAAACACACGGCACATTCGCCGCATAATTCGCAACTGATTATATAAGACAGTTACGTGTCCATTAGTATCAGATTTGGCCTTTATATCATAAGCATTCACATGTTTTAAAAATATAACTATATTGGTTAGTTGAAGGAAAAAGCACAATATTAATTTAGTTAAGCAGTTGATATTTTATTCATATAGTTAATAAACTGTTGATCTGTTTGTGATTATAAACTAGCCAGCCAAGAATATTGTGATCCAAATCATACATAACAACATTATCTTAGGGTGAGGAACCTTATAAAATTGAGGGAACGTTAGTATTTTAATCCCTAAAATTTAGTTTGCCTTCACTTTCAATTCGTATAATTTAATTTACTAAAGTTACAAGTAACAACCCGAAAAAAAGGACCGTGCCAAACAAAATATTCTTGACGATGCAAAGATAAGAACATGCCAGTCCTAAATGTGTATAGGCTGATGAGGCAAAAATCAAGTTTGTCATTAATTGTTGATTAGTACTAATTAATTTAAGTTTAACTTGAAGTTTGAATGGAAACACGTATTGGTAGTCATGAACCTTTAAGTGTTGGTGTCACCACACGGCACGTACTAATCAAAGGTCGGCGACATTGTCGGCAAATATAGTCATGGTTTTCATAAGCCTTCTTAAAATATATAATTTAGTCACTATTTTCTTGATATGCGGTTGATTTAGTTTGTAAGAGAAAATTGTCACATGCATATCTTTATGTAGTTAGTTGCGTACCCTGGTTGTTTACTTTGTGACAAAAATAATTGGGGGAATTATATATTCCGATGATGATCGCCACATATTTATTCGAGGATTTCCTTTCATGTATTATAAAAACAGATATTCCATTAATTTAATAGATAAATAAATACAAAGGGGAATGATCAATAAAAGGACATTAATACATTATCAGGCACCAAAAAATCCAATAAATAAATTTCGGTGCAAAGTGGCGTCTGAATTTCTCTCTAACTCTCTATATATGTATCTAATTCCTCAATCTTCATTCACTGCAAACCTCACATCTCTCTCTCTCTCTGTCTCTCATTCACAGAAAACCCTCTCTCTCTCTGTGATCTCTCTGCTTAACGAAGAATCAGTATGACTTCTTCAAGAACAAACACACAAGAAATTATGAGTCCCACCACAAGGCCACCTCCTAGGACTCAGCCTCCTAATCCTACAAGATCTCCAGGCACTGGAACCCCTAATCCTCCAAGATCTTCAGGCACTCGAATCCCTAATCCTGGGGATATCTTCTACCCCATTACTCCACCTCCTTCATGACTCTCTTTTCATTTATCAGCAGGTCATCCATATTGTATTCTCTTGTTCTTGTTTTTCTGTGTTCTCATTTCTCATTAGCCATCTCAATATACGTCAAGTTTGATGTCTTGTCCTTTTGACGAGGTTGTTTGTTTCAAGTATGTCCACTTTACTTTTGATAGAGTCAAAGACATAAATGTTCTTGTCATGGGCTGATTGATTATGGGCTAGTCTATTATAGAGGCTTATTTGTACTCTCTTTCATTCAAGGATTAATAATATTCAGAGGCTCTTGTTTCCTCAATGCTTCAAATTCTAAATATATATATATATATATATATATATAGAGGACGTTGGAGAAGAGAGATTGAATGAATGAACAAGGTAGGTACGTTGACGAAGCAGTCGTGGAAGAAGAGACGGAGGAGGGAGGCACCGAGTCGGGCTTCTCGGGCAAGAGCTTGACTCATTGTGCTGCGAACAATGGCCTGAAGGTGAAGGTTAGGGCAAGATCTGGCGTAGAAGTTGGCAGAGAGCTGAGCGTTGGAAGAAGAAGCAAAGAGAGAAAGCAGAGAGAGTGAAAGTAAGAAGAAATGGGTGAGGGAAGCCATAGCCAGAGCTTGAAACTAAGGATAAGAATGGAGAAGAAGAAGAAATGAGTGTGTAAGTAAGGGAAGGAGGGAAGAGTGAATACATAGAAAGAGGGAGAGAGATGAAAAGCCAAAAGATGCGTGCTGCTTCCACGCGGTTTTGCCTCGTGCAAGATCAAGCCGAAGCAAGTTGGCAAAGCGATAATGTGCGGAGAAGGCCTTTTTTTTTAAAAAAAAAGTCGGTTGCTTCTACACTAGTTAACTATGTCCGCTGGATTTATGCATGAATTTGTTTGTTAGTATACCACGATTGTTACACTATAACAGTCGTCTATATTAGTCAATGTAAGGAAAAACAAAATTATATGAAGTCAGTGAGGCTCAAACACTCGACATCAGATATATACTTAGCAAAGGCTAATGCCAACTGTGACATGACATTAAATTTTTTCACGACAGTTGAGAAATAAACAGTTGTGGTATAACCAAATAGAACAATTTCCACTACTGTTTGTATAAAGCCAGCGTTGATATTTAATTTTAACGACTGCTGTATTAAAATAGTCGTTTAATATTGAGACAAAATTTAAAAAAAGCCACCACCTCAGATTTTATGTCTGGTTTTAGGTAAACCGTCGTTGATTTTGCGTCGTTATACTTTTTGTAGTAGTGAACTTAGCATAGCAGCTTGATATGTCATTCTTAATAAGAGTTTTTTGTTTTAATATTTAACAGCGACATTATTTCCATAGGCCACCAAATAATTACATGTCTCATATATATATATACGCACACACAATAATGGGTATTTTTTCTTCTTTTGAAAATATGAGTATCTTGTTACCCCTAAATACTGACATATCATATTAATGTCATAACCTTGTAAATATTATTTCACCAATAAAATATGTGCAAAGTTTGAACAAAGCTCAAGTTAATTTTTTTTTAAAAAAAAGAAAAAGAAATAAGTGTACATAAATTTCGCCACATATTTATTCAAGAATTCCGTTCCCCAGTATAATCACGAACCAGATGAGCCAACCTTTGTTTCATTCAAACTTTATTTATATTTTAATTATATTTATATGTAATTAGGGTCATCAGTAATGGACGTATGGGAAGATGTGCAAGGTATTAATATTTTATTAATAAAAATTTTGGCCTCCATATCCTTGGAGCACCCCTTCAGTTTTAATGTCTAGGAAAATACACAATTACCGCCCAAAACTTCAATCTAATAACAATATTTAGGTTTTAAATAAAAAGTTAAGTTATAAATATTGATTAGAAAAGTCTTGGGAAATAGGGGCCTTTCCAGTATTCCAGGAAACAAAACTTGACTCTCTTATGCCCTGTTTGTTACACGGATCTTGGGCCATGGGAAAGGAACTCAACAAGGTTCCTCCAAAAAACCATGTTTGGGTGCAGCGTCTTCCATTGACTACACTTCCGGCGAGCTTGAATCTTCCATTAACCATGGGAAGGTTGAATTCCTCCAAAAGAGGCGGGAATGTTGAAAAGTTCCGGGAGAGTGAAAATTAGGGACAAAAAAGCCCCTTGAAAAACCGTAGCTCTTTAAAAAGACGAGGAAGGCGCGAATTTGGACGAGCAAAGCAACGGTGAAGAAGCTTGGAACTACAGTTGCCATTGGAGTCGAAGGAGAAGTTGAACCCAATTGAAGGTGAAGGAGAACACGATCGAAGTTGGGGAAGCCCTGTTGCTCCAAGTTGGGGGAGAACGCAGTCGAAGGTGAATGAGAACGCAATCGAAGGTGAAGGAGAACACTGTGTCATATTTTTACGGTCTTGCATGTATATTACTATTGCTTTTGTAAAAAATGCCTACTTCTGTTTCTGTCATATTGCTGTTCCTGGAATGTTTTGATATAAACAGCTGCACAAGTTTGGTTACTGTCCAATTTTTTGTTCAAACGTGTTGTCCCTTTAGTGCTTTATGTTCGAACCTAATGCTCGAACCTAATGCCCGTGTTCGAACGGTTTAGGGATATTGTGGGGATTTCACTTAACCTTCCCACTTAACCAATACCAATTCTTGATACCAAACATTTCATTTTCCCTCAACTTAACTTTAATTTCATTCCCTAGCATACCAAGTAGCTTACATTTTTAAGTTCCCTTCTAATATTCAATTCCTTTCTTTTCCTTCCTCAAATCTTCCGTGTAACAAATAGGGTATTATTTTATGGAGGTGGCGGTTACTTAATTAGGAAGCCTCCAAATGTGGACGCACTCTCCCTTCTAAGTCCACTTTTCTAGAACATACCGGTAGGTAGAATCAAAATGTGGTGCTAATTAATTAATTTGAGAAATGCATATTGCGGGCGCAAATTATACGTGGGGGCCGCATGGCGCTGATCTGAATTATTGCCACGACACTGGCCTTATATTACGTGCGGGCACATGCGCGCTCATGACACTCTTGTTTGAAAATTGAAGTTAAGAAAAATATGCATTCACGTGTTTTAAAAATATAACTATATTGGTTTGTTGAAGAAAAAACACAATATTAATTTAGTTAAGCAGTTGTATTTTATTCATATAGTTAATAAAATTAAGGGAACGTTAGTATTTTAATCCCTAAAATTTAGTTTTGCACCACTTTCAATTCGTATAAATTAATTTACAAAAGTTACAAGTAACAACCCAAAGTAAAAAAAAGGACCGTGCCAAACAAAATATTATTGACTATGCAAAGATAAGAACATGACAGTCCTAAATGTATATAGGCTGATGAGGCAAAAATTAAGTTTGTAATTAATTGTTGATTAGTACTAATTAATTTAAGTTTAACTTGAAGTTTGAATGGAAACACGTATCGGTAGCCATGAACCTGTAAGTGTTAGTGTCACCACACGACACGTACTAGTCAAAGGTTGACGAAACTGCCGTGGAACTATAGTCATGGTTTTCATAAGCCTTCTTGAAATATATAATTTAGTCACACTTCTGTTTACCAATAAGTGTAGTCTCAAGTATTTTTTTTGACATACGGCTGATTTAGTTTGTAAGAGAAAATTGTTAGATGGGTATCTATCTTGATGTAGTTAGTAGTGTACACTGGTTATTTAGTTTGTAACGAAAATATTGGGGGAATTATATATTGTGTATGATCGCAACATATATTTATTCGAGGATTTCGTATCACGTATGATAAAAACAGATATTCCATTAATGGGGTTTACACTTCTTATATTGTATGAGAAGAAAAAGATTCCTACACACACATGAAACGGTGGGACCCACATACTTCGTTTATTGTCGAATTACGTGCCCACCCATATTTAATTGACAATTCATTATATGACAGTTCCGTTCCCGTCAATATCAGATTACGTGCGGGCACATTGTCGGCGGCGGCGCTCAAAAGGTCAGAAAAAGACCATATAAACTAATCCATTTAATATTATTTTGAAGATCTAACCGAATAATTCCCAACTTATGGGATATGATAAGTTGGGAACCGAGCCAATCTAATATGATAAGTACTTAATTCCTTTGATTACGGAACCGAGCCAATGTAATATGGGATATGTAAGGAAGATAAACTCATGGCGCTCTTGTTTTGATAATTTGGAAAAAAGTAAAGAAAGAAAGAAAAAATGATTAATTGAACGTACGGATGAGGCATGGACCATCATGCATGTTATTATGCAAAATCTCCACCACCTTCTGCTAAGTCGAATTCTAATAATCAAAGGTCAATGAAATTGAAGTGGAACTAACTAGGGTTTTCATAAGCCTTCTTAAAATATATAATTTAGTCACAATTTTGCTTACCAATAAGTGCAGTCTCAAGTATTTTTTTTGATTTAGTTTGTAAGAGAAAATTGTTACATGCATGCATACGTAGTTGTGTACACTGGTTATTTAGTTTGTAACAAAAATAATTGCGGGAATTATATATTCCTTATGATCGCTACATATGTATTCGAGGATTTCGTATCATGTATTATAAAAACAGATATTCCATTAATTTAACAGATAAATAAATTAAAAGGGGAATGATCAATGAAAAGGACAATATAATACTACATTATCAGGCACCAAAAACATCCAATAACTAAATTTCGGTGCAAAGTTGCGTCTGAATACTCTCTCTAGCTCTCTATATATGTATCGGATTCCTCAAGCTTCATTCACTGCAAACCCTACATCTCTCTCTCCCTCTCTCACTCTCTCTCTGTGAGCTCTCTGCTTAACGAAGAATCAGTATGAGTTCTTCAAGTAAAAACACACAAGAAAGTCTGTGTCCCACCACAAGGCCACCTCCGAGGACTCAGCATCCTAATCCTCCAAGATCTCCAGACACTGGAACCCCTAATCCTCCAAGATCTTCAGGCACTCGAATCCCTAATCCTCAGGCTATCTTCTCCACCATTAATACTCCACCTCCTTCTTCATGACTCTCTTTTCATTTATTAGCAGGTCATCCATATTGTATTCTCTTGTTCTTCTTTTTTTGTGTTCTCATTTCTCATTAGCCATCTCAATATGCGTCAAGTTTGATATCTTGTCCTTTTGACGAGGTTGTTTGTTTCAAATATGTCCACTTTACTTTTGATAGAGTGAAAGAGATAAATGTTATTGTCATGGGCTGATTGATTATCGTCTTTATATAGAATTTCAACAACAAAGCGTGTGTATAATTTCCGGCAATTGGGTTGAGGCTTTGGTAATTAATATTTGATGGTTATTTTTTCACATATTAATTTCACCATTAAAAATTGTCAAATCTGGATGCGTTATATGCTCCCAGCAAATTAACTACGTGACTGTTCAAGTGGAACAACTTACCAGCAGCTTGATATGTCATTCTTAATACGATTTTTTTGTTTTAATATTTAACAGCGACATTATTTCCAACGGCCACCAAATAAATACATGTCATATATATATATATATATATATATATATATATTTGTATATGCATGTGTGTGTATATATATATGTGTATCCCTATATATGAGTATTTTTTTCTTCTGAAAATATGAGTATCTTGTTACCCCTAAATACAGTTATAACCATGTAAATATTAATTCACCAATAAAATGTGTGCAAAGTCTGATCGAGCAACGGTCAAGTTATTATTATTATTATTATTTAAAAAAGAGTGTACGTAAATTTCGCCTGAAATACAACCAAGCATCTTGCACGTCATAGTTGGGCAGAAAATCTAAAAACTAGGAAAAAGAGAAATTAAGATTGAAGTTGATTCTGACGTTAAATCAAATTCGCATATACTTGTTTTATTGAGTCAAATTAAGAAGTTAATTGAGTCAAATTACTTTAATTTGTTTTTTTCCCAAACTTTATTGAATGTTTAACAAACATAATTATAAATAACATTTAATATATTATATCATAAATTCAGAATTATCAAAATTGAGGAAACATAACTAAAACAAATAATTAATAGCTAATAAATATATCCAAATAATTATAATTATGTTAGCTATATAAATTTCTAAAATTTTATAGGACCAAACTAAGGTTGATCCAACTAAAAATTTGATTGGATCTTGTACAGCACAGAGAATCAAAAAATTAAAAGAAGGGCCTTTCAAATCAAATGAATATTGTCTCCATTATTGGGAGCGGCTGTGTTAAATTAAACCGAGACGCAACCCTTTTATTCTAATCTACTGTAGCTTGCAATATATTTCCCCTAGACATATACGTAGTGAAACTCAAAACGAACAAATATCAACGTAGGTACACAAACTAATTAAAGAAGATTTATATATATAGAGGTAATCGCCCTATTTGTGAAGCCTATTTTTTGTTTCCAGTTCTTCCTTTATTGATTCCACTTCACCACTATCTGTATCAAAATTAACAAAAAAATGAGTGAGCAAAATTGCAAAATAAAAATAAAGGACCTAGAAAATTCAAGCAAATTGGAAATTGATGTCTCATGTTCTTGTTTATATGGATATTGTTGATAATAATGCTTATCTCTTATTTTTGTTGATTATTGTCGGCAAATATATATGTACATCTCCTATTTCATAGAATTTTCTTTACTTTTCAGGACTCAAAAAAAGTGTCTTTACCACCAATTTCGAGGTGGAATTTTCGCATTAGTTGATTTTTTTCACATTGTCGGCAGATATATATATTAAGATTGAAGTTGATTTTGACGTTGAATCAAAATCGCATATATATATATATATATATATATATACATATATACACACACATATGCGACAAGTTTGATATCTTGTCCTTTCGACGGTTGTTTGTTTGTTTGTCCTTTCAATATCACTTTAATTTTGATAGAGTCAAAGAGATAAATGTTATTGTCATGGGCTGATTGATTATGATTTTTATATAGAATTTCACCAACAAAGCGTCTGTATAATTTCCGGCAATTGGGTTGAGGCTTGGAGTGATAGAGTCAAAGAGATAAATGTTCCTCGATGTTACGATCTCCTTATCCCCTTATATAAATGTCTCACGATCCCCTTATCGCCTTATCATCCCATCTGATAGCCCCATCCCAACAACCCCAACGACCTCCTCTATCTTTTTGAAAAATAATACTACGTATTTCCCAATCCGAAACTGTGTACATTTATATATTTTCAAAGTTATTTTCTTAAAAGAAAATTTGTGAAATATTCCTGATTATAAATTTTCTAATGTCGAATTCTAATGTGTGTAAATTTTCTATATATTAGGTTTGCATTGTCTTTTAAGTACTTTTATTTATAATATAATATTTTTAATTTTCGGCCCTTATCATTAAAATTTCTAGGTCTGCGACTGATTCACACGTTTTAAAAATATAACTATATTGGTTAGTTGAATCAAAAGCACATTATTAATTTAGTTAAGCAGTTGATATTTTATTCATAATTATCTGTCAATCTGTTTGTGGTTATAACTATAATACCCGAAAATTGTTATACAACATTTTTGATAAATAATATCTATTCTAATAGGAGAGTATGTTGTCTCTAAATTATTGATTTCTTATTATTAAATTTATAGGACAATTTGTGCTTAGAATCTAATAAGAATCAGAACCAACCCTCCTAACTCTCAAATAGGGATTATAAAGTACCCTAAAATTGATATTCCTCATAAATAATATTTGTGGGCAAATAGTGCCTATTAAAATAAAGTGAATATGTGGTCTCAAACATTATGGTGTAATTATTTTAATATAGGAGATCATAATATATTCTAAATTGATATCTTAACATCTAGATATGATAAAATCAATTAGAGAAAAATTAGCAACAACTAATTGCAATAATTGAAGTGATTAAAGTAATTTTTATGATTAATCAATAAATTAACTTAAAAAGTCATAATTAAGAATACATGAGAATAATTAGTAAATAAAGGCTAATAAAGGAGTAAGATTAGCATCAAATGAGTTTCAAATAATCATAATAAGTATAGTAACCTATCATAAATTAACAATTAGACTAAATAAACCCCTAAAACATTATATTAAGGATTATAACATAATTAAATCAACATCCCCCAATATTTATTTAGAAGGGGCGAATTCTTGGTTAAATTAAAGAAAAGAAGATGAAGCAAATAAATAAATCCTAAGAGCACATAATATATGAACAAATATCATCAATAGTAGTAGGATTTTTCCAACATAAATTAGAGGCTTGGATTAAATCTAATAAAGCTAAATCCTAAGGGCTTAATTTAGCTTCATAAAGCATAATCCTTGTGGAATTAAAATCAACCAATAAGAGAGTTTTCCCATGTATTATGTGAGACAATGGAAACACAATTTGAGAAGCAAATTGGGGGAGTAATACACGGTTAGGCTTGGCTTGTGGAATTGACAAAGAATAATATAATCAAACACTCATCAAAGCACATGCAAGTCTTAATCATAGAAGAAGAAATATGTACTTCTCATAAATGCTCTTAATGACTTTTTAAGAGGGTAAGCAAGAGAGAGAGATTATAGGCTTGATTTAATAATAATTTGAAATCCACTAAAGAGATAAATCGGGAATCAAGTAATCTAAATCCTTAAAAATCAATAAGAATTTATACAAAATAAATTGTATCTTGAGATACATTTATCATAAATCAAATATAGGAAGAGATTATGAACAAGCATAATTCAAGCTTGAGATTGACTATAACCAAAGTCATTTCCTCAACTTTTGAAGATTTGTTCCAATTGAGGAAATGAGTGTTTGATGTCTCTAATTAAAGCCAAAAATATCAAGAGTTCAAAAAAAAAAAGAAAATTTGAATCAAACTTCATTAAGATCCCCAAATGAATTTTTATCTAGTGAAAAACAAAGAATAGAAGAAGGAGATAGTTGGCTTAGGAAAAAGCTAGAACACATAGGATATTTTGCAACTTTAGGAAGAGGATAATGTACTTGGTGGATGAGTCATGAAGCAAATGGAAGAGGATAGAGGGGAGAGAGAGGGAGCACGTTTTTGGGGCCTAAATGGTGAAGATTTGAGCTTCCCAAATGGTCTAGATCCAATGGCCATAATACAAGATGAGTTGGGTTTGAATTAATTGCCAAATTGCCACACCAATTTACTATAAATAGGGGTCCTTGCTCTTCATAATTCTTCACCAATTCACAAGGTATTAACCATATTGAGAGAGTAAGGAAGAGTGGGAAGATCTTCTTGAAGGAGTAGCAAGGTTCTTGGTAAGTTCCCTAGCTCTAGCTTTGAGTTCTTTAGTTTTTAGTTCTTAAATTCTTAGATAGAAGTAGCTTAGATCCTAAATATGCTAGGATAATTTTATTTACATGTTTTTATGGTCAAAATTGGGTTTATTTCGAAAAAACAATGGAGGAGTTCATATAGCAAAATTTCTGGAAGAAAATCATCAAAGTAACGAAGTTCGCGAAATTTCATCGGTTTCGGAATTTCTGGAGGCAGTGATGAAAACGCCAGAATTTCATATTGAAACTATGGTCAAAATATTCTGAGAAAATTCATGGTTAAAATAGACATATAGGGATTTTTAAATATGTCAAGAACATGTCAAAATGAGTTCTGTACAAGGAGATAAAATTTCTCAAAGTTGGGCTACGAATTTCTGGAAAATTTCTGGGCAGAGGCTCAAAACTTTAAAACTGGGAGTGATTCGTGTAATCTGGGCAAGAGTGATTATTTTTAATTGAAAATATACATCCTAAGGATTCCAAGGAATTTTACGGATCCTCGTTTCGATTTTTGTAGAATTAATTATGATTTTTCAAAGTTAGACAAAATGCTGCCCAGATTTGTACCAGCGTTGTTCTACGAATTTTGAGGAAACAAAGTGGAAAATAAATGTTGCAAGGGCAAAATAGTCATTAGTGGCCAGGATATCCCATAGGATATTATTTGTAAATTAATAAATACGATATTACCATTATAGGATACGCGTGATCACCGCCCGACCGTCAACGTACCGACCACACCGACGAAGGTACGGACGCGTCGTAACACTAACTCGATGTTTACCGTATACCTATATGTGATAGATATGTTCATAAACTGTAACTCTGTTTTTAAAAGAATTGTTCATACACGTACAGCTTTATACGAGTTATAGTCATGATAACGCCGTTGAGTTTTCTTAGCGCTGAGGACACGATAGGCCATCGTGGCACTGGTGAATAGTGCAGACTGTAATAACATTCATATGCGGTGGCTGTGTTGTTATTACTTTTTATATGTGAACATAGCTGTGATGTCATGAGATAACTGTCATACATAATTGTATATGAACATGAGGTTAACCGTTACCTGAGGTTCAATGGGTATTGAACCTCAGCTCTTACCATAGCTTTAGGATCCGGAGTAGACAGGATCGAAGACAAGGGTAAGCGACGCAGATGTAGGAACCTAGTGGAGAAAGTCCTATTGACATGTACTTTACGATATCGACATTTGAAAAAAAAAAAAAAAATTGTAATTTGTTAGAAGCACATACATTACGGTGGATATTTTTATCAGTTACTTTTCAATACTATTTACTTCCGATGCTCAACTCTGATCAAGATACCGTGAAAACGTTTCAAAAATTGGGATGTTACAATAACCTAGCTACAGCACCACTTGGCTGGAGCTAGCTAAGAATATTGTGATGGGTTAAGTAGCAAATCTGCCCTAGGAAGTATAAGCCTAGGAATAACGTTGTTCTAGAAGTTTTTCTATCCTAATAGACTTGCTACGTACCTAGAAGTTTTTCTATCCTAATAGACTTGCTACGTTCCAAATATTGGTGCCAATACTCCACCGCTTGTACCACAACCAACAATACTTTTTCATATGTAGAAAGACTCAAGTGTTTAGGAGCTAGAGCCTTACTAAAATAAGCCAATGGCTTCCCTCGCTGCATCAATACAACACCGATTCCTCCACCGCACACACCGGACGGAACTAGGAGTTGAAATTAGAAAGGGTGAAATTTATAGAATAAACCCAGGTGTTTATAAAATTACATTAAGCCCTACAAAAGTTTTAATATTTTCATTTTAGTCCATCTATGAAACTTTTAATGGGGACTAAAGTGAAAAAATTAAAAATTTTATAGGCCAAAATATAATTTTTTAAAATTTGGGTTAAACTCTGTAATTTTACAGGGACGGGGCCACCCCATGTAGGTCCGTCCCTGCGCACCCATCAGTTTCAACCGCAAAGTCCTTAGAGAAATTTGGCAGCGCTAAAACAGGTGCTGAAATCAGAACTTTTTTGAACTCTTGGAATGCTTCATCTGCTATTTTTGACCATTTAAAGGCATCTTTTCAATTCCTGTTAGGTTAGGGTGCTCTGCTCATATATAATCTCTATTATGACAGTTAGGTGGGAAAAATTAGCGATCAAGTGGGATAGTGGTATCTATGTGTAGACAACATTTGATACGATAAGATGTATTTATATGATAAGGAACTTACCAGGGCTTTTGGGAAATATTTAGCTACAGTGAGCCTAGGTGAAATTTCCCCCAGAATCAATAGATATTAGAAATTAAGGTGTCTCATGTACTTGTTTGTATGGATATTGTTGATAATAATGCTTATCTCTTATTTTTGTTGATTATTGTCGGCAAATATATATGTACATCTCCTATTTCATAGAATTTTCTTTACTTTTCAGGACTCAAAAAAAGTGTCTTTACCCCCAATTTCGAGGTGGAATTTTCGCATTAGTTGATTTTTTTTCACATTGTCGGAAAATATATAATTAAGATTGAAGTTGATTTTGACGTTGAATCAAAATCGCATATACATATATATATATATATATATCTATATGTATACACATATGCGACAAGTTTGATATCTTGTCCTTTCGACGAGGTTGTTCGTTTAAAATATCACTTTACTTTTGATAGAGTCAAAGAGATAAATTTTATTGTCATGGGCTGATTGATTATGATTTATATATAGAATTTCACCAACAAAGCGTCTGTATAATTTCCGGCAATTGGGTTTAGGCTTGGACTGATATTTGACGGTTATTTTTTTTCACATATTAACCTGACAATTAAAAAATTTCAAATCTGGATGCGTCATATATGCTCCCGGCAAATACGTGACTGTTCAAGTTGAACAACTTAGCAGCAACTTGATATGTCATTCCTAATAAGAGTTTTTTGTTCTAATATTTAACAGCGACATTATTTCCCAAAGCCACCAAATAATTACATGTCATATATAAGATGAAAATAACGGGTATTTTTTCTTCTTCTGAAAATATGAGTATCTTGTTACCCCTAAATACCGATATATCCCAATAATATTATAACAATGTAAATATTATTTCACCAATAAAATGTGCAAAAAGTCTGAGCAAAGTTCAAATTGACTTTTTTTTTTTTAAAAAATAAAATAAATAAGTGAACATAAATTTTGCCTCGAATGCAACCAAGCATCTTGCACGTCATAGTTCAGCAGAGAAAAGTTGAAAACTAGCGAAAAGAGTCAAATTAAGATTGAAGTTGATTTTGATGTTAGATCAAATTCGCTCGCGCGCGCCCGCACACATCTGTGTGTGTGTGAAATCAAGATTGAAGTTGATTTTGATGTTAAATCAAATTCTCATATATATATGAGTATCTTGTTACTCCTAAATACTGACATATACTATTAATATTATAACCATGTAGATATTATTTCACCAATAAAATGTGTGCAAAGTCTGAGCAAAGTTCAAGTTACTATATATATATATATATATTTAAGTGTACAAAAATTTCACCTCAAATGCAACCAAGCATCTTGCACGTCATAGTTCAGCAGAAAAGTTAAAAATGGTTAAAAAAATAATTAAATAACTAGCAAAAAGAGTCAAAGATTGAAGTTGATTTTGATGTTGAATCAAATTCCGTGTTCATTCTTGAGCAAAAAATAAAAAATAAAAAAATAAAAAATAAATTCCGTGTTCATTAATGGATGGAAGAGAATTTAATAATTAACTTTCTATTTGGTTGAATACAAGGGAAAATATTTTCATATGTACATCTTTTCCCCTATTTTTATATATATATATATATTTCAAAACTTTATTGAATGTTTGACAAATATATTTATAAATAACATTTGGTAAATTACATTATAAATTTAGAATTATTAAAATTTAATAAACATAATAAACACATATTACTAATAGCTAATATAGAGGGAAAATAACACTTAAATACCATATGAAATTCCTAAACCCTGAATTGCCCATTAATGAGTTAAGTGCCCTTAGATAGAGAAGGGATGGAGGCAATCAGGGATTTGTATATTTTGCCAAAAAGACTTAAGTGCCCTTAACAGTGATGTAATGAAAACATTGTCGGCTGTAACTCACTCTCGTTGGAATTGCTCTTGGGTTCAACTTCTTCTTTTTCTAACTCTGACATTCAACGATTGGAGGGGATTACTTGTGACCATTATTGTCAAACTCCCAAGTTATGTTTCTACCCTACAAAATCATGTCAGTTTGTACTTAAAACTCATGCTAGCCATAAACTTAATTAAATTTGTGATTTTACAAATTGAGTTCATCATTTTTATGTTTTGACCTTAGAGTCTACTAGACAATGTCTACATCAACTTCTCCTGATTTCACTTGCGTTTTCAAAAGAATTACTCAGGTTTTGTATCGATGGATGTACATCATAGAAAATTGGGAAAACAGTATATCGCGAAGTAAGGAAGTTTAAATGTCTTTACTTGAGTTGGGATTGTTTGATTATCGATCACGTGGTTCATGGGGTGTCCTCAATATATCTTTGCATGATTAAATATAATAAGTAATTAATTTATTACAATCAACGTATTACTAAATTATTGGGGAAGAAGGTTGAATACGGAAGCAAGCCAATCTAATATGGTATACGTAGGGAAGCACGGCTTATTCATTGCGGTATTCACAGCATAAACCTAGATCCGTAATATATTTACCGGGCATTAAGTGATTTAATGTGATATTGAAATTGTTCTTGGAAAAAAAAAAAAGATACGTTTGATTTTTGACAATTTGATTTGATTTGGTTTTACAGCGTGGAATAATTGCGGAACGATGTAATATAATCCGATTGAAAGGTGAGAATAAAGTTAAACCAGGAAAAAAGGAAAGAAAGAAAAAATGATTAATTGAACGGATGAGGCATGGAACACCATGTTATTATGGTAAATCTTCACCACCCCCACCACCTTGTGCTAAGTCGAATTCTACTGTGTTGTGTTGTGATTTTTTTTATATTAAATCTGTATTATATTTAAAGTACTTTTATTTATTATATAGTATTTTTTATTTTGGCCCCCTGTCATTAAAATTTATGGGTCCGCCACTGATTCACTTGTTTTCAAATTATAACTATATTGGTGAATTAGTTGAAGCAAAAGCACAATATTAATTTAGTTAAGTTGCTGATATTTTATTCATATAGTTAATAAACTGTTGATCTCTTTATGATTATAAACTAGTTAGCCAAGAATATTGTGATCCACATCATACATAACAACATTATCTTAGGGTAAGAAACCTTATAAAATTAAGAGGACGTTAGTATTTTAATCCCTAAAATTTAGTTTGGCTTCACTTTCAATTCCTATAATTCAATTTACTAAGGTTACAAGTAACAACCCAAAGAAAAGGACCGTGCCAAACAAAATATTCTTGATGATGCAAAGATAAGAACATGATATAGTCCTAAATATATATAGGCTGATAAGGGAAATAAGTTTGTCATTAATTGTTGGTTAGTACTAATTAATTTAAGTTTAACTTGAAGTTTGACTGGAAACGCGTACTAGAGTCATGAACCTTTAAGTATTATTGTCCACATGAGACGTACTAATCAAATGTTAACGAAATTGCCGTGGAGCTAACTATGGTTTTCATAAGCCTTCTTAAAATATATAATTAAGTTGCAATTTTGTTTACCAGTAAGTGTAGTCTCAAGTATTTTTTTGAAATACGGTTGATTTTGTTTGTAAGAGAAAATTGTTACATGCATATCTTTATGTAGTTAGCTGTGTACACTGGTTATTTAGTTTGTAACAAAGATAATTGGGGGAATTATATATTCCGTATGATCGCAACATATTTATTCGAGGATTTCGTATCACGTATTATAAAAACAGATATTCCATTAATTCAACAGATAACTAAATTAAAAGGGGAGTGTAGTTAGCTGTGTATAGAATGTAATTAAGTGAATAGATAATTCAGTATAGAACGTGGACTTAAATTTACGAAAGATCAAGGAAGTCAAGAGAAGAATCTTCGTGTATGCGTGACGTGACGTCAGGATAGTATCTTCTCGTAAATTTCTGTAGGCATATATATATATATATATATATTGATAAACCCTAATTTTATATATTTTATCCCACCTTATTCATTTATTTTGAGGACTATTTTAGGCTAATTTGTATTTATTAGATAATATTTGAATTGTTAGTCAATTGTAGGAAATAATACAAATTAGAATTAATTATGAGATTATTGGGTTTAAATTATCAATATTTTGATTGATATCTTGTGATTGAATAATATTTCTAAATATGCGACAAATCACAATTTTATTTAATTTTTGCAGGATAAGAAAAAACATATTGGAAAATTCTACAATGCAGAATTAACCTTAGATGCTAAAAGAAGATCTAATGGTAGGATTTTATTGAGCTTCTTAAATTTTAATAGGTTCAAGTTGGTACTCAAAACTCTCCCCTCCTTTTATAAAAAGACCTAGCAGCCAAGAGAAGGGGGACGCTCTCATTGAGAGGCGAGGCCGCCAAACGCACATGCACGCAGAGGGAGAACGCTGGTGATTGGAGGAAAAACTCATCATCAATATCCATTACATTCCTCACGCATGGGTGTGAAAGTCAAAGTATTCATCCATCAATTCACCATTATTTCTGCACTATTCTTGTCTTCATGGCCGTGGCTAGTTTACTGCTTGAAGGAGGAAATTTGATGGTAGTTTAAGCTAGTTTGGGAAACAACTTGGGAGAAGCATGGAGGAAGCTAACGCCTATAAATTTACACTTGAAAATCACAAGGGAGGTATGTTCTTTTTATCTTCTTAATTCAAACTTGAGGTTCTTTAGTTTTAAAGGGTTTCAAGTTGTGCTAATTGAGAACAATCTAGTTTTAGATTATAAACATATTTTTTGGATTGGATTGATAATTTAAAGTTTTTATGTTTGAGACAATGATCTGACTTTCCCCGCGCATACTTAATTGACAATTCATTATATGACAGTTCCGTTTGCGTCATTATCAGATTTGGTTCGCATTATAATTCCAAACTCATTCTATAAGACTGTTCCGTTTCCGTCATTATCAGATTTGGCCTTGTATTACGTGAGGGCACATTGTCGGCGGCAGCGCTCAAAAGGTCAGAAAAAAACCATATAAACTAATCCATTTAATATTATTTTGAATATCGAACCGAATATATTTTGAAAAAAAAACCATATAAACTCATGACCCTCTTATTTGAAAAATGAAGTTTGAAAAAAAATTCATTCACATCATAGGCGGAGTAGGTGGTCATTGATGTATGATCGAGTTGGGCGTTTGATTTTTGACAGTTTGATTTGAAATTGTTTTATAGCGTGGAATAATTTTGAAACTGTGAGAATAAGTTTCAACCAGGAAAAATGGAAAGAAAGACAAAATGATTGGTTGAACGGATGAGGCATGGACCGCCATGTTATTATCGTAAATCTTCACCATCTCCACCACCTTCTGCCAAGTCGAATTCTACTGTGTTGTGAATTTTCGGTATATTAGGTTTTTATTGTATTTTAAGTACTTTTGTTTATGATATAAAATTTTTAATTTTTGGCCTGTCATTAAAATTTCTGTGTCTGCCACTGATTCACATGTTTTAAAATTATAACTATATTGGTTTGTTGAAGCAAAAGCACAATATTAATTAAGCAGTTGATATTTTTTTCATATGGTTAATAAACTGTTGATCTGTTTGTGATTATAAACTAGCTAGCATAACCTGGTTACAGCTAGCCAAAAATATTGTGATGATTCACATCATCCATAACAACATTATCTTAGGGTAACCTTATAAAATTAAGGGAACGTTAGTATTTTAATCCCTAAAATTTAGTTTGCCTTCACTTTCAATTCCTATAATTTAATTTACTAAAGTTATAAGTAACAACCCGAAAAAATAATAGGGGGAATTATATATTCCGATGATCGCCACATATTTATTCGAGGATTTCGTATCATGAATTATAAAAACAGATATTCCATTAATTTAACAGATAAATAAATTAAAAGGGGAATGATCAATAAAAGGACAATAATGCATTATCAGGCACCAAAAAATCCAATAAATAAATTTTGGTGCAAAGTTACGTCTCAGTTATCTCTATATATATGTATCCGATTCCTTAAGCTTCCCTTCACTGCAAACCGTACATATCTCTCTCTCTCTCTCTCTCTCTGTGATCTCTCTGCTTAACGAAGAATCAGTATGAGTTCTTCAAGTATAAACACACAAGAAAGCCTGAGTCCCACCACAAGGCCACCTCCTAGGACTCAGCATCCTAATCCTCCAAGATCTCCAGACACTGGAACCCCTAATCCTCAGGAGACTCAGCCTCCTAATCCTCCAAGATCTTCAGGCACCGCAACCCCTAATCCTCAGGAGACTCAGCCTCCTAATCCTCCAAGATCTTCAGGCACTCGAATCCCTCATCCTCAGGCTATCTTCTCCACCATCACTCCACCTCCTTCTTGATGAATATCTTTTCATTTATTAGCAGGTCATCCATATTTTATTCTCTTGTTCTTCCTTTTATGCGTGCTCATTTCTCATTAGCTATCTCAATATGTGTCAAGTTTGATATCTTGTCCTTTTGACGTGGTTGTTTGTTTCAAATATGTCCACTTTACTTTTGATAGAGTCGACAAAGAGATAAATGTTATTATCATGGGCTGATTGATTTTCGTCTTTATATAGAATTTCACCAATTAACAAGGCGTGTGTATAATTTCCGTCAACTGGGTTGAGGCTTTGAATGATATTTGACGGTTGTTTTTTCACATATTAATTTTGGCCATTAAAATCGTCAAATCTGGATGCTTCATATGCTCCCAGGAAATACGTGACTGTTCAGGTTGCACAACTCAGCAGCAACTTGATATGTCATTCTTAATAAGAGTTTTTTGTTTTAATATGTAACAGCGATATTATTTCCAAAAGCCACCAAATGATTACATGTCATATATATCTATGACAGAGCAGACCTGTCCACTTCTGCTATTTAAATTCTGATGAGAAGCATTTGAAGTTGGAAGCAAACAATGGTGTAACTGCAAGAGGTCAGGGGTATAATGGGGAAACCAGATCCAACGTGGGACATTCACAAAAAGTTTACATGCAGAAATAAATGGTTTAAATACGTCCTACGTTCCTCGGAAGATACGTTATCGGAAACTAACTTTTTCTTGTCTCATTTAATCTTTTACAAGGTTTGTCTCTTATAAAGCGTAAAATTACCATTTTAAATGCTTCCTTCCAGGCCGGCTCATTTACAAACACACGCACATTGTTCGCATAATTCCCAACTGATCATCATATAAGACAGTTACGTGTCCAACAGTATCAGATTTGACCTTTATGTTATGTGCGGACAAAAGGTCAAAAAAAGACCTTTTGACCTTTAGTAAGTTACAGAGAAAATTGTTTAATTAGATTCGTTTTTCTCCTCTCCTGCTTTCACTTGCTTTTCAAAACAGCAAGACTTGGAACTTGGATTTCCAACTCTTGTTTAATTTGTTTAATTCGAAAATTGTTTGATTGGTCGATTCTAGTGAACTCATCACTTCCCCTTATCATCCATCTGATAGCCACATCCCACATATCAACTCCCCACCACCTCCTCTCTCTTTTTAAAAAATAATAGGCTAAAGTATACTTTTGGTCCTTTAAGTTTACATAAGATATACTTTTGGTCCTTTAACTTTATAAAGTATACTTTTAGTCCTATAATTTTAACGCCGTTAATTTTGCTAACGGAAAATGCAAACTTAAAGTGATAAGGTGTAAACTTAGCTTAAGTGATGACTGTATAATTAAATGCTATTAAACTTAAATTTAAAATATGGTAAATTGAAGAATATATAAAATTTGTGCAATTAAATGTTATTAGTCATCACTTGAGTTTGCTGCATTAGCATTTTCTGTTAACAACATTAACGATGTTAGAATTTTAGGACCAAAAGTATATTTTATAAAGTTAAGGGACCAAAAGTATGTCTTATGTAAAATTTAAGGGACTAAAAGTATACTTTAGTCAAAATAATATTTCCCAACCCGAATCTGTACACATTCATATTTTCAAAATTGTATTTTTAAGAAAATTTGTGAAAAATTCCTGATTATAAAATTTATTGTTCAAAACTATTACTCCCTTCTATCCAAATATAAAATCCATTTAATTTCTCTTAAAAGATTAAGGAAGCTAAATAAATTACTTAACTATAACATATATATTCTGTATTATTAGATTATATATTAATATATAAGTAAGGCAAATTAGTTTGGAAAAAAAATGCTAATTATAAATACTTTAAAGTAATTTATATTAAGTAATCAATATGTGACAGTTAATATTATAATCTCATATATGCAACTGTATTTTTGGAACCTCATTGTCATTAAATTAAAGTTTAATTTAGAATAATTTTCGTGAGAGCTGAGATATCCAATATAAAAGTCGTTTTATCCTAAATTTAATTGATTTAAAATATACGACAAAGTTTAGTTTCATAATATATCTTGAGCTTTTAATTTTTATTTTATTTTATCCTTTGCATAATTAAATATCATAACTAATTAATTTATTATAATCGATGTATTACTAACTTAATCGGGAAGAAAGGTTGATTACGGAACCGAGCCAAATCTAATATAATGTGGTATATGTAGGGAAGATAACCTCATGACCCTCTTGGTTGAAAATCAAAGTTTTAAAAAATGCGTTCCCAGTTGGTGGTCATTGATATATGAGTTGGGCGTTTGATTTTTAAATTTGTTTTTATAGCGTGTAATATAATCCCATTGAAAGGTGAGAATAAAGTTCAACCAGGAAAAAAGTAAAGAAAGAAAAAATGATTAATTGAACGGATGAGGCATGGACCACCATGCATGTTATTATGGTAAATCTTCACCATCTCCACCACCTTCTGCTAAGTCGAATTCTACTGTGTTATGAATTTTTTTATATATTAGGTCTGTATTATATTTTCAAGTCTTTTATTTATGATATCTTATTTTTTATTTTTCGTCCTCCATCATTAAAATTTCTACCCCTGGCTAAATTTACATATATTTTTTTAAAATATCCCTATTAATTGTACATATTAAGAAGTTTATATCCAAGTATAGTCATAATAAAAAATGATATTTTAGTAAAGTCATACCCTATATTTGTTACCTATAATCAACATCACTACTTTAATCTACACAATTTAATCAACTAGTTCTTATATTAAATACTAGAGGAAGTAACATTTTATTTTCTTATTGTTTTTATTTTGGAAAGTCATCGTGAGTGCTATAAGGGGTTATATGAATTACATAAATGAACTCCAAACACAGCGCCAGCCCTCTAAGGAGAATCACACACACTTGCTGATATGTACATGTGTGCATACGTGTGTGTAGTTTATTTATATTAATAATGATAAAGGAATATTAATAAGTTGTGGGTAAACAAGAGCTCGCCGGGTTGGTAGAATTGATATATATCAAGGTTCATCGATTTTCAGTGGGATTTGATTTTAGATGGGATTATATATATATATATATATATATATAGATAGAGAGAGAGAGGGAGAGAGAGAGAGAGATGTGGATTGGGTTGACCAAGGTGAACTTGCGGGACATGGCATGGTTGTCTTTTTCTCTTTGGGGCTGTGTACGAAGGTTCGTGGCCCTTTCGTTATTAAATGCGAATGTAGCAGGAATCAATTAGGTTCGAAAAAATATTGGGAGGAGAAACTTAGGCTGAAAATTCTGGGAAAAAAGTTGTTGAAAAATTAAAACTTATTTTTCTACAAGTGCTGATCACGAGGAGCCGTCCCAGAGTCTTCTCCCACAAAATCAACCTCGGAAAAGTGATCACACATGCATGTAAAAAGAAAATATCTGATATACGTTCTATTTAACACAAGCTAGATGAAGGGTGATATTCATGGAAATTAATAATGGGTGTTAGGGTACGTAATGGCTAACATATCCCATGGACTAAACTGCACCGACATATTTTTATAATAATATAATGATGAATTTCAAATATAGAAAATGAAATTGGTTATTCTTTAGTTGAGAAGCGTGAAAATAATCAAAATATTAGCGCGTACTCGAAAGGACTTAATTAGCAGTTGGTATTAAAAAAGAAAGAAAGGAAGGACTTGGCAATTGTCGTTTTACGGCAAGAAAGAGCAGAGATCTTTTCGCTGTGTATTTTACGGCTGAAAATTTAGATTTTAGACATGTACGTTACGTGGTTCCTCAGAGATTGGAAGATGAATATAGAGTATGGGACTTTAATTTTTCTTTTTCGAGTAAAAATTGAAAATTGATTTTAATTAAGAGATGGGGATGGAAAGGATCAAACTCTTTTTTTTTTTTTTTTTTTGATATAAAAGATGGCTAAACGCCTACATTACGAGAGAAAAGAAATTACACAAAGGAGAAATTTAATCCTAAACACTATTGGTTCATCCAAGCTCTCAAATGAGAAGGACACACATCTAAGATTGTAGAAAAAGAGATGCCCCATTTAGTCAAGGCGTTCGCAATGCTATTAAAATCATGAGAGATGCCCCGAACATCAACTTGCCAATCTCTATCAAGCATTTCCCTAGCTTTCACTAGCAGGCTACTTCCAGTGCCACAAGTGTCATCTAAAATCATATTAATAACTTCATCTAAATTAGACTCCAAAATGATCTTCTTCAACCCTAGATCCCAGGCCAATTGAAGACCTTCTGCTACAACCTATTCTTCAGCAGAATTGAAAGGATCAAACTCTTAAGATAGAGGCTTTGGTACTATGTCAAGGACCACTTCAATTCAAAAGCATGGGTTATTAAGTGAAGGCCCATGGATAGTTCTATGATAATCTCTAGCATGATGGGAAATCAGCATGGGTTATCAAGTGAGGGCCCATGGATAGTTCTATTATAATCTCTAACATGATGGGAAATCAGTTCCAAATTTTGCCAATATCAATAGTGTTAGTATTTAATTTTCCATTTGTTGGAATGTATCATTTTATCAATGTCAACCATTTTTTTTGGTAACAAATAACCGTTTCTTACATTTTATGTTTAATATATATTTTTTAACTGTATTACAGCTTGCTTCAATTTATTGACTCTTATGATCCACCGTTGAAAGGCCTACAGGAGGACTTAAATTTCGTGAGCCCTCGTATTGGAGAGGTTATTCTCATCCTTTCATATATTTTTATTTTATTTTTCTACCGCCAAATTCAGTTAATGTGATGAAGATTATGAGTATGCCACACCTTCTTCTAGTCTTTAGATTATCTAATTTACTTTGTGTAAAGAGATTCAACTTCTTGTCAGCTTCCCTGTTTGCTGACATTTTGGTTGCTTGTTATATTTGTTGGATTTTTTTGTCTAAAATCCCTTGGGTTATGAATAAGAAGTGCGACCGAACCAATATGTTCGCCACCACCGGTCGTGTCGGTTCGCTAGCAGAGTCCATCTACCATTTTTTATCATCTATAAATAGATATAAAATCCACTAGATTTCTCTAACACTTAGTTATCATATGTATAGTATTTTACATTCTGCAATTATCTCATATCACTACCAAAAAAAAAAAAAAACAGTTTTTGTGACAGAAAAAATCCATCGCAAAAAAGGGTTTTTTCGTCCCAAATTCAGTTTCTTTGCTTAGACTCTCTTTGTATTTGAACATGAGTAGCCCAATCTTTCATTCTAGTGTTCTTACCCTTTGTATGGATTAATACTTAAACATTCCTATCTTTTGGTAGATAAATAAATAAATAAATAAATAAATAAATATATATATATATATATATATATATATATGTGGGTGTGTTGATTTCAACATTGGCTTAATGCTTCTAAGTGATTGGCCTCCATTTAGATGATTTATTCACTTGGGTTTGACTTGAGAGAGCTAATCTAGGTATAGAACTTGATTGAAATCATGCTTGTCTTGAAGTTTACTTGATAAATGGATGGTTTGTTGGTAAAATAGAGATATATTTACTAACCTTGCATTGTCACATTAGGGTTGTTGCTTAAAGATTGATTCTCATTAATTGTAGTAAGAGATTGTGCATTTTAATAAGAAGAGAAACTTGATTTTGACTTGAGAGAGCGTGTCAAGTATTTGTGAACCTTAGACTAACACATGTATGTATTGAAATGCTACTAGAGAGGTAATTAACCAAGTTTTATGAAATGCAAAAAGGGGAAGAAGAATCCTAGGCTCCATTATCCTTGAAGTCAAAGAGTCATTTGCCTTTATCAATTTTAAGTTCTAAAAATAGTCTTTAAAATTTCTCTTTTCAAATCAAAACTTTGTTCTAGGTCAACTTGATGAAATTCACTAAGCCTATTGCTTGACCAATTTGTTAAACAAATCCTCGTGGGAACGATACTTTACTTATCACTTTATTACTTGCGAAACTCGTGCACTACAACCTCCTAACTCCTCACCTCAGTACCTAACTCTCTGCCCCAATTGCTCAAAGCCTCAAACCATGGTTAGATACAAGATAACTCCTCATAGGGGTACTCTTACTCCTGCAGCTCGTGCCTTCCTTACATCGTTATGCAGTGTGTCTCCTCCAGCGAGAGTGCGTTCTATTGTGACCGAAGAGTCTCGGGTCGTTGGACCCATTGTTATTTTGGATGATGAAGAGATTGCCGCAACCCCCAACCTCTTGGTCCCAGCGACCCTCTCGCTGAGTTCCTCCGTCTTCTAGACCATGAAGAGGTTCGCTCTCTCTCTCTCTCTCCAGCCTTCATGCAATATTCTCCAACCTCCTGGCCCCCCAGCGCCTACCATTGACCCCTCTCCTCTTTCCTCTAATGATGCATTGTGGCTAATGCAAAAAAGACAGAACTGCGATCTCTCGTTGGGAAATTAATGTTGTTCACGCCGATATCACCATGACATTGGATGATAATAAGCTTTAGGATGTTTAGTCATATTCTTGTTTTTGATAATTTTCAGTTTTTTTTTCTTTTGTTTTTTTCTTCTTGTGTACATGCATATTCTCCAGTAATGTATGAAGCATTAAGAACTAAGCTTATGTCTTTTTTTGTTCATATTCTCCAAAGTAATTAAAGAAGCTTTTTCTCCAATTTTCCTTTATTTTATTCATTCGGTTGTTCGCACTCGCCAAAGCGAATCCTCTTTCTTTTGGTTTGGCTAATAAATGAGGACCTTTAGGACCGAGATACTTTTAAATAACTGGTTTAAAAAGTATTTGACTTTTAATATTTTATAAAACTCCGGTCTTAAAATTAAATGAATAGTAAAAATTTAGGATTGGAGTTTTCTAAACCTACGGTCTTAAAAATTAAATCAATAAAATGTTTATCTTTAGGACCGGATACTTTATAATTAACTGGTCTTAATAAAATCCAAAACATTAAAAAATGTCTTCGTCGCAGAGAAAATTAAATTTCCCTCTTTGAACTTCTCTTGTCGCGCCGAAAGTGATAACTCAAGTTCTGTCTCCAGTGTTTGTGTGTTGCTTCATCACTGCTTCACATTGCTCTCTCGACAATCACTTTCTGGTTCCTTAGCTAAACGTCTTTAGACCAAGCTGTAAGTGGTGTTTCAGTTATATAACTTTTTGATTTTCCTGCTTATCGTTCTGGGTTTTTCATGGGTTGAACAAAATCGATGAAATGTTCTTGTAGGTTCCTCTGTTGTTAATGAATATTGTATTTTGAAGATTATATTTGCACTTTAGACCTACCCAACTGACCAACAAGTGTTTTTAGGTTACTCTTGTTGTCTGCAACATCAACGTTCGTGGTCGGAGAAGAAAAACTCAGCAAACACATTTCAATTTATATGCTACAGGTGAGTCCACAAGACCTTCATGCGATGCATTTAATTTTCTTGTCATGAATTTATTTTGCTTCTTGGATTCACTGTGATACATTTATGACCAAAAGTGATTCTTCATTATGCATTTAATGGGCAAGTTTCTCCGTAAAAAAAAAAGACATAACCGACATTGAGCATATATATGCATTTGGAGTTGGCTTATTTTATATGCAACTTTCAATTTTTTCGGATTATGTATGTTAAATCTTTCCGTCTATAGGAATTCTATTATAGATCACAGTTGGATAAATGCTTTACGGACGAGTGTTGAATATCAGAATGGGGTGAGAGAATTTATAGAATTTGCTAAACAAAATACTCATGATGATATTGGAAAGTTTTATTGCCCTTGTGTAAAATGTTTGAATGAGAGACGACTAAGTCCTGAAGTTATACACACACATTTAATTTATGAAGGATTTTGTAAGACTTATACAATATGGGTATGACATGGTGAAAAAATGCCAAGTGGGTCTTAACATGGGGAAGTGGCCTTTGATGATAATGACACGGATATGGATGATCGCATAGAGGACGTTATTCGTAATGTAGGAGAAGAGGCTTTTGAGCAATCACATGTATATGGTAAAATGTGCAATGATGCAGAGACCCCGCTATACCCTGGGTGTAAAAAATACCAAATGTTGAACGCTGTATTGAAATTGATAAGCTTGAAGGCACGTCATGGATAGAGCGATAAGAGTTTTTCTGAAATGCTTGAGGCTTTTAAGGACATGCTTTCGGATGATAATGTGTTGCCGCATCGATACTCTGATGCTAAGAAAATACTTTGTCCACTGGGGATAGAGTACAAAAAGATCCGTGCATGCCTAAATGATTGCATATTATATAGAAAAGAGTTTGAAGAGAAGCAGAATTGTCCGATATGTGAAACCCCAAGGTACAAGTCAAATAGGGGGCCTGCAAAAGTGTTGTGGTATCTTCCAATCATACCAAGGTTCAAGCAGTTGTTTGCTAATGAAAATGATGCAAAAAGTTGGATGAAATGGAGAATGACAAGATGAATATGATCTTCAACACATTTTGACTAGACTTTGTTTCTTCTTCAGTGCGGTTTGTAGTAAAGTTTTCGAGATTGAAAAGCTAGATGAATTGGAGAATGAAGGATATCTTATCTTGTGCCAGCTTGAGAAGCTTTTTGTTCCTACATTTTTTGACATCATGGTTCATCTAATTGTTCATCTAGTGAGGGAGATAAAGTTGTGCGGCCTTATCTATCTACGGTGGATGTACCCAATTGAAAGATCTATGAAATTATTAAAAGGGTATGTGAAGAACGCATACCGGCCAGAAGCATCAATTGTTCAGAAATATGTTTCTGAAGAAGCCATGGAATTTTGTCAAAATTATTTGGTCAAAGTAAGAAATATTGACAGTCATAAGTTGGAATTCAAACAAAAGGTCCAGGGAGATGAATGTGTTTCTGATACAATCAAATGGTTAGCACGTGGTCCTGAGGTTGATGTCATAAGTTGGAATTCTATGTGATCAATGGTTATACATTTTACACGAAGTCCCTAGATGATAGGAGCACCATCCAGAACAGTATGTTATTTAGAGGCTGGATCTATGCACTTTTTTAGTTCAAAAGACAAGAGGCCTAAATTGGCAGTCATGCCTTATTATGGGGTTATTGAAGAGATTTGAGAGGTGGACTATGTTAAAATTAGATTTCCCATTTTCAAATGCAAGTGGGTTAATGTCAATAATGGTATTCGGATTGATCGACTAGGATTTACAGTAGTCGATATCAATGGTAGTAGTTTTAGAGATGAACCTTTTATTATGGTAGACCAGGCGAAACAAGTGTTTTATATCACCAATCAGGAAAAAAAATGTGGTCTGTAGCTCTGTTAACCCTTAGAAATTGACAACATTCCAGCACATTTTCTATCTCTTCTTACCTATTTTTGGGTCAAAATGTGCATAGGAATGAAGTGTGTAGAGGAAAATTGTGCAAATCAAAGTATAAGGCAAAAATCAAAGAAATTCTTGTTATATTCTATAGAGTTTGTGGTTCAATTGAGAATTGATCATTCCTTCATCTTTTGTAGGAAGATGGAGACAAAGTTTTAAAGCTCTATAAGAACCAAGAAACAAGGAAAGAAATAAAGGAGGTGAAGCAGTGCAAAGTTAGAAGAACTTGTACAACCGGCTGCGCAGCAAGTCAACAACTCGCCGCAACAATCGTGAAAAAAAGTGCGAGAAAAGTACAGTAAGCGCGTTTTGCTTTTCAAAAGCAGAAAAACCCTATTTAACCTAAAGGGAAGAGCTGAAAAACACATTCTTGACCTAAGGAAACAAGTGGGCACACAAGGGAAGAGCTTGGGAGAGACATTTGGACAATCTTGGAGGCTTGGGTGCTCACCCTAAGAGAGATTTTGGGGGTTTCACCTTGGTTCTTCCTCTTTTCTCCTCTTTTCTTCTTAGTTTCTTCATGTATTCAGTTTCTTTGCTTAGACTCTCTATGTATTTGAACATGAGTAGCTAAACCTTTCATTCTAGTATTCTTCTTCCCCTTTTGTATGGATTAATACTTGAACATTCCTCTCTTTTGATAGATATATATATATATGTGTGTGTGTGTGTGTGTATGTGTGTGTGTGTGTGTGTGTGTGTGTGTGTTGATTTCAACATTGGCTTAATGCTTCTAAGTGATTGGCCTCCATTTAGATGATTTATTCACTTGGGTTTGACTTGAGAGAACTAATCTAGGTGTAAAACTTGATTGAAATCATGCTTGTCTTGAAGTTTACTTGATAAATGGATGGTTTGTTGGTAAAATAGAGATATATTTACTAACCTTGCATTGTCACATTAGGGTTGTTTCTTAAAGATTGATTCTCATTAATTGTAGCAAGAGATTGTGCATTTTAATGAGAAGAGAAACTTGATTTTGACTTGAGAGAGCGTTTCAAGTATTTGTGGACCTTAGACTAACACATGTATGTATTGAAATGCTACTAGAGAGGTAATTAACCAAGTTTTATGAAATGCAAAAAGGGGAAGAAGAATCCTAGGCTCCATTATCCTTGAAGTCAAAGAGTCATTTGCCTTTATCAATTTTAAGTTTTAGAAATAGTCTTTAAAGATTCTCTTTCCAAATCAAAACTTTGTTCTAGCTCAACTTGATGAAATTCATAAGCCTCTTGCTTGACCAATTTGTTAAACAAATTCTCGTGGAAACGATACTTTATTTATCATTTTATTACTTGCGAAACTCGTACACTTGCGAGGCAAAAAAGTTCTCCAAGGAAAAATGGTCATCGATATTGATGATGAAATTCATTTAAATTATGGTCTTTGTGAGAGTACTCTTTTTTCAAGGCGTCTACCGGACATGAATGAAGAAGATGAAGCGGATAATGAACCCCACATAAGAAATGATCATCAAGAAGGGATATGGGAGGATATCCCTTTATAAAAGAGTGAATTCATAAGGTAATATTCGTATGTAGAATTCTTTGAAAACTTTAAGATTTTAATTATATTCCTTCTATGTTCTTAAACAATGTCACTGATTTGTGAAGCTTTTGTTCTTGTTTTATTTTTGTGGTAGGATCGATATGTTATAAAAGAGGATATCATGTTATATTGTTGGGTGGGACCAGACGAAGGTATGGTGAATATTATATTGGGTATGTATATTGATTTACGTGCTGTATTTGTAACTCATTGTATTTGTAAATTATCTTATTCTATATATTCATTTAGGTGTTGTACCATAGTATAATCATTAAGAGGCCACATAACTCATGGTGAATAATATTTGTATTCTTTTCCCAATTCAATTTATTCATAATGGATTGTTCATAGCTTGTAGCTTAAAGTATCGACTTTTATGTGCTGGATTCGGTGATGGATGTGTGTATATATGATCAAGAAGAACAGAACAGAGAAAAAATTTGATAAAATTTAGACCGGGAAATAATTACGCCGGTCGTAAAAGTTCAAATTTTAAGACCGGATGTATTTATATGTCCGGTCTTAAAAGTCAGGTGTACGTATTAGGCCGGTCTTAAAAGTTGGTCTTTTAAGACCGGTGTTTATTAAGACTGGTCTAAAAAGTTCAATTTTAAGACCGGATGTATTTAGTATCCGGTCTTAAATTTAATTAATTTTTAGACTCGGTCTAATTAGTCTTCTCGGGTCTTAGAAGTCGGTATTTTTTAGACCGGAGTTTCTTTATCCAGTCTTAAAAATGCCGATATTTTTAGACCGCCTATGGTTTTGTCCGGTCTTAAAAGTTGAGTTTTAGGACCGAACAAAATATATATCGGGTCTATATAGTACGACTTTTTAAGACCTAATGTTTTAAATGTCCGGTCTAAAAGAGTTTCTTTAAGACCGGTTCGATCGGTCTTAAAGTTACGGACTTTTAAGGCGCTGGAACAAGACCGATTGTGGGTCTGTCTTATGATGCCTATTTTGTCTGGTCTTAAAAGCCTTTTTTTTTGTACCCGTGTTTGTATCAATGTATTATGTTATTTTTGTTCGCTCACTGTGTTGCACATCATTGCTCTGATAATTATAGAAATATCAGTAGGGTGTTACATATGCCCTCTTGTCTTTTAAATATCACTAGTTTTATTGCAATTTCATTTATAGGTATTTCAAATTGGCTCATTTTTCTTATAAATCCGCATATCCATATTGTAAAACATTACATTTGTCTTATGAATTCCCTCTTGTCTTATAAATAGCACAAGTGTCAATTATTTTCTGAGAAAGGTCATTTTTGTACATTCCCTCCTGAACTTAATTTCACTGCCCTCTATAAGACTGCAGTGATGTTTTGGGAAATTACTTATTTCACTGCCCTCTATAAGACTGCAGTGATGTTTTGGGAAATTACTGAGGGCTTTTGGGGTATATTTAGCTACAGTGAGCCTAGGTGAAATTTCCCCCAGAATCAATAGATATTAGAAATTAAGGTGGCCCCACTGGACACATGAAAATATTTCCAAACGAGAAAAACAAACAATACAGGAACAGAAAATTCTTCCTCTTGGACAATTTTTTAGCCCCTCAACTCACATCTTTTTTTTTTTTTTTTTTTTTTTTTTTTCCTTTTGTTATTACAATTATTTATTTTTCAATTTAATTAAAAAAATAGGGTTAAATACTATTTTTTATCATGAAAGTTTAGCTTAAGGAGTATTGGTCACCTCGAAGTTTTTTGGTCTTATTTTTGCTATAGACTTTAAGAAAAAGGAGTAAATATATCCCGAAATTTTTTTTTAAGAGTAAATTTACCCAGGAAGTTTAGAAAGAAGAGCAACAATTCAACAAGTTAAGATTAGCGAATGGGCAATAAATTACTATGTTTTCAAACTTCCAACGCAAAAATGAGATCAAAAGAACTTTGGGTGACCAAGACTACTTATTTAAACTTTCATGGCAAAAATAATGTTACTGCTCCATTTGAAGAGGGCAGCTGGTAAGAGTTGCAAGAGCCCAGGGGTATAATGGGGAGACCAGATCCAATGTGGGAACAAAATGGGACAGTGACAAACATTTTACATGCAGAAATGAATGGTCTAAACACGTTCTACGTTCCTCGAAGTTATCGGAAACTTTGTCTTGTCCTTATTTTTTTTTGCTCGAAAGTCGAAACATGTCTTGTCTTTATTCTTTACGAGGTTTGTCTTATAAAGCGTAAAATTAGTATTTTAAATGCTTCCTTCCAGGCCCACTCACTTATAATCATCTTCTACAAACCCTAAACAAAGTACAAAGTACAAACACCACGCACCTTGGTCGCATTATTCCCAAATTATATATAAGACAGTTCCGTCTCCATCAGTGTCAGATCTGGCCTTTATATTATGGGCCCCACATCGCCCGCGTTGACCTTTTGACCTTATCCTTTGAAGGTCTCACACAATAATTCCCAACTTGTACTTTTTTTTAACTTCTACTAACTAAATAAATCGGATGACCCAATTTTAAACATTTTTTCAGCAGTGTATCGGTTATTAAAAACTTCACTGCATTAAGTTATACCAGGCTAGGTCAAGTTATGGTATATGAGCTATAAATCACACGTTAAGGATGTAAAATTTCCAGGAACGTAGAGTGTGAAAACCTTCATATAAATACAGGCTACCATATATATCATTAACATTGAAAGAAGAAGAAGAGGAGGTTTAATTAGTAAGTTACAGAGAAAATTGTTTAATTATATTCGTTTTTCCCCTCTCCTGCTTTCACTTGCTTTTTCAAAAGAACAAGACTTGAATTTGGGCTTATAGATCCCAGTCTTGTTTTTTCACTTGTTTAATTAGAAAATATTTTGTCTCCATATCCTTGGACAACATGTCGGGCCCTTTAGTTTTAATGTCTAGCAGGAAAATACACAATTACCTCCCAAAACTTCAATCTAATAACAGTATTTAGTTTTAAATTAAAAGTTAAGTTGTAAATATTGATTAGAAAAGTGTAGCTAAATTGCAAAAAAATCACAGGAGCTAATGACAGTTAAGTATTATAATCTCATATAAGCAACTGTATTTTGGAACCTCACTGCCCTTAAATTAAATTTTAATTTAGAATAAATTTTGGTTGAGAGATATCCGCAATACAAGTCGTTTTATCCTAATTGCTAAATTTAATTGATTTAAAATATACTACTAAGTTTAGTTTCATAATATATCTTGAGCTTTTTTTTTTCCTTTTTTACCCTTTGCATAATTAAATATCATAAGTAATTAATTTATTATAATCAAAGTATTACTAACTTATTCAGAAGGAAAGGTTGATTAGGGGACCGAGCCAATCTAATGTGGTATATTTAGGGAACATAAACTCATGACCCTCTTGTCTGAAAAAAATGCATTCATGTCATAGGCGGAGGATTGAGGTGGCTAGGGGGCGGGGTCCATACGGACTTGTATTGCGGATACGCAGGGAGCAGGAATGAAGGATCTGGTGTTGTTTTGGTGAAGTCAAGGCGATGAAATGACGAGTGAAGCCCGACTCTTCATTGCGGTATTCACAGCATAAACCTGATTAGGGTCCGTAATATATTTACCGGGCATTTTTATAAGTTATAACACAGACACACTCACACACACATATATAAAAGGGATGTAATATGATATTGAACGTGTTCTGGAAAAAAAAATGATATTGAAAGTAATAAAGGACGGAATATAATATTGATGTGGTTATCAATGAGGGAGACGTAGCACGTGAGCTGCTTTTTTTTTTCCCCAGTTGATGGTCGTTTATGTATGAGTTGGGGTGTCTGCTACGTTTGATTTTTGACAATTTGATTTGAATTTGTTTTACAGCGTGGAAAAATTGCGGAACGATGTAACATGATCCCAGGAAAAAAGGGAAAAGAAAGGAAAAATGATTGATTGAACGGATCAGGCATGGACCACCAAATTGTTATTATGGTAAATCTTCACCATCTGATCTCCACCAACTTTTGCTAAGTCGAATTCTACTGTGTTGTGAATTTTTTGTATATTATGTTTTGTATTGTATTTCAAATACTTTTTATTTATGATATTTTATTTTTTATTTTCGCACCCCATCATTAAAATTTCTAGGTCCGCCACTTCACATGTTTTAAAATTATAACTATATTGGATACTTGAAGCAAAAGCACAATATTAATTTAGTTAAGCAGTTGATATTTCATTCATAAAGTTAATGAACTGTTGATCTGTTTGTGATTATAAACTAGCTATAGCACCACCTGGCTAGAGCTAGCCAAGAATATTGTGATCTACATCACAACATTATCTGAGGGTAAGGAACCTTATAAAATTAAGGGAACGTTAGTATTTTAATCCCTAAAATTTAGTTTGCCTTCACTTTCAATTCCTATAATTTACTTTACTGAAGTTACAAGTAACAACCCCAAAAAAAGGACCGTGCCAAACAAAATATTCTTGACGATGAAAGATAAGAACACGAATACACGATAGTCCAAAATGTATATATATAGGCTGATGGGGCAAATTAAGTTTGTCATTAATTGTTGATTAGTACTGATTAATTTAAATTTAACTTGAAGTTTGAATGGAAACAAGTACTAGTCATGAACCTTTAAGAATTAGTGTCCACATACATGACACGTACTAATCAAAGGTTAACGAAATTTCCGTGGAACTAACTATGGTTTTCATAAGCCTTCTTAAAATATAGTTTAATTTAGTCACAGTTTTGTTTACCAATAAGTGCAAGTCTCAAGTTTTTTTTTTTTTTTTTTTTTTTTTTTTTTTTTTTTTTTTTTTTTTTTTTTTTTTGACATACGGTTGATTTAGTTTGTACTAGAAAATTATTTCATGCATATCTTTATGTAGTTAGTTGTGTACACTGGTTATTTAGATAGTAATAAAAACAATTGGGGGAATTATACATTCCGTATGTTCGCCACATATTTATTCGAGGATTTCGTATCATGGATTATAAAAACAGATATTCCATTAATTTAAAAGGGGAATGATCAATAAAAGAACAATAATACATTATCAGGCACCAAAAAACATCCAATAAATAAATTTCGGTGCAAAGTTGCGTCTCAATTGTCTCTATATATATGTATCCGATTCCTCAAGCTTCCTTCACTGCAAACCCTACATCTCTCTCTCTCTCTCTCTCTCATTCACAGAAAACCCTATCTCTCTCTCTGTGATCTCTCTGCTTAAGGAAGAATCAGTATGAGTTCTTCAAGTATAAACACACAGACAAGTCTGAGTCCCACCACTGGGCCACCTCCTAGGACTCAGCCTCCTAATCCTCCAAGATCTTCAGGCACTCGAATCCCTAACCCTCAGGCTATCTTCTCCACCATTACTCGACCTCCTTCTTCAGGACTCTCTTTTCATTTATCAGCAGGTCATCCATAATGTATTCTCTTGTTCTTCTTTTTCTGTGTTCTCATTTCTCATTAGCCATCTCAATATGCGTCAAGTTTGATATCTTGTCCAGGTTGTTTGTTTAAAGTATGTCCACTTTACTTTTGATAGAGTCAAAGAGATAAATGTTCTTGTCATGGGCCGATTGCTTGTGGTCTTTATATAGAATTTCATCAACAAAGCGTGTGTATAATTTCCGGCAACTGGGTTGAGGCTGAGTGATATTTGACGGTTATTTTTTTACATATTAATCTGACCATTAAAATTTTTCAAATCTGGATGCGTCATATGCTCCCGGCAAATACGTGACGGTTCAAGTTGAACTACTTAGCAGCAACTTGATATGTCATTCTTAATAAGAGTTTTTTGTTTTAATATTTAACAGCGACATTATTTCCAAAGGCCATCAAATAATTACATGTCATATATAAGATGAAAATAATGGGTATCTTTTTTCTTCTGAATATATATATGAGTATCTTGTTACCCCTAAATACCGACATATTCTATTAATATTATAACCATGTAAATATTATTTCACCAATAAAATGTGTGCAAAGTCTGAGCAAAGTTCAAGTTAAATTTTTTTAAAAATAAAGTGTACATAAATTTAGCCTCAAATGCAACCAAGCATCTTGCACGTCATAGTTCAGCAGAAAATTAAACTAAAAACTAGCAAAAAGATTCAAATTACGGTTGAAGTTGATTTTGATGTTAAGTCAAATTCACACACACACATATATAGTAAGGTACAGAGAAAATTGTTTAACTAGTTTCGTTTTTCCCCTCTCCTGCTTTCACTTGCTTTTTCAAAAGAACAAGATTTGGATTTGACCTTAAATATAATAAGACCTATCCTCAATATACTTTTTCTTCTAAATTTATAATTTTTTTTTCAAAATATCCTTATTGATTGCACATACTAAAAAGTTTATAACCAAGTAGGTAAATATAGCAAGCCATTATTGTACTACGCCTGATCATTAATATAAGAACTAGTTGGAGATTGTATTGATCTTAAATATAATAAGAGCTGGCCTCAATCTACTCTTTTCCCTAAATTTATAATTTTTTTCAAAGTATCCCAATTAATTGTACATACTAAGAAGTTTATTTCCAAGTATAATCATAATGAAAAATGATATTTTAGAAAAGTCATTACATATATTTGTTACTACCTATGATTTGTGTAGCATAATTGGACGCGACACGCAAGCCAAATACAAATACAAATATTTTAGAAAAATCATAACCTATATTTGTTACCTATAACCAATATTACTAATTTGTTTAATCTATCCAAGTTAATTAACTAATTCTTATATTAAAGATCAGAGTCTTATTGTTTTTATTTTGGACACTCATGAGTGCTATAAGGGGTTTTATCAATTACATAAATGAATTAAGAACTCCAAACACAGCGCCAGCCCTCTAAGGAAAATCCCACACACTTGCTGATATGTGCATGCGTGCATGTGTGTGTAGTTTATTTATATTAATAATGATAGAGGAATATATGAATGACGCGGACGTACGTGGATTGGTTGTCTTTTTCTCTGCGGTACTGTGTACGAAGGTTCGTGGTCCTTTCGTACTTAAATTCGAATGTAGAAGAATCACTTAGATTCGAAAAATTATTGGGAGCAGGAACTTAGGCTGAAAAATTAAAATATATTTTTCTACAAGTCGATCTATGGGACACGTGGAGCCGTCCTAGTTGTAAATATATAATTTGTTGTTGTAAATTCTTACGGAACTCAAATTTCAAAAAATCCATGTTGAAAAAACTTGTTGTTAAAACAGCAATTGTATATTGTAAATATATAATTTGTTGTTGTAAATCGCCTATGGAACTCGAAATCACAAAATCAGGGTTCTAAAATCAGACTTGTATACTTTCCCACCTCTAGCTTCTGTTTTAGCTTTCGCTTGCCAAAATTCCTCAGTGATAGGGCAAAACTTTAAGCCTAAAAACTCCACAAGTGCATGAGCCGTATCAAGTAATAAAGTGATAAGAAAAGTATCGTTCCCACGAGGACACGTCAGTTGATATTAATTTTACAATTTCGTTTAAGTTGAGAAAACCAAATTAAATTCAATTAAGAAAAAGAAATTAAAATTAAAACAAAGAAACTACTACACTAATGAATGAGAAACCTAGAGTCACTAATCTCTTGTTTGTTTCTTAGATTTGATCCCAATCAGCTAATCTAGAGTATTAATGTCTATAAATGCCTTCCGGTCCACTTATATGCCTACCTTAATTAATTATGTGATGCCTCACACAACTAAATAAGATGCGTTTTAAATCGGGCTCACTCTAATTTGATTATGCGGAGCTTCTAGATATATTCCTATCCTAGACGCAAATTAGATTAAAACCTAATTTCACATTAAATTTAAATCTAATTCCACATTATTTAATCCCAAGGTCAATTTAAGATTCTCTCTTCCAAGTTCAACCTTAAATCCCCAAAACATGCTCAATGGTGTTCAATCAATAAGCAATAACAATGAACACATGATTAAATAAAGCGAAATAAAATTAAGCAAAATCAATCCGTGGGAACAATTTCTAAAACCCAAACAAGTTCATAGGTTCTCTAGGTTGCAAAATCAACTAGCCACACATGGCTTTAATCAAATCCATAACAAAAAGATGAAACTCAAGTTCAAAGAATAAAGAGAGAGAGGAAAGAAAGATTCTCCGTCGCTTCACGGTCATTCCGTGGAGATGATGAAGAGAACTGAAACGCTTAGCCGCTACTCCTCTGCTTCTTTGTTCCTTCTTGTTCTGCGTCTCCTGATCTCCCCCTTCTTGCTTCTTCCTTTCTTCATATATATAACCTAAATATAACTTAGGCCGTAGGTCTTTGATTCTCCTCTTCTTATTAAAAAGATATCTCATATCTTGTAATCAACTCCACTAGATCACGCAATTGATTTTGTTTCTATTTTTCTTGCGTGAGACCATTGAATTTGGCTAATTGCATATCCTCTTAATTGCTTTTTCTACTTCATTCCAAATCGCTAATATTTCTGCACAATAAAAATAGGATATGAGTAGATTTTATGTTGATTTATTCTTTGATCCTAAGTTTGATTCAATGATGGAAAAATCAATAAAAGATAATTAAATAGGTATATAATATCAATAATTCCAACTAATTCTCATAAAATATACAACTATTTAATCATAAAATATACACTTATCACTGAGCTTGACCATTGACAATACATATGACATCCCTAGCATCCACCATCTCCCCCCACCAGCATGTCAAGGCAAACAGAGATTTCCCATATTCATCCAACATGACATTACCATTCAACATGTCACACAACCACACCTCACACCTCTTCATAGACCATTTACTAAATTTAAGCCCCAAGGGCCCCCAAACCGAGACATGCTTCGTCCATAGACACAAAAAAAGCAGATGCTCAACAGTTTCCTTTTTAGACAGACAGATAGGACAGCAAGGACTCACTGAAAATTTACGTCTAAATAAAGCATCTTGAAAAACTATAGCTCCAGCACCTAGCCTCCAGAGGAAGTGTTGGACTTTAGGGGGAACTATAACTCTCCAAATACTCTTCCAAAAAAAAGCAGATGCTCAACAGTTTCCTTTTCATCCAACTCACCTTGCTTTCTTCCGTTGTATCATCTAGCTCAAAGAACTTCTCACACTTAAGGAGCTAGTTTAGTATATCATCTCTAGAATATCTAGGAAACTCCAATTTTATAAATTGCGTCGATTTATGGTACTGTGGTTGCCTTGGCCGATGTTCTTGATATCTTTCTTGGTGTTGATCATGATTTCTTGGAACATTCATTCCAACTATATGAATTTCTTGCTACAGTTTTCCAAAATACAAGCCATTTTATCCTAAATTTAAGTGATTTAAAATATACGATTAAGTTTAGTTTCATAATATATCTTGAGCTTTTAATTTTCTTATTTTACCCTTTGCATTAAATATCATAAGTAACTAATTTATTATAATCAATGTATTACTGACTTGAAAATTAAACTCATGACACTCTTGTTTGAAAATTAAAGTTAAAAAAAAAATATATATATATATATATATATATATATATATGCATTCACATGTTTTAAAAATATAACTATATTGGTTAGTTGAAGCAAAAGCACAATATTAATTTAGTTAAGCAGTTGATATTTTATTCATATAGTTGATAAACTGTTGACCTGTTTGTGACTATAAACTAGCTAGCACAACCTGGCTACAGCTGGCCAAGAATATTGCAATTTTTTTTCCGCTCAAATAAGAATATCGTAATTCACATCATACATAACAACATCATCTTAGGGTAAGGAACCTCATAAAATTAAGGGAACGTTAGTATTTTAATCCCTAAAATTTTGTTTGCTACCACTTTCAATTCCTATAAATAAATTTACAAAAGTTACAAGTAACAGTCCGAAAAAAAAAGTGCCGTTCCAAACAAAATATTCTTGAAGAAGCAGAGGTTAACGAAATTGCCGTGGAACTAACTATGTTTTCATAAGCCTTCTTAAAATATATAATTTAGTCACTATTTTTTTTTTAACATACGGTTGATTTAGTTTATTTAGTTTGTAAGAGAAAATTGTTACATGCATATCTTTATGTAGTTAGTTGTGCACACTATTGGTTATTTAGTTTGTAACAATGAAAATATTTCGCAATATTATAATATAAAATCATGTGATATTATCTTATTTATATTTCCTTCAATCCTCATATTCTTTATTCAGCACCCTTGTTGTTGCCCCTGTATATATTTCGTTCTATCATAGGTTGAATATAATTCGGTAATATAAAAAGTGAATATCAGGTAAATATAAAAGAGACGCACATCAAGTTGAATGCATAATCACTGTGGTTATTTTGTTTTACTGAGCATCTTATCTACAGTAATATATATTCATCTTCCTATTTCATCGGTAGTACACATTCCCGATCGCAGTACAGTTTGAATCGTGAAAATTGACACCTGACAATGACTTTTTATTCCATAATTCATTGATAACACATATTTCCAAATCACTGACACATGATGTCCCCCCCCCCCCCCCCAAAAAAAAAAAAAAAACTACTGACAAACTGTAAAAAGAAGAAGGAAAAATGCTTGACTCTAAAAATTTACCAGCCAATTAGTTCATCTTAACACGTATTCGAAGCAGTTTGCAATTACGAAGTTAGTTTTGGTTTGGATTTTAAACGGAATAAATAAGAGATACATTTGGTAGTAATTTATCAAAATTATAGAATAATTAATTGAAGTAGAAGAAGTTAAAAAAATTGTTGTCAATTGTGTGGGCAGACAAGAGTTTGCGAATATAATGAATGGGACACAATCCCGTTGTGGCATGTAATTAAACTTACATGCGTGAACATAATATGTCAGTTCAATTCAAATAATTGACCAAAATGTGACCAAACTTTAAAAAGGACGTGTCTCCCTTTTGTGAAATTTCTCATGAACATACTATTTTATCTTTGTTCATGAAAGATACAACCTCATGTTTTTTTCTGAAAAATTGTATTTAAGTCCCGAATAAGAGAAAATCGAGATCAATTGAAATTTTAAAATTATATTTAAGTCATTTCAGACTTTTTTTCCAATAAATTCAAGCTGTCAAATGACTATGAACTTGTTAGTGTAGCATTTATGGACTTGCTAGTGCACACCTTTGGATTGGTTAGTGGATGTCCATGAACTTGTCAGCAGAATTGGAATTTATTGCAAAAAAAATTGTATTTGTATTGAGACGTGTTAAGCCCTTCCTACACTATCAACATCGCATGTAACCTTATATTTGTATTTGTTGTTGAAAGTATCCTTTGATGATTGGTTACAGAATGTTGAGTTGTTATGATTGTGGTTAACTATCATATGTTGTTTATACATTGTATACAAGATTAACTGTTTCTCTAGGAACCTTCGGGATTCCAGTCCTCGTTACTACCTGTGATTTGTATAGCGTATTGGACGCGACTCCCAGGACAAAGGCGACGGACACTGGCAAATGAGGATAATTGGATTGTGCAAGGGCTACAATTGATTATTTTCCTTTGTAATAGAAATTCTGGGTCTTGTAAATATTATATGGTACCCTGGGAGTATTTCTATAATGTAATCAAGTATTTTGTATTAGTGTACTTATGCTATTTCTGTTCTCCCACTGTGATGCGCATTATTTAGTTTGCCACCACTTTCAATTCCTATAAATTAATTTACAAAAGTTACAAGTAACAACCCAAAACAAAAAAAAAAAAAACAAAAAAAGTACCGTTCCAAACAAAATATTCTTGACGATGCAAAGATAAGAACATTATAGCCGTAAATGCACATAGGCTGAGAGGCAAATTAAGTTTGTCATTAATTGTTGATTAGTACTAATTAATTTAAATTTAACTTGAAGTTAGAATGGATACACGTACTAGTGATGAACCAATGCATAAAATGTAGCAACGGAATGGATTTATCGCTAATCCGCCGGTACTTTGCTTTTTTTTTTTTTTTTTTTTGGTAATGAACAATTTTGAGATAAAGTATATTGAGAATGTATTTATGATACAGACTACTGATCTTAGAATTTGGGCTAATTAGGAAGCGTTTTCCAAGGATTCACATGTATTTATGCTTTTCACGCGGTTTCAAACGTAGCTTTTTTCTTTGGCGATAAAACAACAAAGTGGCCTAACTTTTGTCACAGGCTAACAGACGGCCTACAAAAATCATACTCTGTTGATTATAATGCGTGGTTTAGATTATCAGTTTTATAAGCAACTTATTTTCAATCTGACTTTTACTATCAATTCATCAACATGGGATTGTTACTACATTCAGTTCTAAATATATGATATATTTTATAGTGTAATTTATACTACAAACTATGTTATATATTTAGGATTAGAGGAGTATTTTTTTTAAATCAAAATGATTGTTATAAAATTTATAAAGACTTATAGGCTTAATATTATAATCTCATATATGCAACTGTATTTTTGGAACCTCACTGTCATTAAATTAAAGTTTACTTTAGAATCAATTTTGGTTGAGAGATATCCACAATACAAGTCGTTTTATCCTAAATTTAATTGATTTAAAATATACGACTAAGTTTATTTTCATAATATATCTTGAGCTTTTAAATTTTTTTTTTTTCCTATTTTACCGTTTGCATAATTAAATATCATAAGTAATTAATTTATGATAATCAATGTATTACTAACTTATTCGGGAAGAAAGGTTGATTACTGAACCGAGCCAATCTAATATGGCATATTTGGGGAAGATAAACTCATGACACTCTCGTTTGAAAATTAAAAGTTTTTAAAAAAATTTGCATTCACATGTTTTCAAAATAAAACTATATTGGTTAGTTGAAGCAAAAGCACAATATTAATTTAGTTAAGTATTAATTAATTAAATAGTGTAATTCATCCTCTTTGTGCAATGCACGAATGCCCATATGTGGATGGACTGATTTAAAATATATCAACAAGTCAGTGGCAGTTACATATTGGCTGAATCTGGTTTTCTTGAATGTAAGCCTGCTATTACTTCTATGGCCAGAGAACTGAAATTATCTGCTGATTCTGGTATTCCTTTGGAAGATGGTTCTTCCTATCGGACTCTAGTTGGTCGTTTGCTTTATCTTACTAACACTCGGCCAGATCTGTCTTTTGTTGTCCAACAGTTGAGTCAATTCATTGAACAACCTCTTGATTTACATCTTAAAGCGTACTCATAGAGTGCTTCGGTATCTCAAAGTCAAGCCCCGCTCGTGGTCTATTTTTTCCTATTAATTCGTCGCTATGAAGTTAAATGCTTTCAAAGGTGATTACGATTGGGTGGTTGCCTTGATACAAGACGATCCATTCTTGGTTTTTGTGGTTTCTTAGATCGGGCCTTAATCACTTGGAAATCTAAGAAACAACAAACCTGCTCTCTACTTCTTCTTCGAGGTGAAATCGTGCTCTAGCAACTACAACTTGTGAACTTCAATGGTTGTCTTATTTGTTGAGAGATTTTGGCATTCCAACGGATTCTCCTGCTTCTCTTTATTGTGATAGTCAGTCTGCACGTTATATTGTTACTAATCCCACATTTCATGAAAGAACTAAGCACTTAGATATTGATTGCCACATTGTTCGGAAAAGCTTCAACGTGGGTTAATTCATCTACTTCCGATCAAATCTCAAGATCAATTGGTTGATATTTTTACTAAACCCTTGCTCCTACTTCCTTTTGTACAGTTCTTTCAAAGTTCGGGCATGATCGATATACATTCTCCGAGTTTGAGGGGGGTATTAGAGTATAAATGATTATTTGTTTGTAATTATTAAATTAGTTTTATTCATTGTAAATACTTAGTTAGAATAAACTGACTTAGATTGTTATTTGTAATGAGAATTAGATAGTAGTTTTATTCTCCATATCTATAAATAGACTTCATGTACATTTTCTCGGAATTAATTCAATACAATCATTTTTCTCCTCTTCTTGCTTCCCGATAATAGGCGTGCACTTTCGAAAAAAAGACTAACGACCTAAAATGTAATATAAATTTATATAAATTTATATTAGGCGCATTACAATTTTCAAGTATCACATTATATATTGAAAAATAATCTATAATCTTGAAAAAATATTTTAGAGTAATGAATAATACTAAAAAAATACTTTAAGATCTTGAAAAGATATTTTGAGATCGGATCGGTACTAAAAATATACTTCAAAACAATGCTTTTCGGGATCTTCAAATAATTTTTCAACATGATAAAGTATTTTTCAAGAATGTTCACTATTTTGAAGTATTTTTTTAATAATATTCGGCACCTTCAAATATATATATTTTTTAAAAGACACAATCGCCCTCCTTTGCATCAAAACATCACCGTTTTGGTGCAAAAGAGGGCGTGGAAAGGACCAAAGCCAAGTCCTTATATATTGGGGGTAAATAAGAGAAAGAAATATAATAGATATAAGCATTGTCAACCTTTTAATTAAGGGTTAAGTTGGAAAAATACACATGTGCTTTTCTCCGACGAGCGCCCGATAGCAAGTGATTTTTTTAGGTGCAAAAGTGCACACGTGGTTACAAATTAGGTGCAAAAATACCGTTTTGACCGTTAAGTTTGACTTTTTTTGCTGACTGGACGATGACGTGGCATTTCAAAGTGCAAAAATACACATGTGATTTGTCAAGAAGAGCGCTCAACAACAAATTTTTTAAATTTAATAAATTTATTTTAATTACTACGGGTGCTAAAAAGATATTTAGAATATTGACTTGTATCGAAAAAATACTTCATAATCCTAAAAATTATTTTAAGATTTGAAAAAATATTCAGTGGAATCTTGATTTGGTACTAAAAAGATACTTTGAAGTCTTTTTCTTTACCGGTCAAGATATCCGAAAAGTACTTTTTAGTACCAAGCGAAGACTTTGAAATATTTTTTGAAGATCATAAAATAATTTTTGAAGATTATGAAGTATTTTTTTTACGTACCGATAAGATCTTAAAAGTACTTTTTAGTACCAGTCAGTACCCTGAAATATTTTTTTAGTATCAGTCAGTATCCTTTTAGTACCAGTCAATACCTGAAATATTTTTTCAAGATCCTAAAATAATTTTAATTGAAGTAAAATTATTAAATTAAAATAATAATAATTTGGTGATGGGTGCTCTTGTTGACAAATCACATGTGTATTTTTGCACCTTTGAAATACCATCTCATCATCCAAGTCAACAAAAAAAAAAGTCAAACTTAACGATCAAACGGTATTTTTGCACCTAATTTGTAACCACATAGTCGTTTTGCACCCAAAAAAGCATTTGCTACGGGCGCTTTCGAGAAAAAACACACGTGTGTATTTTTGCACCTTTAACCCTTTAATTAATATAATATATATAACTAATGGGACAAAAGTGAAAAAACTCATTGAATATTCAAATAATTTTTGTCGGAAACTTATAAAAATGAAAGGCAACTCAAATTTTAAACTTATGAAAAAAAGGGAGGATAATGTTATTTTTACAAATATCTATCCAAACAAACCCTTCATGTATCAGCTCTCCTCCATCATTAGATTTTCAGCAGCGCGACTGATATATACGATGCTTTTCTCTGCAATAGTTCAATGTGCATTTGGTGATTATTTTTCAATATATACTCCATCGGTTTAACTAAATTTATGAGAAATATGAGCTATAACTTAATTTTTTATTTTATTTTTACTCTTATTAGAAATTGTGTTTGGAAATTTAATGAGTAATCAAATTATTTTATAAGTCACTTATATTTTAAACTGAATTATTATTCTAAAAATGCCTACCAACGTGTAATGATTCTCCCAACATCCAATTACTTCCTCGTTCAAATCATTTTGCTTAGAAAGTTCATATCATTCCCAAAACCCAAACCCCTTGATCTCAACCAATGAAAAGACCCTCCACAAAGGCAATATGGTCCCACACGGTTCAATTAGTGTCCTACATCTCTCCATAAGATAAAAATTTTGGAGCTAGTGAAAAAGACGTAAATTTACCCCTAAACTCTCACCAATGTTTGTCACACTATAACCTTTTTTTTTTTTTTTTTTTTTTGGTTACAAAAATAGTAATGAAATTTTCAAAATTTAATAATATTGTTAAATTAACTAACGTTAACCGTTTATTCAAAAAAGACACAGAAAGCATCGTTTCTCAATAAATTTTATAGTGATTTAAGTATGTATTAAGCTAATACTCCTGTTAAAATGAAGTCAATTTGAAAAGCCATCCATCAACTTTGTGTGCTTTTAATTTTGATGTCCAACTGGTCAACATAAGGCTCTTAATATATTCTAATACTTCTTACTAATAAAAATTTTATTGTGGGGGCTTTTTCCCCAGTTTAAATTTTCATTTTATTATTTTGGAAGGTTAAGTCGTTACTAGAGTGATGAATTTCTATATTTATATATATATATAATGGTACTGGTTTACAAAAAATGCACCCAAAAACACGGTTTATCTACTTCTGTCCACATCTATGCGACTTTTAACAAGATGCGTCCTGTCCATTTCTTTGCAGTTATATTCATTGGGTCAGATTTCTCATGCCATTCATTTTATCATCATTTCTTATAATTTTGACATCATATCCATCCAATCAATCTGAAAGATTCAAGGTTCTGAAACCCGGACCGAACCGGTCGGTTCAGACCGGAAACCGGCGAACCGGCCGGAAGACCGGTCTGAGTTGAGGGTAAAACCGGGGTCCCGAGCTGACCCGGAGTTAACTCGGTCAACTCGGCCTGAACCGGCCGAGTTGACCGAGCCACAGACCGTCTGGGTCTTTTTTTTTTTTTTAAAAAAAAAAACAAACAAAAAAGTCGCCTGAAACTGAACGATGAGAAAAGATAAAAGGAGAAGAGAGTCTGAGCTAGGTGTGGTGAAGGAGGGTGGCTGTCACACGGTTGCAATGGCGGATAGCACTGGCGAGCATGTGAGAGCGGGGTTACCGCCAACGCAGAGAAGCGACGGAACAAAGAAGTGGGGCAGACCACTTAAGAGGACAACAGAACGCCGGAGAAAAGAAGAAGCACACAAGAAGAAGATCGAAGAAGATGAAGAAGAGAGAGATTTGTAGTGGGAGTGAGATTTGCGATGGAGAAAAAGAGAGATTGATCGGGTGTTTTTGAAGAAAGAGAAAATGAAGGCACAATTTTAGAGTAGTATGATGTATCTGACACACTCACGCGCATGCCTGAACGAAGCTTATTCATTTATTGCCCTACCATAGTATCTACCATGTAAACCAACCCGTGATCTCCTTTACTTTTTAGCCACCTAAATTCCAACCCGTGATCTCCTTTACTTTTTAGCCACATAAATTCTGATCTGTTTGTATATATTCCAAGGGTCTATTAGATATTATCACATCATATCTTTTCAAATCATAAAATGTTTATTTAATTAAAATATAAATAATCTTACCTATTTAATTAAATTATATTTTTAATTAATACCGGTTTGATTTCCCCACCCATTAACCCTTAACCCTCGCTCCTCCACCGGTTCAATGGCCAGGTCAGGGTTTTAACCTTAGAAAGATTACATCATTAAGTTATATTTCTTAGATTTTTTTCTCATGTTTCCAACAAATGGCCTAAATGGACTTATGAGAAAATAAATGATGAGATTATCCTCTCTTTGGCTTTGGTTTTGTCACTGTCCAACCAACCAATCTTTTTCTTTCTTTTCTTTAACCAGAACCCAAGCAACCAACCATTTAAGGATCCAGCTTCCACACCAAATCTACGTCATATTATTTTTTAATTTTTTAACTATTGAATGTAAAATAAAATAATGTTGTAATTGTTATCCAGTTCTGTTTGTGTATTTAATTTTAATTTGGAGCATCTTGGGTTACATTTTCTTTGTTACGATTCTTTTTGTCCCCTAATTTTCTAATTTATTATATTCACATGCCCAAAAAATTATGACTATAACGAAGACTTGCAGTGTAAAGAAGTGGCCAAAAAATTAATCATCTTTGTTTAATTTATTTCCTCCAAGGACGTCTCGATATTGCAGAACTGGCATCACAAGCACATGGTTAGGTCTTTCGTTCCAATCGAGTTTGGTTTGACTATACCATAGGCGTGCACTTTCTTGAAAACAGCAGCCAACGGCCTAAAATGTAATATAAATTTATATTAATTTGTGTCAGGCGTATTACAAGTCTAAGTAAAGTTTATGTTTTAATTGCCCGACAAATTGAATTTTTAAATTCGGTGGAAGACGTGGCCGCTCAATTTTTAAGTTCAATTTGGAGGGAACTCTTTGGGAATAATTAACACTCTATTTCCTTTCCCCTGTCGTGATTTTATATTATATTATTTTAGGATACAAAGAAACATCTTCCACTAGCTTTTGAAATCAAATAAATAGAGCCCACCTCTATTATTTCATCTCCCCTGTTGTGCAATTCTGCGAGCATTTTAACAGTTTTCAGAAATATCAGTCATTCCGAAAGAGATCATATGGCTGCATCACTTGTAGGCGGAGCTCTTCTCTCTGCTGCCTTCAACGTGCTTTTGGAGAGGTTGACGCCTGAACTGGTAGATTCGATCAACTTCATCGGAGGAAAGAAGCTTGATGCCAAGCTGCTTCGGAGTTTGAAGCCATCCTTGCTGGCTGCAAAAGTTGTTCTCAATGATGCTGAACTCAAACAATTCAAGGATCCTGATGTGAAAGATTGGCTTGATGAACTCAGAGATGCTGTCTATGAGCTGGAGGACTTGGTGGATGAAATTGCCACTCAGAAAAAGGTGAGTGATTTCTCCTTGGCTTCTCTTGATTTGCGTGACACAAGCATGGCAGATAAGTTAGAAGAAATAACTGCTACAATTGAATATATTGTGGGAACAAAAGACGTTCTTAATTTGGAGAAGATTAGTGGAACAGAAACTTTGTCATGGAGGCCTCCAGTTACATCTCGTGTGGAAGCCTCTAAAGTGCACGGAAGGGAGAAAGAAAAAGAAGATATAATTAAGCTCATGTTTAATGGTGAGGGTAGTCAGTTGTCTGTAATCCCCATTGTGGGCATGGGCGGGGTTGGGAAAACCACCTTAATTAATTCAGTTTATAATGATGAAGATGTGAAGTGAAAGTTTGATTTCCATGTATGGGTTTGTGTCTCTGAAGTATTTGATCTTTTAAAAATAGCACAGACTATAGTAAAATCTGTCAGTCCTGATTTTGTCTGCGATAATATGGATTTAAATCTTCTTCAACTTCATTTGGCAAAGAAGTTTGAAGGAAAAAGGTTTTTAGCTGTTCTTGACGATGTCTGGAGTGACAAATACACTGATTGGGATGCTTTGAAGAATTTAATTCATAATGGAGTGGAAGGATGTAAAATTCTTGTTACAACTCGCCTAGAGCGTGTTGCTTTGATGGTAAAAACTATCTCATCATTTTATCATCTAAATGTCTTGTCGGATGAAGATTGTTTGTCAATTTTTGCTGTGCATGCTTTTCATTTGAAAGATTCAACCATGGATTCATGCTTAGAAAAAATTGGAAGAGATGTTGCTAACAAGTGTAAAGGTTTGCCTTTAGCTGCAAAAGTTCTTGGGGGACTTTTTCGAACAAATCCTGATTTTGAACATTGGAATAGTTTATTAAAAGATGTCATGTGGGATTCATTGGACAATGAGATCATTCCAGCATTAAGAGTCAGTTATTATTATCTCCTCCTCATTTAAAACAATGCTTTGCTTATTGTTCTTTATTTCCGAGGATTATCCATTTGATAAGACTGAATTAGTCTTGATGTGGATGGCAGAAGGTTTTTTGCAGCCACCAAAGGGGAACTCAACTTTAGAAGAAGTTGGTTATAGGTACATCGATGATTTGACTTCAAGATCATTCTTTCAACCCTTACCCGAAACGATTGAGGGCTTTGTCATGCATGACCTCATTCATGAGTTAGCAACTCATGTTGCCAGAGACTTCTACTTTAGACTAGGGGAGAGTGGAGACAAAATTGGCAACAAGACTCGCCATTTGTCTTGCAATTGTCAAAATTATTTATGTTTAGACAATGAGGTTTTTCAAAAGTTAAAAGGCGTACGAACATTTATAGGATTGAATTTTTCCTATATCCCCAAATCTATTGGAAATGCTTCTTCTCATATTATATTATCAAATATGAAGTACTTGCGGACGTTGTCGCTTCAGGGTCTATCTTCATTACAGATAGTTCCTGAGTCAATTGAGAAATTCATCCACTTGCGTTATTTGAATCTATCTGGCACATTGATAGTATGTTTGCCTAATTCAATTTGTAAGTTGTATAACTTACAAACATTGAAGTTGTGTCATTGTCTTCATCTTAAGATGCTGCCAAGCGATATGCGAGATCTTGTAAACTTGCGACATCTTGATATAAGTGGCACCAGTTTGAAAGAAATGCCAAGGGGACTGGGTAACCTAAAAGATTTACAATTTTTGAGTGACTTCATTGTTGGGAAAGAGCAAGAGACTGGGATTGGGGAGTTGGGAGGAATTCCACATTTAAAGGGTTGCATTGAAATTAGTAAATTAGAGAATGTCAAGAGTGGAAATGAAGCCTGTGATGTGAGAATGATGGAGAAGAAACACATCAAAGATTTAACATTATCATGGTCAAAGGATGGTGATATGGAAGATTCAACAATTGAAAGAGATATTTTGTCAAACCTTCAACCTTGTTGGGATTTAGAAGAATCGAAAATTAAATATTATAAGGGCACAATATTTCCAAATTGGTTGGGAAATCCTTCCTATTACAACATGACTTTGCTGCAACTAGAAGATTGTGTTAACTGTTGGATGCTTCCCCCCCTTGGGCAGCTCCCCGCTCTAAAGAAGTTAATTATTCAGGGATTAAATAGTGTAGTAAGCATTGGTAATGAGTTGTTGAAGGGCGATAGTTGTGCTTCCATGATTGCATTCCCATCCCTTGAAATTCTTAAGTTTTCATGTATGACTTCCTGGGAACAATGGCATTCCACTGACATGGAATCTTTTCCTAAACTCCGACTACTCAAAATATCAGATTGCAAAAAGTTAATTGGAGATTTACCTTGCCAGTTGCTTTCTTTAGAAACTCTGGAGATTGAAGGTTGTCCATTGTTGTCTTCTTGTATTCCAAGGCGTCACAAACTTCAAATTTTTAGTTCAAATGTAAGGGTAAACGTGGCATGGCAAGAGGATGAGTTGCCTCATTCCCTTTGCAAGCTGGGGATTACAGGATGTCGGATGTTGGAATCATTATTGGAGGCACTCTCTAAATATTCACATCTCAAAAAATTAACTATCAAGGATTGCTCCAATGTGTCAACTCCAGTGATTCATTTGCCCCCGTCATTGCAACGTTTGAAAATAAGCAGGTGTGAAAAAGTTGATTTAGTGATGAGTTCAACTACTCCTCTTCAAAATCTCCAATCTATTTCTATTAAAGGATGTAATTTTGTGAAGTTCACGTCATCAGATGACATGGAAGGTCTCCTCCCAAATTTAAGAGAGCTACGTATAAAATATTGTTTCGAGATGGAATCACTTCCTGAAGGGATCCTTGTGCCAAGTTTGAGGGAACTTTTTATTGGAAACTGTGACAATCTATTATCCCATCATGCAAAGTGGCACCTCCCAAGTAATATTACTTACCTTTCTATTAATAGTCCACTTTGTAGCGATGTCAAGTGTTTCCCAGAGGGCTATTCTCTTCCAGCCAGTCTTACAACCCTTGAGCTTGATGGCTTTGGTTGCTTGGAGACATTGAATTGCATAGGACTTCAACACCTAACCTCTCTTCAACAACTCAAGATCATGGATTGTTCCAAGCTGGAGAAAATGTTAGGCGAAAAGCTGCCTGCTTCTTTGAGAAAGCTTCACATTTGGAATTCTCCTTTGCTTGAAGAAAAATACCGCAACAAAGATGAACAACTTTTTCGCCAAATATCCCACATCCCACACATCAATCTATTCCGCAAATAAGATACAATTATCCACCAGGTATTTATCATCCACTCTCTTGCTCTCAGTTAACCTTTTGGTAATTTATATGATATTCGCAAACTTATTCACTCTGTTGTGTTTCCAATTCCAATTCTCTTTCTCTGTTTTTTTTTTAAAACCTACTTTAGCTAATTTCCTTTACCTTGTTTTTTCGTTTCTTTTTTGCTTTTTTTTTTTTTTTATAAATAAATTTTCCAAGTCTATAAATTAATATAAATAACAATTTAACCGTTTTTTTATAGATTGAGAAAATCAGAATGACAATTATCCTTAGAGATATTAAAACAGTTATTTCTTTTAGAAATTATATGTATCACACCAATCATGTGACTTTAACTAAGGTGGTTGCAAGCATTTCTTTTTTGAACTGAACGTGCGATTTTTTTTTGACCTGAACTAAAAGTCCTCATTGTGATTTTCTTGAGGTAAGTGATTACTTTTATGAATTCAAATTATGAGAATGAACGACAATTTTTTTTTTTTTTTTTTTTTTGGGGTATTTACATGTGTTTAGTTTTTCCCTTTGTAATTTAATATGTTGTAATTCCTTTGTCCCTATATATAATGTCCTTTCAACTGAATAGCGGGATTCTAAAAAACAGTTAAAATTAGTTAAAAGTAATACATATATAAGAATATATATATATATATATATATATATATATATATTCCAAAGAGGCTCATATTCATGAATGACTAATGATGAGAAAAGGAAAAAAAGATAGTGTATGGTAAATAAATGATATGAGGGAATGAGGGAAAATAAGTAAAAATGCATTTATTATTGAGACAAAGTCGAATAAGATTTTATAAAAAGGGACAAACTCATTAAAAAAGATGATCTTATATAGGGGAAGATGGAGTATATGTTTAGTGACTTTATACTCTGCTTTTGTTTTTTCCTATTGAAATTTAGATGAGTATAAGTGTATGATTTATAGAACTAACTTGAAGTATTATAATCTACAACTTCATGGATGAAATTGAGGAAGCAATCTCTTGTGTTTATATTAAATTATTATAAATATTTGATGAAAGAATGAGGAATGTCGTTAAACCATTGATGTAACTCAGAGCATTAATTCACTGCATTAGGTACTCTTGTTACTTATCCTACACTGAGGCATAAAACAATTTAACTCGTTTACATAGTTCATTATTATATTTACATTGTTATTACTTCAAAGATTAGTGAAGTTTTGACCCCCCCCCCCCCCCCCAAAAAAAAAAAAAAAAAAAAAAAGATTAGTGAAGTAATCCACTTGGTCTTAAAATTATGCAGATCATCTAGATTCTACAAAGCTTATATCAATAGCTCTTCCAAGAAGAAATGCTTCAAAAAGTTTTTTTTTTACCTCCATCAAGTGTTTTGTGGCTCGTACATTATTCAGTCATGTAATGAGGAATTATTCCAAAAAGTAATAATGAAGATACCTATTTAGACAAGTTTCTTTCTTTATAATAAATACCATTTATTTTTTTAATTATATTTTATTTTCTCTGTTTGAGTTTTTCTTATTATAGGGTTGTTTCAGGTACATTTCAACATGGTTTGCTAGTTCTGATTAATAAAACAAACACAATTCTTCTTCACAAAGTCTAATGCTCTAATTAAGAGATATTCATATTTTAAAGAGATTCGAACTAAACCAAAACCTTTAATTTTTTCTTTCTCTTATATAATATACTTGTATAATTATTCTATCTTATATATGATTTGTTTGTGATTAACAAGCATCAAAGTAAGCTAGCTAGCTACTTGAGGTTAATGGATGGCCATTTCTTGTTTTGCTTTTTTTCCTGTTTTCCCTCCATGTTCTGCCTCTGGACTTACTTCTCTTACATATACTTATAATGCAGCATCAGCAAGAAAGACTGAGGGATTTGCAGACTTGAACTTGCACTGAGAATAAAAGCTCGTCAAAATTTGATTAAGCTCATCATCTTCTTGACAAAATATTCTCTGCTTTTCTGCAAGTGTTCTTATCATGTGACTTATGTGCATTACTTTATTTTTTTTTTCCAAAAGATACAATATTGGTGAAAGTGTGTGGTATACACCTGTATATGATGGTTTTCTTTGTTCGGTGTGTAAATGTCAGGATGAATTATGTGTATTGTTTTGTGAGTACTAATCACTTACAAAATTCTTAGGCTTCATGCTTGAGGAGAGGATGTAGGATTCAATTTTTGGATCAGAACCTCTATATATTTTGGCGCCGTCATTTTTTTTTTATTAAAAAAAATTGAGTTATAAAAAATTTTGAAAAGCAATTAGATATATGACATTTTTAATCAAACAAAGGCTTGGTTTCTAGATGTTATCTCTGGTTACTAATATAAGAGTTAGATACGGGTTGAGTTGGATTCGGTTCTAAATAGAAGACCTCAATCTATTTTGTCCTCTCATATTTATCTTTTTTCCCCTCTAAACAATCCTTATTAATTATACATATTAAAAGAGTTTGCATATATCAATGGCTAGCTAGTTTCAATGCATATAATTTAAGATGGCATTTTAAGGAAAACAGCACACAATTTTAATGACCTTAACCTACCCAAATTACTTGAGTGGATCTTAAATTAAAATTTTCAAGGACCTACTGTGAATTTTTCTGATTTAAAATTTACAAAGGAAACCTTGAAGTCTATTAATTGCTTATTCTACCTTCAGCCAGCTAATTAAGCATAGCAAGAAGTTCTATATATTTCCAAGTATTATTCTCTTTCTCTGTCTTTCACACTGTAATCCAAACCAGCTGCTTTTAAGTTATTGCCATTTTCTTTAAACACAACTACAATTTTATTGTAATTCTCGCTCATATATATATATCTCTCTCTCTCTCTCTCTCTCTCTCTCTCTCTCTCTCACTTATTACGCTCTCTTTCACATGTATTTATTGCAGTTTTTTGAACAAGGGGTATTTTATTTACTTTCCAAAATTGCATGGTTTTTTACTATATTCATGCAACAGGACAAGAAAAAGTAATATGGATCTCAAGTCCCGACAATGCACCGAAGGGTAAAAAGGACCCACGTGCAATTATTTTTTTAATTTCATAAGATTTTATGCTTAGCAAAAAAAAAAAAAAAAATCGATTTTTAGAAATATATTTGAATTTGGTTAGTTGAAAAAATGGTGGCGTTAAATTGAGGGAAAAATTGTGAAGAACAAAAAATTGTTATATATAAACTAAACTTCAATATTACCTTGATATGTATGTTTGGATTTACTGAAGCTTTTAATTAGGGAGGGAGGAGTACTTGTTTTCCCTGTTTTTATATACTCGTAGTTGTTTATATATGAGGGGTGAGGCAAGTTGTTCCTTGAGAGAAAAAGATTGGGAATTCAGGATGGTGAAATTGGATTAATTGAGTTTTAAGCAATTCCCATCGGCAAGGTAGTCGGTTTGTGCTGTTGTTGTTGATTTGTGGTGTTGTTTTAAATAGATGGATTGGAAGCCAATAAATGTTGGTCCACCTAATAGGGAGTTGGTTTATAACTCACAAAGTTAAAAGTTTAAATCTTGTTATTTGAGGATCTTATTAGGTGACCTGTAAGATATTTTGATAAATTCTCTTTGAATCTGGATACACATATCATACCCAACTCACAAACATACAAAGGTTTAATGAGTTTGCACTAGAACAAAATAGAAAACACGTAACAAGAACAACATAACAAAGGAAAAACTAATGAAAAGGTCTTGAAAAAAAAAGAGATGCATAGGCCAAGTCCCTAAAGGATTTTGGTAGATGTGATGTCGCTCCAACAACTCCAATTATGCAAAGGGAAGCTCTAATCAAGGAGTTGATGAAGAACCATCTTTATGTCAAACCACATAGTAGGGGCGGAGCCACACTTAGGGTTGAGCAAGAAACCCATAACCCGGTGAGTCCGCCCACAACCCAGTGTAATTGGGCCACTTTTAGCCCGCCTAAAAAGACCCATAATGGGTTGGGTTAAAATCCGCTCATTTAAGAATTAAATGGTCGGGCTATGGGTACACCTTTGGGTTGCCCATACCCGCCCATTAAGTGTTTTTATTTTATTTTATTAACTAGCATAACCCTAATAGGTATTGACTCTCACTCTCTTTCTTTCTATATTTGCCAATTCAACTTGCGAGTTGTCACAACTGACCAGAACAAGAGAATCAGAGTTTGTAATCTTCGTGGGTCGGCATTTGTAGATGTCGTCTTCATCCCCTGAACTAGAACGAGAGAGCAAGCCAAGGTCGTAGTATCTGGATGTTATTTCATTAAATTCTCATTGATTTGTTCCTCCATCTCTACTTTTTTTTTCCCTTTAAATTAATGTGGTCCAGCTTTTGTTTCAAAAAAGAATTATTTTTTCTTATGTAAATCAATCTTCTAGCTAACAAACCACATCCCAAATAATCCAAATGATTTCAAATATCTTGCAATATGTGAAAGTTGTCATGAATTTGGATGTGTGTTTAATGCTTATGTATTTTTTTTTTTCAAAAAATAAACAAGTCAAATATAAATGGGTTACCCAAAACCTGGTGAAACCCGCCCATTTATATGCTAGCCCGTTTATACGGGTTTTAATGGGTTGAGGTATGGGTATGAGTTAGCCCATACCCATTTAAAGTTAAATCGGCGGGCTATGGGTTAGGGCATGGGCTGCCCAACCCGCCCATTGCTCTGCCCTAGCCACACTTGTGCCTGTGTGGGCAAGTGCACCCACAAAATTCTGAAAAAAATATATATATATTTTGAAGGAATCCGTAACAACTTGTAGAGGTAGTGTAGTTGGTTATCACGCTAGTGTGTGAAAGCCTGTGAGGTCCCCTGTTCGATCCCTAGCTTTTTCTAGCCTTCATCTTCCTCACTTCACTCGAACGTCCTCTTTCCTGTTCGAACCCTAACCCTTTCTCTTCTTTTTCTCGTCTCCTTTCTCACCGGAACCAATTCAATCAACCATCCTCCTCCTCCGATCTAATCGACGTCGATGCTTCTTCTTGCAATGCCAATCCTCTCATTTGCAAGCTCAAAGATTGGATTGGTAATTGTTTTATTTTATTGTAATTTATTCTCTGATTTTTCATGCTTTTTAAAGCTTTTATTAGCGTAATGATAGAGGAAATGAAGAAATGGAATTGAAATACACTCCTTTGAGCAACTTGAAACGGTTCCATTGATTGGCACCTGAGAAAACGTGATACGTCTACTTTATTATTTCAGGTGGGGTGCTCTTCATTCTTGCTCTTACCCCTGTGATCCTCTGTTTTTTTTTTTCTTGGTAGAAAATATACGGTCGAGAAGGCAATTGTCTTTCTCGTTTTTAGATGTTCAATGTTCTTCAAGTCCACAGTAATTTTACCAGGTTTGTGGCAATGTCTTCTTTCTTTTGGGATTTATAAGGAAAAGTGAGAGATTGATTCCGTATTCATAGAAGAACTTCCCATTTCACTTTCGTGATTCATTTTGTAGATTTTTTTTATGACACCTTCTAGTGGAGGCAATGTCTATTAATGAGATCATATCCTTGCTTTTAATTTTTCCAAGCAGTTGTTGTTTCTTCTTCTTCTTTGCTTTTATCCTCTGTTTCTCCCCTCTGTTTCCTCTCCCCTGCCAATTGAAATTAAATCTCGCTGACTCATTTAGATATGATTTGCTGATGACATTCCCATTAAAATTTTCAAGTAATGCTTCATGATTAACAGGAGATAAATATTCTCCATGAAATTGTGAACCTGAAAGCAATGTATTGGCTGCATTATCTGCTGGGACATCAGATGAAATCATTTAACAGTCCTCTCCCCCTTTTCTATTAAATTTCTAGATTTTGTTATTTGTTTCTAGTTTGTGAATAGAAAGATAATTGTCACTCTTTCTTGTTAATGTCGGTTTAGTTGCTGATTCTTGACATGTGTTGAAGATGATTTTGAGGGATTAATTAGATTGGTGCTCTGTCACTTACCTGTCCTTTGTAATATGGTTTAGGTTCTGCTCCAAACCTACCGTATATTGAGGCAACATCTAATTGTAATTCTCAGTGCTCCAAGGATGAGGAAGGATAAAGATGTTCATTCCTTCACAAATTGCATCTGAGGTAAGATAGACATGCAACTGCCATTTCTTATGTCAATAGCTGAAATTGTAGAAAACCTGTGTGTTAAACGTGAAGTATAACTTTTAGAGGTTAGGTACAAGGCCTTAAAATGTTATCTGTCCATTCCAGATCCACAACTTCCGTGCTTTCTGAGGTAATTTTCATTTATCTCGTTTCTCTGTCTTCCAGCTCTTCCTCCATGAATTACAGTTGTAGGATTTTGTTAGATGTTGTTTCTTTGGTCACCTAATTTTTGTTTTACGGAAGTGTGATGGATAGTTTGTGCCTCTTGACATCGGATGAAATTTGTTAGGATTTAGAAAATTCATAGTTTATTGCTGATTTGATGGTAGATGCTGATCCTATTTTATGCACATTTGATTTGCTTAGAGCCCACTGAAAGGAGTTTTCTTTTCTTTTCTTGTCTATATTCATTTGATTTTTAATGCATTTAAAAATTTTCTTTAAAAAAAAAAAAATTTGGGAGCGCCGCCTTTGACCCCGAATCCCCTTACAAATTGTGCACCCACAAATGTAAATTCTGGCTCCACCAAGTAGACACGGTAGAGTTTATTCTCCCTCTAATATTAAATACAACACTCAATTGGCTTTTTTTTTTTTCAGAGATTAATCAAACTAAATAAATTATTTAATCATAGCATATGTTGTACATCATTAGAGTATATATCAATTTATAAATCACTTTTTTGAAAGAAATTATACAATCTACATACAATATTGTAAGTTTGCCTCACCAATTGTGCAAATTATCCAATCTAGATGCACTGAAGTTGCAATATTGTTGTTCTCTTAAGATACTGCCAAATGACATGCAAGATCTTGTAAATTAAACTTGCGACATCTTGATGTATAAAAGACACTCATTAGAAAGAAAAGCCGAGGGAATTGGGTAAATCAAAAGATTTGCAATTTTCAAGTCACTTCATCGTTGGCAAAGAGCAAGAGACCAAAATTGGAGAATTGGGAGGAATTTTAAATTTGAAGGGTTGGATTAAAATTAGTTAATTAACGTCAAAACTGGAAAGGAAGCCTATGACATAAGAATGATGGAGAAGAAGCACATTAAAACTTATATCAATAGCTCTTCTAAGAAGAAATGCTTCAAAAAGTTTTGTTTGATATCCATCAAGTGTTTTGTGGCTTATACACTATTCAATCATGTAATGATGAATTATTCCAAAATAATAATGAAGGTACCTATCTAGACAAGTTTCTGTGTCTATAACAAATACCATTTCTAGTTTTTTTTTTCCTTTTATTATATTATATTTTATCTTCTCTATTTGAGATTTTTCTATATGGGGTTGTTGTAGGCAGAGTCCAACATGGTTTGCTAAATCTGCCTCTTCTTCACAAAGTCTATGTGCTCTAATTAATCTGCTTGAGGTTAATTGTTTGCCATTTCTTTTTTGCTTTTTTCCCCTGTTTCCCCTCCCTTGCTTGTTCTGTCTCTAGACCTACTTCTCTTTCATATACTTAAAATGCAGCATCAGCAAGAAAGATAGCAAGAGATTTGAAGACTTGAACCTACACTGAAAATAAAAAAATCATCATAATATGATCAAGTTCATCATCTTCTTGTCAAAAGACTCTGATTCTCTGGGGTGTTTTTCATGTGACTCATGTGCATTAATCTCCCCCCCCCCCCAAAAAAAAAAAGATACATTGGTGAAAGTGTGTGTGATACACCTATATATGATGATTTTCTTTGTTGGGTGTGTAAACATTAGGATGAATTAAGTGTATTGCATTGCAAGCACCAATAACTTATAAAATTCCCAAGCTTCATGCTTGGGGAGTGATAAATCTAATTTTTATATCTTTTATCCCGCCTTATTCATTTATTTTGGGGATTAGTTTAGGCTAATTTAGATATAATAGATAATATTTGAATTGTTAGCCAATTTTAAGAAATAATATAAATCTGAATTAATTATGAGATATTGGGCTTAAATTATTAATATTCTGATTGATATCTTGTTATTAAATAATATCTCTTAATATATGATAGATCATAATTTTATCATATTAGAAGATCCTATGGTACAGAATTTTTCAGGAAGCTAAAAGGAAATTTAATGGTGGAATTTTATTGGGCTTCCTAAATTTTAATAGGCTTAAATTGATACCCTAAAAACCCTCTCCCATTAAATAAGACCTAGCGGTAGATTGAGAAGACATTCTCGCAGCCGCAGATAAACGTTGAGAGAGACGCAGCCAACACACGCACTAAGTAGCACCGACACTGACACGGCGTTTTCGACACGTTACCGATACGTGACGTCGACACGTTACTTCAAAAATACTAACATTTCGACACGTTCTGACACGTCTTAGTATTAAATAATGGGAGCAGAGAAGAAGTCAATTCAAGCTCATGAAGCGAGAGAAGAAGTCTCAACTCTCAATCGGAAGAAGCATACGGTCATACACAATCATTGATTTGGGAGACAAGGAGAGAACCGCAGAAAAGAAGGAGGAAGAAGAAACACTCACAGGGGCTGAGGGGAGTCGCCATCGTCAAGTCCACTCTAGTCGTTTAGGGCCAAAATGGGAGCTCGGAGTCTTTGCCGGGCGAAGAAACACTTGCGAGACGATTTCACTCACGAGTCACGTAAGATTTCACTCACGAGACGTACACAACGGTGACACACTACAGAAGAAACACTCACAGACGATTTCATCGAGAGCTTCGATTTGGGAGAATGAGAGCTGCTGGAGTGCTGGACCGCTGGTTATAGTCAATTAGGGCCAAAAAGCACCGCCACAAAAACACCTTCAGTTTTTGAAATTATTTACAAAATTGCCATTTGACTCGTTGACTTCCTTAATCCGTAAATGTCACTGGAATTCGCGTGTCGTCTGCAATCGCGTGTCCGATTCATTCCTGGGCCCAAAATCATCGTGTCCGTGCTACTTAGCACACGCACACGGAGATACACGCAGAGACCATTTGATTCATTCAACTCATATATTTCTCCAGTGGTGATACGCACAAACCGAGGCAAGGGAATTGATAATTAATTCACTTGCCATTTTTCCACTCATGGACCCACGCACCTTTGCTTCTTGTGTATTTCATCAACTGAATCTCCTATTTCATCAACATTCATGGCCATGAGGAATTACATAAAGCTTGGTGAGGAGGAGATTTCCATGGCGGCTTGAGATCTTTAGGAGGCGAAGCATGGAGGAAACTAAAGCTTAGGGCTTGCACTTGAAGACCACAAGGGAGTGTTTTGCCTTTTATCGATTTGTTTGAAGACTTTGAAATTATTTAGTTTTAGATAATTTTGAATTGCTTTCTTGAGAACAATCTAGTTTTAGATTGTAAACATATTATTTATTTTTGATTAAATTGATAATTTGGATTTGAACTGTGCTAAGATATTTCTGGGATTTTTGTTTGCAAACCTTTAGATTGTCAATTGATTTAATAATTGAGTTTTCATTATTAATTTAATTGTCAATTGGGTTTATTGATTTAATTGTTTAATTAGGTTGATAAATTGTTTAGTTGTTTAATTAGATAATTGTGAACAAGATTTCAAAATTATTTAGAAATTAAGCGTGTTTGGTTTTTAATGAGTTTAATTAACCACCGTTTATTTCACTATGAGTTTTCTAGTGGAATAAGTGTGATTGAACTTAAGGGTTTCCCATGTTTCAATTAGGTAATTAAATTAATTAATTCCAATATTTCAATAATCCCTTTGGTCTAATTAATTGATTTAGGCTGAAAATAAATCCTAAGTTGTCCCCTTCATCATTCATAACTGAATTAAATCTTTGTTATTTGATTTGCTTTTAATTAATATTCTTCTTAGGATTTTAACTCCTCTCTCATACCAAATCCCCCCCCAAGAAAAAAATTGCATTCAAATTCATATAGATTAGTTTCATCCTCATTTAGGTTTTAAAGTCAATTGCATCTTGCATTTAGTTAGTTTAGTTTCATTTTATTGCATTTTTCATCACCTAGATTCAATCTAAAGAAAAAAACCACAACTTGCTCCTTAAGAGAATGACCTAAGTTGACCCTATATTGCATAATAAATTAGGACCTAGTTTAATTGATTTGCTTTAATGACAAAAGCAGCGCATCAAGGAGAGAATGTAGTATTCAATTTTTGGATCCGACCTCCATATATTGTGGTGTCATTATTTTATTTTATTTTTAATTTCAAATCAAAAAAAAAAAATTGAAAAGCAATTAGATATATGACTTTTTTAATCAAACAAAAGCTTGGTTTCTAGATGCAATCTCCAATTTCTAATATAAGAGCTAGATGGGGTTGAGTTGAATCCAGTTCTAAATATAAGGCCTCACCCCCATGTTATCCCTAATATTCATCATTTTTTCTAAACTATCTCTATTAATCGCACTTATTAAAGGAGTTTGCATATAACAATGGCTAGTTTCAATGCAAATGATCTAAGATGACATTTTAAGGAAAACAACACTCAATTTTAATAAGTAACCAATTTAGTTCATTTCCTTAACCTATTCAAATTACTTTAGTAGATCTCATACTAAGGATCAGGTTAGTATTATAAAATCTCTTGTAATAGAAATTTCAAGTCCTCTCTTTTTCCTTCCATTCTCAGGATCTTCTATAATTTGTTTCTGGTTTCGTGTAAGAGCCTACTATGAATTTTGCTGATTTGAAATTTACAAGGGAAACCATGAAGCCTATTATTAATTACTTATTCTACATTCCATCAAAGTAGTGAAGCGTAGCAAGTTATGTATATTTCCAAGTATTATTCTCTTTCACATTACATTCTAAACCAGCTGCTTTAAAATTATTGCCATTTTCTATAAACAAAACTACAATTTTATTGTAATTCTCACTCATTTCTCTAAAACACACACACACTTATTTCTCCGTCTTTTACATTTATTGGTTGCAATTTTTTGAACAAGGGGTATTTTACTGATTTTTCAAAATTGCACGTCTTTTTACTATATTCATGTAACAGGATAGGAGGGAGAAGAAACGGTAACATGGGTCTCAAGTCCCAACAATAATGCACCGAACGGTAATATCAACCTATATGCCATTGTTTTTTTTAAAATTATTATTTCATATGCTTTTAGGCTTAACAAAAAAATTTGATTTTCAGGAATATATTTGAATTTAGTTAGTTGAAAAAATGATGGCGTTAAAATGAGGGAAATCCCGTGAAGAACAAACAATTTGTTACATATGACCTAAACTTCAATATTCTCTTAATATGTACGTTTGGATGTACTGAAGCTTTTCTAGTTAAGGAACGAGAAAGTAGTTGTTTTTCCCCCTTGTTTCCCTATTTTTTTTATACTCCCTCCACAAGGATGGTGGGAGAAGGAGGAGGATCAAAAGAGAAATCAGGGAATTGATGCTGCATAGCCAAAAGATCATCTCAAGTAGCATCTTCAACCTTGGAATGATTCCAGTGGATTAACACCTGGGTAATAGGGGAGTTGTTGCGCTTCGAGATGTGACTATTCAAAACAACTAACGGTTCCAAGACAAATGTTGATCCCACATGTTTCTGAAGTAAGGACACATGAAAGACTGGATGCATATGCGAATTTAGTGGCAACTTGCCAACCTTGTGCACAACTGGAAAAGGGCCAAAATAGCGAGCAACCAATTTGTGATGTGTTATTGCTTGAGGTACACCATATCACTTACCTGAAATTCCTACTATTAAAGGAATTTCCCAACTTTAAATCTAAAAACATATCATTGCCAAACAATTTGTTTTCAAACCCAAAAAATGGGACAATGTTGCAAGAATTGAGTTACTGACATAAATGTAAATAAATGGAAAAAATATGAAAATCCAATATGTGAAAACATGTTTGAATTTATAAGTAGTTTATTTAACATTCAACGTCCCTAATTCCTACAAGGATTATCCCTAGCCACGAGCGATATATCTAACTATTCCAAATGACTCCTTTTGGTACAAAAACAAAATTCAAATTTGCTCCTTGGGAATTTTCACTGTCCATCTAACCAACATAGAACAAATGAATGAATTTTTGCATATACAGTTATCTTTTCTTACACTAGAATCTTACATTTCTAAGTATCTCGGATCCAGATGAGACTTTCCTTGTTTGAAACAGAATCCCATTTTAGTTGGTTGATCCATCAGCTTCATCCCATGTTGTTGTTCTCACTCTAACCCGTTCACCATTAAAATGAATATACTTCCACTTAAGCCCGCATCATTTTATAACCAATTTCCTCTTTTATTCTTGGCCTAGTTCTCTGAATGCTCGTGCCACTCTGCTGACTGTGTCTTCATCGGGTTTTATTCACAACTCCTCCATGTCAGCAAATACCTGAACAAACAAACAAACAAGGAAGCAATAAAGCTCATTATGTTAAAGCTAACGTAAGCTAGACAAACGTACAATGAGTCAAACTTGACGACAATTCATGCAAAAGGTGGGAACGAATGATACCTGTATTATCTTGTCAGGCATATAGATTATAGTGATGATCATACAACGCAATCATCCTCGAAAATAGCCCGTTGGAGACATACTAATGAAACATACGAAAAGAACTCTTAAGAATATGGCATGATACAAAGGTCATACTTGAATTAGCCGAACCCACTGTCCCCTTTTCCTTAAGATTCTTGAAGCCTTAGCAACTGCAATCAATGGGAACTCTGTCTCCCAAGCCATCCATTTGTCCCATGCCCCATAAACAGCCTCCTTTTCATTAGGGAGTTCAGACACCTGCGATTTCCCAATTAACAATGCACAATAAATTAAATTACACAGAAAGATCAGAACTTTTTTTTTATTTTCCTACCACTCTCTAGTAATGCAAAATACCATTCATTTTTAGGGCAACAGTTTGAATATTCTAAATCAAATGAAAAGGCATGAGAAGCAAACAATTCTTATCAATACGGAAATTGACCAGAGAGGAAAAGAAAACTGAGGAAAAAGTGTACTCAATTGCTTGGCTTTTCAGTCTGTACAGTAGCTCCTATATATAGGAGTAAACAATTACAATGAAACTAAAATAAGTAACTAAAGCATTTACATCTGAATTAGTAGTTACAAATTAACAAATCAACAAATTAAATTATGTAACTAACTCCGTTACATCCCCCCCCCACAAGCTAGAGCATATATATTAATCATGCCAAGTCGAGATAAGAAACCATGAAACGGTTGTGGATCAAGAGGTTTGGTGAATATGTCGGCCACGGTGATTGATACTACGAACGGGAAGAAGTTTAATGATTCTAGCTTGAACCTTCTCACGAACAAAGTGGAAATCAATCTCAAGATGTTTGGTGCGCTCATGAAATGTTAGATTGGAAGCAATATGGACAGCTGATTGGTTATCACAATAGAGAACAGTGGGAGAGAGATGAGGAATGTGGAGATCAGCAAGAAGAGAAAGTAGCCATTGGATTTCACAAGCAACACAACCCATGGCTCTATATTCAGCCTCAAAGGAAGAGAGGGAAACAGTAGTTTGCTTCTTAGAGCGCCAATGAATTACCAAGAAATACACAATAACCATATAAGGAGCGTCGTGTGTAAGGACAACCAGCTCAATTAGAGTTACTAAATGCCTTCAATTGCAAAGAAGAAGAAGCGGGGAAGAAAATACCTTTACCCGGCCACTTCTTGAGATACCGTAAAACACGTAAAGCTGCCTAAAAATGAACTGTAGTAGGAGCATTAGTGAATTGGCAGAGCTGCTGGACCACATAAGAGATATATGGCCTAGTGGTGGTGAGGTATAAAAGACGACCAACTATTCTTCTGTAAGGAGCAACATCAGTAAGAAGAGTACCAACATCTTGTGATAAACGAGTATGACGAGCCATAGGAGTAGAAAGAGGCTTACAACCCAAATATCCAACATCATGTAGTATATCAAGAACAAACTTACGCTGATTTAAAGAAACGCCATTAGAGGAATGTGCAACCTCAAACCAAGAAAAAATTTCAGGTTACCAAGGTCTTTAATCTTGAATGTGGTGTTAAGAAAAGACTTAATACGAGTGATTTCCACGAGAATCATTTCCAGCCAAGATAAGGTCATCTACATAAACTAAAATAGTGGTAAAAGAATCACCAGAAGTGCGAATAAACAATGAATAATCAGATTTGGACTGAATATAACCACAAGACAATAAAGCAGAAGAAAGTTTGGCAAACCATTGTCGTGAGGCATGTTTTAAACCATAAAGAGACTTCTGCAATTTGCAAAATTGGTTAGAAGAAGAAGAATAACTAGGAGGAAGAGACATATAAACGTCCTCATGCAAATCACCATGTAAAAATGCATTATTGACATCAAGTTGGTGAATATGCCAATTTTTAGAAGCAGCAGCAACAAGTAATAAATGCACAGTGGTCATTTTAGCAACCGGAGAGAAAGTGTCAAAATAATCAACACCTTCAGTTTAGGTATAGCCCTTTGCCACTAACCGGGCTTTGTATCTCTCCAAAGTACCATCAGCATGGAATTTTGTCTGAAACACCCACTTACAACCAATAAGAGGCTTATTTTTAGGTAAATCAGTCAAAATCCAAGTGTGATTTTGCTCTAAAGCTAAAATTTCAGCCTGCATTACTTGCTGCCACTCAGGATATTGAATGGCGTCTTTATAATTGTGAGGTTCATGAGGAATGGAAATGGAACAGATAAAATGCTTATAAGAAGGTGAGAGATTACCATAGGAGAGAACAGAGGAAAGGGGATAACGACAGGAACCAGACATGGAATCAAACGGTGCTGAAGTAAGTTGAGAACAGTTATAGTCACTTAAATATGTTGGCTGCCTATGAGGTCGATCAGATATGCGAATAGTGACTGAAACAAGAGAAACAGGGGCAGAAATGGATATAGAATCAGAAGAAACAGACCTAGCAGTGGCTGAAATGGGGGAAACAGCGGCCAGAGGTGATGGGGAATTAGAAGAAACAGGGGAAGCAATAGAAACATGAGAAGAAGAGGGAGAAGCGGTGGGTACAGAAACAAAAGAAGAGGGAGGATCAGAATAAGTAGATTCATCAAAGGTAGAAGTAGTAGGTAAAGGAAAAGAGTCCACAGAATAAGAACCAAGAGTATAAGGGAAAATGGACTCATAAAACAAAACATGCCTTGAAACAAAAATTTGATGCGTATGAAGATCAAGAAGAATGTAACCTTTTGTGCCAGTTTTATAACCAAGAAAAACACATTTCCTAGCTCGAGACTCAAATTTAGTGCGGTGAGAAGAAGAGGTGCAAGAAAAACACAGTGAACCAAATACTTTAAATTGAGTATAATCAGGTTTTGTGTTATGCAAGAGGAAAAAGGGAACTTCATTGTTCAAAACAGGAGTAGGAAGCCTATTGATGATGTAAACAGCATGGGAAATAGCATAATTCCAGTAAGATAAGGGCAAATGAGATTGAAACATAAGTGCTCTAGTAACATGTAAAATGTGTTGATGTTTACGTTCCACAACACTATTTTGTTCAGGGGTTTCAACACACGAAGTTTGATGCGAGAATTCCTTTAGAAGTAAAGAAAGAAGCCATTTGGAACTCTACACCATTATCAGTCCTAATGGTTTTAACAGTGGTTGAAAATTGATTTTCAAGAAAAAGGATGAGTGATTGCAAAGAAGAACGAGCTTCAGATTTTGTTTTTAAAAGACAAACCCAAGTGTAGCATGTAAAATCATCAACACGGTCAAAAAATATCGATGACCATGAATTGAGGAAAGATGATATGGTCTCCAAATGTCAGCATGTAATAATTGCAAACAAGAATCAGACTTAGAAACACTAGTAGGAAATGGTATTTTTCTTTGTTTTGCAAAGTGGCATACATCACAAGCACCAGACAGGTTACATGATATGAAAGGAAACTATTGCTTCAGAACATGTAAAACAGAAGAAGATAAATGGCCAAGGCGAAAATGCCACAAATCAAAAACTAAAGTGGGTTTTAAGGGTGTACTGGAAATGGAGCTAACACAAGCAGTCATAGGTAAGTGACTATTCAATTGGAACAAGCCTTGAAAAAGCTCAGCTAAACCAATCGTTTTCCATGTCTGCAGATCCTGTATGACACAACGAGAGGAAGAAAAAATGAGACAACAAGATAATTTTTTAGTCATTTGAGAAACAGATATAATATTGAATTGAAATTCTGGAATATAAAGAACATTGGAAAGAGTAAAATGTTCATTTATAGAGACAGTTCGAGAAATGGCGTGATAGTAGTGGATTTATTTGGCAATGTGATACGAATAGGCAAAATGGAGGAATATGAACTAAACATATTCAAAGAATAACAAACATGAGCAATGGCTCCACTGTCAAGAATCCATGATTAGAATAATCAAAGGCTAAAGTGGTGTACATACGTTGTGAATTAGCATTAGGAATTAGAGTAAGTATAGAGAGCTGATTAACATAAGAAGAGGCAGCAAGATTTGAAGGAGAAACAATTAAATCGTGAGCAGCAGAATGAGGTTGAAGTAAAGCAAGCAATTGATTATATTGACCTTGACTAATTGGATGATTATCAGCGGTAGGAGTTGAAGACAAAATACCAGCCAAAGGATTAGGAGAAGATGATACCACATTGTTCATGAAGCCTTAGAGCGATTTCTGTAGCCAGGAGGATAACCATGCTTCTTATAGTATGTTTCAATCATGTGTCGAGGCTTACCACAATAGGTGCACACCTTAGCATTAGACACAGAGTGAGGCTGATATGCAGGCTTAGGTGTGGTGTTTGTACGAGTTAGACAAATACTCGGTTCTGTGGTCCCCATCAGATCCCTTTCTTGTTGAACAACCAAGGAGAAAGCCTTACTAACCGTTGGAAGAGGATCCATCAACAGGATTTGAGATCGAACATTAGCAAAATGATCATTAAGGCCTTTTAAAAAATGGATTACATAATCTTGTCGAAAATAATCCTTGGAAGAGCAAGAACAGTCAGTTATTGGACGAAAATTAAGCAATTCATCCCAAATAATTTTGACCTTAGTGAAATAATATGATATAGAGAGATCACCTTGTCGAATCTGAAAGAGCTCATCCTGTAATTCTGCAACTCGGAGCGCATTACTTTGGCTAAAACGTTCCTTCAAATCATTCCAAACATCCACTGCTCCATTGAGCCAAATCACACTCTGAGCTATGGATGGAGATATTGAATGAAAAATCCAAGTCAAAACCATAGTATTAGATCGCTGCCACGCTGGAAAAAGAGGATCGGTCACAGTTGGAGGTTTCAGAGAACCATCAATGAACGGGTGCTTGTTCTTGCTCATTAGAGCAATCATCATAACTCGTGCCCAGTGGTGATAATTGGTACCAGTCAAAGGAGAAGACACAAGCACCAACGATGGATTTTCGTTTGGGTGCATGAAATAGCAACTTGAAGGATCTTGAGTAGTTGCCAACGGCGAGACGACATAAGAAGAGTCATTGGTGGCCATCGTGACGACAGATCAAAGAATCTCACGGGTGGAAATCACAAGATAGCCGGAGAAATCCAAAATGAAACCCGAAGAGGAAAACTCGATAGATCAAAGGAAAGGAACCAGATCAAAGAAATCGAAACCAAATCAAATTTCGCAACACCGATTCGAGATCGAATAGAAATCAGATCTGGAACAAAGTTATGAAGGTGGAGCTAAATCACCAAAGGGGTGAATTGGGGATTTTAAAAACTTTTCGAAATCCTCTGTTTTGAACAACTAAAACAGAGATGAACAAATAGTAGAGAAAAGCAACAAGACACAAGAATTTATACTGGGTCGGTCCAACCTCTTGACCTACGTCCAGTCCCTAGACTCTTTGGGATTTCCACTATCACAATTGATTACACCCTCTATACTCAAGAGTAATTCTCTCACTAGAACTTACTCCCCCTTACAAGTTGTAATCAATGAACCCAATCACCAAGTCCCCTGACTTGTGATTCTTTACAATAAATGATTTACAGATAAAAACTCTCTCTAAGAGTAGATAAAGATAAACGCTGAAGCTTTGTGTATCAAAAGATTCAATACAGGTGAAAACTGAAAGAATAAATGTAAGACTTGAATGCAATTCATTTTCAGCAGATGTGTTAGTTGAGAAGACTTGAATGCTACTCTATTTATACCAAGAGAGCATTAAATGCCTGTTGTAATCTTCATTATAACCGTTGCCTTCATTAGACAAGGTTCTAGTTAAGCTTTGGTCTTCTTCTCTCTCTAATCTTCACTTAATCCGTTGCATGAAGTTCGAGTTGACTTCCGTAAATTAATCCATTGGAGTAGCAAATTTGCTGGATGTGGAAAACATTCTTTAATCCTTTGCAAGCGTGTGCAGACGGATTACCCAAAAGTATGCAACTTTCTCGAGTTTTGCATTTAATGTCCGACATCACTTTTTGCTTTTGCTTTAAACCTTCAATAAACATTCTCTAATTCATCTGAAACTCACTAACAAAGTGGTTAAACATAGCTAGGAACACTAGAGAATAATGATAGGAAGTATTAAGATCAAACAAGAAGGTTTTACAAAATCGTCGAATTTGAATTTTAGATTCAGCGATGTAAACTCGAATTTGGTTTATCAAAACTCGAGTTTTGGACTTTGGCATGTAAAAACGATTTAAGTCCAAAACATCTAAACTGGAGGTTTTCTTCCTAGAGGTTTTCAAATCATTAAAAGCTGTAATCCTCTCAGGTTGGCCAAAACTCGAGGTTTCATATCAAACCTCGAGTTTCCTCCATCTAGAGAGGAAAGTCACGATTTTGAGCTTTGGAACACATTTTGAGCGAAACGTAAACCCGAGTCTATTAGTGAGTAGCCTCGAGTTTGTCATTGTTCATGTTAAAAATCAGTTTTAGTCCTCAAAGTGTAAACCGGAGGTTTCGGTGCAAACTCTAGAGTTTTCTCAAGTTAAAATCATTTTGCTCTCTGTAAGGCACAAACTCGAGAACTCAAGTTTTCTCAACTTAGAAAACTTTTGGAAAACTCTTGACCAGACACAAACTGGAGTCTAAACATATAGTCCCGAGTTTGCTTAAGTTATAAAACATTCAAAGCTCTCGGCCAAACGTAAACTCGAGTTTGTCAACGCAAGCTCGAGTTTACAAGTTTTGTAGACTCTTAAAGATTTTTCAACAGTGATAAACTCTACAAAAAAATGGTAGTCTTGAGTTTATGAAATATTTCATTTGAAAAATTCTTCCCACTGAGAGGCAAACTCGAGTTTGCTTCCAACAAACTTGAGTTTACATGTTTGTAAACTCTTTGAAGATTTTCTTTGGAGGTTTCAAACTTGAGGTTCAGAGTGATAGTCTCGAGTTTAAAAATGTTTTGCAATTGAAATGCTTCTCTGTCTCTCGCAAACTCGAGTTCACAAATGTAACCTCAAGTTTACTCAAAATATGAGAAAACTTTGTAAAACTCTCAAGTTCAAGTTTCATGTTCAGTCTCGAGTTTAAAATGCAAATTGGCGAGTTTTCCCCTCTGTTAGTGGCAAACTCGAGTTTGCCAATCTAGGCTCGAGTTTGGTGCTGACAGAATGTTTTGGGTTGAAACCAACAAGTTTCAAAATCCATTTAGCCTATCCAAAAACATCCATATTTGTTTACAATTGTCGGTTATCGTCAAAAAACATAGAGAACTAACAAGTTACCAAGAAAGACTCGATGTGTTCGAAGCTAGAAAGAAAAGGAAGAAAAGAAGCGGAAGTGTTTAGGGAAAAGTGCTCTGATGCCATAATACGGAAATTGACCAAAGAGGAAAAGAAAACTGAGGAAAAAGTATACTCAATTACTTGGCTTTTCAGTCTGTACAGTAGCTCCTATATATAGGAGTAAACAATTACAATGAAACTAAAATACGTAACTAAAGCATTTACATCTGATCTAGTAGTTACAAATTAACAAATCAACAAATTAAATTATGTAACCAACTCCGTTACTTATAAGACTAAGGGCCTTTTGCCCAGACTTAGCAGTATCTCTTCTTTGCCATAGGTGGTGCTCCTTCTTTCCAACTTTTCCTTTCCCTCTACAGCATTCCAATTTCCAAGTACATTAAGAAATCATGGAAATATGATATTCAGGACTTGGAATACACCCTATTTGACCTATACAACTTGTCATATATTGTGGCATTAAATGATGAAGCATGAATTATAAGGATAACTTACTTTTCCAGCACTTGGGTCTGCCTAGTGCTCTTCCATTATGGCTAAGAGATGATTGGATCGGAGGAACAACTAATGCACTTATGCTATAATTGACATTTTGAACAGCTATATGAACAGCTAATGCACTTCTGTTATGATTAATAAGAACAGTAAATCAAGTCACAATTCATTTTATTATGAAATTACCTATTTGACATTTTCAATATTGCTGACGCAAACAGCCTAGGCTGTCTTGGTTTTGGTATCGAACCATGTCTTCGTTCCAAGAGTGATTTACTTTCTGCGGTCCAATGTGTTAAGAGCCATTTTAACTGAATTAAAGTGGTAATTGAGCAATTGAGGGCTTTTGAAAAGTGTTCTTATAACTTGAATATAAATTTTATTGTATTTTAGCTTGATATAATGGTCAACCATTGACTTAATGCTCATGTAATGGATCATTAATACGAGTTTAGCACCCATCCACCCCCATCCCTAAAAAATGCACATTTAGATCTTGTAAATCCATAGATCCTTTTATTATTATTTTAAGGCACAGCCATTCATGCAGTACATGAGGGAATGCATCCTTGGGAACTTCAGGAGAAGATTGCTTGGAGTATTGAAGACTGATAATGACCTTCAACGGCCTTCGGTTCTGGAGCCCCTGATTCGAAGACATGTCAGCATTGTGCATCTTGCAGAGCAGCACATCAGCATGGATCTTATCCATGGTATTCACGAAGTTTTGCTTTCAGAAGCCTTTTCTGGACCTGTTTCTTCGGTGCACTTGTTTGACAAGCCAACAGACCAGCATACTGGATCAGCTACAGAGTCTGTATCCAATTGGTATATATACTACATGATCAAAGATGTATCAGGTGCTGGGATATTGTTTGTACCACTTCATAAATGCTTTAAGAGTACAAGGCCTGTAGGTGGATATTTTGCAGACTCAGTCACTGATCTCAGGGAATTGCAGTCTTTTGTACGTATATTTGGTGGCTATGGAGTTGACAGGCTGGACAGAATGCTGAAAGAACACATTGCTGCACTTTTAAATTGCATTGACACATCATTAAGATCAAATCGTGATGTATTAGAAACAGTTGCAGCCAGCCTCCTTAACAAATAGTTGATCTGGAAACTGTTGTTAGTTTTTGTATTCAAGCTGGCCTAGCTCTGGCATTTGATCGGTTGCTAGCTGAGGCTGCTGGTGCCATACTTGAAGAAGGTGCTCCTCTGATTCACTCACTACTGGCTGCGATGGTTAAGCATCTACCTGATGAAATACCTGAAAAGGAAGAGATTAGGAGAATGAGGAGAGTGGCAAATACTCAAGGTGTGGTTAGTGATCATGATTCACAGTAGGTAAGATCAATTTTAGAAGAAGTTGGTGGCGCAAATGATGGTTCCTGGAGCTTGTTACCATACTTATTTGCCAATTGCCACATGCATGACATCTAATATTTGAACCACTACAACATTCAACGTGGACACAGGGTTTTAGTAACAACATCCATTGCCTGGCAAGGTTAGCATTATGTCATAGGTCTAATGAATTATAATTTCCCATGGCTATAATGTAAAAAGAGTGGAGTTTAAAGCTTCCATGATGACTTGTAGTTTGTATTTACATGCTTATAATCTGTTTGAATGCCATTGGATAAACCTCCGGCCAGTAATTTTATCAGCTTGATTGAGATAGTATCTCAAGAGTTTCATCTTGTTGATGACACATTTAGAAACTGAACTAAGAATCACTGTGTGGTAAACTTTTAGAGTTTTTATCGTCATTTATCTCATCATCTCATCGTCTCATTTGTCCTGTCTCTCTCTCCTGACCAATTTAGTGAATACTTCTGGGCAGGTGCATTTCTGCAGTGTTTGCAGGAAGTGAATTTGTTAGATTGGAACGAGAGTATCAGCAGAGACAGTCTTTATCCAATGGGCATTTAGTGAGGCAATGGATCCTGAGTATCCAAGTCACATGTCCGCTGAAGCGAGCATTAAGTCCACAATGCAGTTATTTGTAAAACTCTCTGCAGAGATTATTCTAGATTCTTGGAGTGAAATAAATAGGTAAGTATGTATACAGACTAGAGAATACTTCTGGTTGAACCAAATATATGTCTTTTGAAAAGTATATACACGCATGGCTGCAATAGATTGCAGCTGACTTTCCTTGGTGCAAGTGCTCTGTTTCTCTGAAAAATTTACTGCCTCATGGTTGATGCTGAATTTTTCTTTTTCCTTATGGTTGATGCTGAATTTTTCTTTTTTCCTTTTTATCAGATCTCATCTTGTAGCACAGATTATATTCCTTGACCAACTTTGTGAAATCTCGCCATACCTTCCACGAAGTTCACTTGAATCCCATGTCCCCTTTGCCATTCTCCGATCTGTATACAGCCAATACTACGCAGATACTCCTTCCACTCCGTTATCAATATTGAGCTCTTCACCACGCCATTCGCCTGCAATATTGCTATCACACGGATCTCCGGTAATACGGCAGCCTCGTGGGGATTCAACACTACAGTATGGTGGCAATGATTCAGGTTATTTCAAAGGATCCTCATCATCACATGGCCATGAACACCACCATCTTTATGAAGCTGATAGTGGTGGCTCTAGGAGCATGGATAACAAGCACGGGAATGTCCGTCGTTCGGGACCCCTGGATTACAGTTCAAGCCGAAGTCGAGCGAAATTCGTGGAAGGCTCAACTTCAGGGAGTACAGGACCAAGTCCCCTACCAAGGATTGCTGTATCTAGGTCTGGTCCTCTAGCATACAAGTAGTGAAGATGAGGAAAATTCTCAACAGAAAAAAAGGTTAGTAAATTATTAGAGCTGCTGCTAGTGACAAAGTATTCCCCACCATAGCTTAGCATACTTGCAGGTTCCCCTCAAATTTTGGCAAAATGTAAGTTGTCCTTCGCTCGAGATTCCTCTTGTAGCCTGAGTAGTTCAATACAAGTTGATGTCTATATCATCCATATTGCTTTGTGATAGTGGTGCTACCAATGAATAGGGTGTACTAAGATCTCGACATAGCCAGAGACCAATGGGTCAAAGGTCCCGTTATAGATGTTATTATGAAAAACATATTTACTTCTAAGAACATAATTATTTAGTACAGTGATTTGTAGCTATCTAATCAGATAAATGTTTGAAATGCATGTAAAATTTTCGTTAATGTATCCATGCTAGAGGAAAAAAACTATTGTTTTGTTGTTAATTATTGGCGATTATGCGAGTCCTTTCACCTTCAATATTATCCTCTATCCTCTGAAGAAATATGTATCGAAGTATAAATTGATAGAGGATGAACCATTTGGAAGGAATAATATACAGCACGTATTTCTTATTTATGTTTTTAAAATTTCTACAAACTTTATATGGAATAAATTGTTACATTTATTTTTAGTATTTTAAGTTGGATTTAATAAAATTTATATTGAATTTATTTTACATTTTTGTTACTACGTAATTAACTCTGAAAATTTTTTAGTCAAAATAAAAATATCATATAATTAAAAAAGGACATATCTATATTTTCTTATGTTTACGGCATTACCCAGCTTAGCAAATGAACCAATTAATGTGGTAAGACACCTCATCCTGTTGAGGTTAATTTGTGTGTGTGTGTGTGTGTGAGGGAAATAATTCACACACATTGCATAATCTATCCGCACACTAATTGTGTCTCCGCAGAAGGTTCATCGTATTCTCTGCAGAAAGTTCCGACTTCGAACTTACTTCACCCTTGAAACATTATTTATTACTACCTCTGGTCCTAATTATAGGAGCATTTTGTAGTGCAATTTGCACTACCAAAGTGCTCCTATAATTAGGACCGAATTGCACTACAAAATGCTCCTATAATTAGGACCGGAGGGAGTACTATAAAACTAGTAGTAATATACTAACTTCAGTCCTTCCTCAAAATTTATCTTATTTCAATCATATTACAATTAATACTCCTCTAATCTTTAATATAAGACATTTTTGGGAAGTTTATCTTGGTACCAAATATAAGATATAGTTTATATCTTTGTCAATCTTTTCTTAATTTACCGCTATTGATGCCCTTTCAAGCTTCAACTTGTTGTTAAACTCACGAGTTGACTCTTCGAATTTACCGTTTTACATTTTTATTTAACTAAATCAATTAAAGTCCCTCATAAACTTGTGTCACCTGTAAGCTCGGCTAAATTCACAAGTTTACACACCGAATTTATTGTTTTTATGTTTCTAGCTTACAAAATTGTGTTAACTTACTTTTAAACTCATGTTAAATTTTTCGATTTTGTCATCTTTAACGGTTTTATATATGAATTTTATAGAAATTTATTTATTAGATATACTAAATTAATTATGAATACACTTACACAATTGCTTCACACAGGAAATTAGGAAGCCTCTCACTTTCTCAGTAATGGTTTGACTCTTTCAAAGTCCCAATAACAAAGTAGAAAGCAAAATAATAATAATAAAAAATAAAACACGCACAAAAGTGAATAACTAAAAGATGTGTGAGATGCATTTGATAAAGAAAAGAAAGATAAGTTAGGAAAGAAGCATAGGATCCTTCTGGGTTCAATGGTTCATGTGTTTTAGTTAGGCAAAAGTGTAATATTTTTTTGGGTGTGAAGATTTTCTTTATTAAAAATTTTTATTTAAAACGTACACGTTATATATTATATTTCAACTTGCCAAAATAGGTTTTTTATTATTATATAGTATATGATTATCAGTATCACATGGCACCCAAGAAAATTAGTACTAACTTAGCTGGATGAGAAAGACATTTTGGTCAACCCAAGCTAAATACGTGTATAAATAATCTTAGTTTTTTCAAAAGATAGAAACTTTTTAAATGCTTCAAATACAAATAGAGAAGTCTAGCCCAATAAGGGCATCCACCAAGGGTAAATCAGCATATCAATATAAATAGAGAAGTCATTTAATTTTTAGTTTAGAAAATTAAAGAAAAACGTAGTAAAACTTGATTACGTCGCCTGGTGATTTGAGGTGACCTCGATTCTCTAGAATGTTAAAGTATTAAATGTAAATTTTTAACGTAAGTAAACCTATATGCTGCACATGGTTTTTGACTTCTAATATTTATTTAATTGTGAATTAATTAATTAATTTACATTTACTGGTTCAAATTTTCCTTTTAGAAAAGGGGAGATGATTGTTGTTCTTTATATGTTATATACTCCCTCTAGTTCTTATTATATGATACCAACTAATAATTTTTACAAATCAATAAAAACAATTAAAGTCATTAAATTTATCATAAAATTTAAGTAATTTCTAATATTGTCCTTACTAATTATAGTAAACTCTAATATCATATTAATTATTACTATATCCCACTACCCTTATTAAACTTGATCTACTGAATAATCTCCCCACTTTCTGTATTATGCACAAAATTGATCTACTGTTATAGAAATGAAGGATTGAGCTATTTATAATACTATAGCCTCTCTCAAGTCCTAATTAATGGGTAGTTAGGATTAATAACTAATTACTCTAATAAACTATCTAGTTTACAACTATGTCCCTAGTTTTATCTTACGAGGTTCATAAATGCAAAGATGTATAATTCCATATCAATTTCCCCGGCAATCATTTTCTTAGAAACCAACTTAACGGGTGTTAGAATATCAAGAAATAAATTAAGAGATTTGTTAGAATATTAGGAGATTAGGATCCCTTCATTATAGGATCCTAATCATAACATATTTGATTTCGGATTTTCTAGTTTTAACTGTACGTAATCCCTAATTTCCCTCAACTAATTTCTCTTCCTTAGCGCATGTGTGTGTATATATATATATATATTGTAACTTCTCTTATATGGCGAGTGTTTATGCCTATGAACTTTAATATGGTTAAGAGCTATGTTTGGATCTAAACGTGATTTTCCCTAACATTAAAGTTTAATTTAGAATCAATTCTAAATTTAAGTGATTTAAAATATACGGTTAAGTTTAAGTTTAGTTTCATAATATATCTCGAGCTTTTAATTTTCTTATTTTACCCTTTGCAGAATTAAATATCATAAGTCATTAATTTATTATAAACAATGTATTACTAACTTGAAAATTAAACTCATGACACTTTTGTTTGAAAATTAAAGTTAAAAGAAAAATGCATTCACATGTTTTAAAAATATAACTATATTGGTTAGTTGAAGCCAAAGCACAATATTAATTTAGTTAAGCAGTTGATATTTTATTCATATAGTTAATAAAGTGTTGATCTGCTTGTGATTATAAACTAGCTATAGTACAACCTGGCTAGAGCTAGCCAAGAATATTGTAATTTTTTTTTTTTTTTGCTCAAATAAGAATATTGTAATTCACATCATACATATATATAACAACATTATCTTAGGGTAAGGAACCTTATAAAATTAAGGGAACGTTAGTATTTTAATTCCTAAAATTTAGTTTGTCACCACTTTCAATTCCTATAAATTAATTTACAAAATTTACAAGTAACAACCCAAAAAAAAAAAAAAGTATCGTTCCAAACAAAATATTCTTGATGATGCAAAGGTTAACGAAATTGCCGTGGAACTAACTATGGTTTTCATAAGCCACATGACAAGTATTTTTTTGACATACGGTTGATTTAGTTTGTAAGAGAAAATTGTTACATGCATATCGTTATGTAGTTAGTCGTGTACCAAAAATAATTGGGGGAATTATATATTCCGTATGATCGCCACATATTTATTCGAGAATTTCGTATCATGTATTATAAAAATAGATATTCCATTAATTTAACAGATAAATAAATTACTTTGTTTTTTTTCCCCAAACTTTATTGAATGTTTAACATACATAAGTATGAATAACATTTAATATATTATATTATAAATTCAGAATTATCAAAATTGAGCAAACATAATTAAAACAAGGAAAAACTAAAATAAAGAACCAAGAAAAAATAATTCTTATTTAAAAGGACCATAAAATATTAATTATTTAGAAGGATCAAATATCAAAATATAAGTTCAAAAATACGAGATTGTCCTCAAATATATGGCTGCTTCCATGCAACACAATATAGAAAGCCTTTGGATTTTATCAGGCCCACACTTTTTAACTAAATATTTCTTCAAAACTTCCCAAAAATAAACTAGAGTATGCCAAGTAAGCTTTAATGTGGTAATATACAATAATTCAACATGTACCAAAAAGAGTGGAAGCATTGCCATTAGCAAAAGTATTTTAAGCTTCTGAAGTCTTCTCTGATAGATCAACGCGAGAACTATCACCTGAAAAATGTTTGTAACCATTAATCCAGTACATTATAAATGCTAATATGTGCTCATGAGATGCCAAGTGGAATACTTTGTATAACAAAGGACTAGATATATAATTTACAAATTTCCAAATCAACAATTTCTGTATCAGAATTTCCGAATCAGATTTCATATCTTGAATCACATACATAACATGCCAAGCAACAGATCGATACCCTGACAATCCTTATCATCCCTACCCTTATTCCACTAACAGAACCCATAAGTTATAATGTAAAAGGTGTAGTCTATATGACAAGACAGCAACAAGCTCTCCAATAATGAGGTATAGCCTGGCCAAAAGCTATAGAACTCATATCAGACTATAGGTTCCCTTTCCTTCAAATATAGAAAGATTTCACCCTCCCAAGGGCGAACCCTTAACTGCCAAAGGAAAAAGGTGATACCACCTAAAAATATCAAAGTCATCCACTGTGCATCAAGTGGTGGCATACCACGTGGTATTATATTCACAATAACTCTCATCATCACTCCACATCATCATCATGTTAGCATGTATATATACAAGATTCCAACATGATTTATAAAAACAATACATCGTCTCAATAATCATTAAGATGACAATATTATTTCAATTCAAGAAGTTATAACAAAAATGCATTATCCATAACATATAATATCACTAATCATTTCAAAATAAATCCCACAAGGCAACTTCATTACCAATGTAGTTTCATAGATTTATATAGTTAAAAATTACTTACGAGATGTCATACAAGTAAGTATAACAAGTGGAAAGTGGTTACCTTAAGTTTTTGATACAATAAATAAACTTGAGAAATATCAAATCCACCCTAAAAATGAATATATAATTACACGTTAATTAATAGAATTAACGACAATACCAACTAATATAATAATAATTAATTAATTAAACTATAAATTGTCACATTTTAAATTTTCTTAGAAGAAGTGAGAATTTATCTATTCCTCAAATTATCGTTACAATCTCAATTCCTTCCTTCATAAATTATTTCTCACTAATTATAATTATCAAAATATCATCATATCCTCAATTTAACCAAAATACCCAATTTCCCGCCATGAAAGCTTCATCTAAAAATGCAAATATCCACATTCATTTATAAACTTTAAATCTAATCCACCTAATCCTCGATATAACCTCCAATAAATTAAAAATGAATTATAAATTCGAATACAAAAGATCTATTATCACAAATCTCAATTTCTTAACCTAATACTAACTTATATAAGCATAACCCAAGTTATTTAACAAATTTTCAAATCTTCGTATAATCAAAATCAATCAAACTCTAATTTAAATTCTAAATCCCAACTCATGATTTTAAACAATTCAAGATTTAGCAAAATTGAACCGATTAAACCGACAACGATACCTCCAATAATTCAAATAAATACCTTAAACCTCATTTAATAGGTAGAAATATCCTATAAAGCATAAATCCAAAATTCTTTCGAGATAGAAATTTAAATTTAAATTTTCACAACTACCAAGTAATAAATCTAAACCGACTGAAATTATGTATTAATCATACTTTACAAATATATAGTCATCTATTATTAAAATTCAAAACTTTACCAAAGTTCTAACCCCAAAATGTTCACTAATCATTATTAAATTATTCTTATTAAAAAGAGAAAAATACGTATAATAACTTTCATGAAGAAAGTGTCTAGAAAAGAAATTAATTTAACCACCTAAATAAGCTTATAAAATAAATAATTTACCTTAAAATCTCAAATAATATGCTCCTCTCCCCTTCCCCGTCCTTCTCTCTCGTCTCACCACCACAGATTAGCCACACCGCCTTGCCTCTCGAGCTTACCCTACGTTCTCAACACCATGGTAGTGAAAACGTAGATTTTACTTGAAAACGGAAGGAGAATGAAAAATCATAAAACGTAAAATGGTAATACAAAACGTAGATTTTCCCTGAATATATGTATAAAAAAAAAATTCAAGAAAAGTAAGGCACCGCCATCATCCATACATATCTTGATCAATGCAATATTGATAACTTTTCATTTTTAATACATTTGAGATATGTTTTGAGATATTTTTGGAAGTCATCAATGCTAAATTAAAGAGATTTTATTAAGATTTTAAGAGATATCAATTTGGATGAATTATTTAGGGGATTTCAATTTAAAATATAAATTTCAATAAAATAATAGTATTAATAATAAATAATAACAATTTAAGGTGGCGAAATAATTTTTAATTTGGGGGAGAAATGGTGGTGATGCAATGCTTTGTCTCATCGTACGTCTTGGAGAGGTGGAGAAAAAGCTACTCTCCAAATTAGGGATTAGCTTATTAGGGATTTTGGGCAAGTTTTTTTGTTTGTCCGCTTTTACAAAAACGTTGCGTTTTTACGCTTTTATGTTTAAAGACGGCATTTTTTACGTTTTTTACTTTGTTTGCGTTTTTTCCCGCAACAGAACACGTTTTGCTGAAATATAAACGTAAAAATGCGTTTTTAACTACTATGCTCAACATACACATATATTACTCTGCACACACCCACTAAACACACACATATATACATTAAATGAGGCGGTGGAGGGTAATTATTAGTGAGGCGGCGGCATATTTACGGCCCACTACACCATATATATATATATATATATATATATATATATAATATGTTTTTAATATTATAATATATTATTATATTACAATAATAATTTATTATTCCGCGTTCCTCGTTGTTAACGGAAACTGACTTTGTCCTGTCTTTACGAGGTTGCTCTTATAAAGCGACAAAATAACTATTTTTAAATGCTTCTTTCAAGGCCCACTCATTTATAATCATCTTTTTTTTTTTTGGTAAATCATTTATAATCATCTTGTACAAACACGACAAAACAAACACGCGTATTGGTCGCATGATTCCCAACTTTATGGAAGTCAGATCCATATCAGATCTGGCTTCCGTGTCGGCGCCCAAAAAAAGACCTTTTGACCTTAATATTATTTTGCATATGGTCCGACTAGGAGATAACATCCACGACATAAATACTTGATGATTTGTCGCAAAGTGTTGCGAAAGTTAGTGAAGAGGGGTCCATCAATTATTTCCATTAAAATACTTAATATGACATCATTTTCTTAAAAGCATAAACGTTATGTCGCATTATATGCACAAGTCCATACGCAATTTATCACTCCTTTTAATGGACGTTAATGCTATACATGGGGAAAAAAAAGTTTGCATGATTCTCTCTAATGGGAAAGCAACACATTATATTATTAGAGAATAGTGGAACAGATGCGCGAGTGAAACTATGCTTTCTGGCTAATATTTTAGCGAACTTAACTTGGGGAGATCACACTCTTTTTTCTGTTTGTTTTTCTTATCATAATTTCCAGAAATAATTCCTTTTGAAATGAAAAAAAATGTTAAAATATAATTTAATTTAGGTTTACCTGGCTAAAACAACCACTCTTTTCTGACAGTATTTCCTCGTCGTTTTACCAAACCATGCCCAGGAATTGAAAGAGCTCACATACGTTGCATCTTATCTGTTTATATTAGCTAAACATAGATGTAAACTTATCTGTAAGAAGTTGCATCTCCATCAACTGGAGGAGGTTTTATGAGAAGCACTTGGGTATTAGGCCATTGCTTCTGCAATGCAATAAATAAAGCTATCAAAATCTTTTTTTTTTTTTTGAATATGTATGTGTGTATTTGGGAGCTTAAATTATTAGAGAACAAATAATTCTGATGGAAAATTCCATTGACGATTCCACCTTAAAAACCGAAATTCTGTCGGTAAACCCATTAATTTGCTGCATATAACGTAGCAACGGAATGGATTTATTCCTTTTCCTCCTTTTTATTTATGCTGATCACGTGCTTTCAGACCAAAGTGATCTAACTTTTGTCACAGGCAAACAGACCACCTAGAAAAAGCAAACTCTGTTGATTATATTAATGCCTGGTTTGGATTAACAGTTTATAAGTAACTTGTTTTCAAACTGACTTTTACAAACATAAGATATAAGATGGTATAGGTTCTGATAGTATAGCAGTCATCAATTCATCAACATGATTGTTACTACGTCTAGTTTTAAATATATGATATATTTTATAGTGTAATTTATAATACAAACTCTATCATATATTTAGGACTAAAAAGAGTTTTTTTTTTTTTTTTTTTTAATCAAAATGATTGTTGTAAAACTTATATAGGCTTAATATTATAATCTCATATATGCAACTGTATTTTTGGAACCTCACTGTAATTAAATTAAAGTTTACTTTAGAATCAATTTTGGTTGAGAGATATCCACAATACAAGTCGTTTTATCCTAAATTTAATTGATATAAAATATACGACTAAGTTTATTTTCATAATATATCTTGAGCTTTTAAATTTTTTTCCTATTTTACCGTTTGCATAATTAAATATCATAAGTAATTAATTTATGATAATCAATGTATTACTAACTTATTCGCGAAGAAAGGTTGATTACTGAACCGAGCCAATCTAATATGGCATATTTGGGGAAGATAAACTCATGACACTCTCGTTTGAAAATTAAAAGTTTTTTGAAAAATTTGCATTCACATGTTTTCAAAATAAAACTATATTGGTTAGTTGAAGCAAAAGCACAATATTAATTTAGTTAAGTATTAATTAATTAAATAGTGTAATTCATCCTCTTTGTGCAATGCACGAATGCCCATATGTGGATGGATTGATTTAAAATATATCAAGTCAGTGGCAGTTACATGAATCACATATGTTATTGTATCTTATCAGTAATTTAGTTTTTGGATTGATTAATAATCAAAAAATTTATTGAATCCTCTATTTAATCTTTTTCTATCTCTTTTTGAAGGGTCTCGTAGTATCTAATCTGGCGTCTTCGTCAGCGCCTCCAATGAATTTTAACATATCAGAATTATCTCAAACAATTTTCAAATAAAAATGTAAGGTTATATATCCTCTAATCTTATATACAAGTAATCTTCTAAGTAAAATCGGCACCCCTTTTAATAGGCGAATTTGCAGGTAAGAGATAATTATTCTAAATAAGGGTTAATATATTACTCATTTTCTTCCAATTTTACCCTTTCATAAATTCCTATAAGTAAAATGAGGGGTTGCACGTAAGATAGGAACTGTCTAAATTCCTATAAGCTATGTTGTAAGTTTTGGATATGCATATTGTAAAATGTCACACTTACCTGGTGTGTGCCCTCTTGTCTCCTAAATATTCACTAGTGTCATTGCAATTTCAATTATAGGTCTTGCAAATTGCTCATTTGTCTTGTAAATCCGTACATCCATCTTATAAAGCGTCCCATTTGTCTTGTGAATTCCTTCTCATCTTATAAATAGCACAAGTGTCAGTCATTTTTTGAGAAAGGTCATTTTTGTCCATTCCCTCTGAACTTAATTCACTGCCCTCCATAAGACTGTAGTGATGTTTCAGAAAATTATGAGGGCTTTTGGGAAATATTTAGCTACAATGAGCCTTGGTGAAATTTCCCCCAGAATCAATAGATATTAATTAGAAATTAAGGTGGCCCCTTCCAAACGACAAAAACAAATAATACAGGAACAATATATTCTTCCTCTTGAACAATTTTTGAGCCCCTCAACTATGACATCCTTTTTTTTTTTTCCCTTTGTTATTACAATTATTTATTTTTTTCAATTTAATTAAAAAATAATATTGTTATTGACTTGACCAAATACTAGTCTTCCTTTCACTATTATTTCACTTAAATCACCTATGACAGACCAGACCTTTGCACTTCTGCTATTTACATTCTAATGAGAAGCATTTGAAGTTGGAAACAAACAGTGTTACTGCTCCATTTGAAGAGGTCAGCTGGTAAAAGTTGCAAGAGCCCAGGGGTATAATGGGGAAACCAGATCCAATGTGGGGACAAAATGGGACATTCACAAACATTTTACATGCAGAAATGAATGGTAATACGTTCTACGTTCCTCGAAGTTATCAGAAACTAACTTCTTCTTGTCTAATTTAATATTTACAAGGTTTGTCTTGTAAAACGTAAAATTACTATTTTAAATGCTTCCTTCCAGGCCCACTCATTCAGTAGTAATAGTAGAATCAGAAAATATTTTTAGCCTAGGCCAAAAAAATAAACAAATTGAATTATTTATTAAATAATATCGTATAACATTGAAAGTACAAATAAATAATAACCGACAATTATAAATCAAAATAAGATATAAAATAATACTAACATTTTCAATAGGTATCTCAAATAAGAATTTTACTTTCCTCTCACAGCCCAATGAGTAATGAACCAAACATTGTCCTAAAGATATCACAAATAGAAACATAATAATTATTTGTATAATGAAATTTAATAAAATTATTTAAAATATAATCAAAGAAAAAATGCACACCTAAAATTATAGACGACGCTCTTTTAAATTAACAAAATCTTCGGGATAGAATCATAAGTGAATGTTTTGCAATCTCTTTTTCAATATACACAACCAAATTATTTACAAGAAAGTCATCTTCCATCTTGTTTTGAAGCCTTGTCTTTACAATTTTGATTGTTGAGAAATTTATTATAAAATCATAAGACAACTAAATAATAATTCAAACATATTAAAATTAGTCATTAATAATCATCTACATAAATGTTTGACAATCTCTTTTTCAATATACACAACCAAATTTGATAGAATCATAAGTGAATGTTTGGCAATCTCTTTTTCAATATACACAACCAAATTATTTACAAGAAAGTCATCTTCCATCTTGTTTGAAGCCTTGTCTTTACAATTTTGATTGTTGAGAAATTTATTATAAAATCATAAGACAACTAAATAATAATTCAAACATATTAAAATTAGTCATTAATAATCATCTACATAAATAAGTCATCTATTGTCAAAACGCAATTATCTCCCAAAATCATAACCTCAAAATTTTCACTAATCGGCACAATATTTTAGAAAGAGAAAAATATATAGAATAACTTTCATAAAAGGAGTGAAATGAAAAGAAGTAATTTTGAGTATCTATTTAGTCCTTAAAATGAAGATGAATAGCGTCGGATTGAGCCCGATAGTGGAAGAAGTTTGACGCCTTTGGACCCCTTCCACGTACAAGCTAAAGGGCCATGGACCGGTCCCTTCAATTATTATTATCATTTTTTTTAAAAGGCCAAGGTTCTTTTTTTTCTAAAAAAAAAAAAATTCAGAACAAGATATAAGATGATACTTATATTTTCAAAGTAGTTATTTTAAACAATAATTTTACTTTCCTTTCACAAATTTAGTGAGTAATGAACTAAACACTGTCCCTAATAAAAACAAGAGTATAATTATAGAAAAGATAAGAGATTAATTTGGGGTGAATTATTGGCCAAAATTATATATTATATAATATATAAATATAAATACATAAGACAAGAGAAGATCAGTTGGTGCCTTAGTTCTACCTCTGGCATTAATAAGCCTATATGTGAGCTTTAACAACTCCTTATGACCTTTTTTATATCAGAATTTTCTATAGAGTGTGATATTTTATTGGTCCCTTAGCTTGAAACCGTGATTTTCCCAAATTTATAGGTTCATGAGTTCTGTTGTTTGATATGCACAAGTCAAAATGGCGCAATCTCTGTACGACAATTTCATTATTTAACCTTTTTTAGAGTAACGATATGATGCAAATCTGTTGATTATAGATCCTCTGCATTATTGTGAATTCTTTACAACTTGTTTGGTAGTGCTAAGGAAATACAGTCATTATTGATTGTGAATAAGAGGCCAAGGGCAATTCATATTATTGTTCTTTATTTGGCGGCCGTATGCCCAATCTAAAACTATTTCCAAAGCATCGATCACATGACAAGCTGGGTTACATCTAACTATTATGACCCAATCTTGGGTTGACTCTGGGAAAGCCTTCCTTTAGTTTCCAGAGTGTTTGCAAATCACAACCAATACGAGCCGTTTTTCTCTACCGTCACATATCAACTGGCGCCTTTATTTAAAGTTAAACTTGTCATGGCCTGGAATTCTGTATTGCTAATTAAATACTACGTGCTAGCTCTTCTCTGAAATTTTCAGATAAAGTCAAAATGTTTTAACTTTGAATGAACCGAATATATGTGTGTGTGTGTGTATTAATTCTTATGAATAAAATTCTATCTTTCATGAATACTTGCAGTAGTTGGAAGAACATGGTTTTTATTTTACACTCCGCATTTATTGAAATAAAAATATTAAAAAATAGTCAAATTTTACCCTCCTTTCCATATTGCACCTCATCTCCATTGCATGAAACAATAGTTAAAATGAATTCACTCAGTGGCGCAGAACCAGAAAATTTTTAGTACGGGTCAAAAAATAAATATATTGAATTATTCCCTTTGGTCCTTATTATAAAGCACCAACTAACAAGTGTATTTGGTCATTTTTATAAGATACTTGCTTGTTTTCAAAGAGTATTAAATATTTTTTTCATGTATACCCATAATTAAAAAAGGTAGTGAGTGAACGTAATAATTAATATGATATTAGAGTTTAGTATAATTAGTAGGGATAATATTGAAAATTACTTAAACTTTAGGACAAATTTAATGACTTTAACTGTTTTAATTGTCGTATGAGAATTGTTAGTTGGTGCCTTATAATAAGGACCCGAGGGAGTATTTACTAAATATTATCACATAACATTGAAAATAAAAATAAACAATAACCGATAATTATAAATCAAAATAAGATATAAGATGATACTAACCTTTTCGATATGTATCTCAAACAAAAAATTTTATTTTCCTCTTACAGCCCAATGAGTAATGAACTAAACATTATCTTTATGAAAAACATAAAAAATTAGCTGGGTCAAATTATTGGCCAAATAAAATATCATATAATAAATATATATATATACTAACAAATTAGAATGTTACAGATTTAAAATATATGACTAAGTTTATTTTCATAATATATCTTGAGCTTTTAATTTTTAATTTTACCGTTTGCATAATTAAATATCATAAGTAATTAATTTATGATAATCATTGTATTTTATATATATATATATATATATATATATATATAATTTCACCAACAAGGCGTGTGTATAATTTCCGTCAACTAGGTTGAGGCTTTGAGTGATATTTGACGGTTGTTTTTTATCATATTAATTCGACCATTAAAAATTGTCAAATCTGGATGCGTCATATGCTCCCAGGAATTACGTGACTGTTAAAGTTGCACAACTTAGTATCAACTTGATATGTCATTCTTTTTTTTTTTTTTTTTTTTATCGGAAAGCTATTTATATTAATACTAAAAACAGTACAATATCTGGATACAAGTAAAGTCAGATCCAATACAACAAAATACATCCAAGACAAAAACAACAACAAAAACAGTCAAATCACCGTACATAAAATATTTAGAAGTAGAAGTAGAATCATAGACAAAGCAGACTCCTCAATATCGGGGTTAGAAGTGACAATGAAGAAGGTGATGGTTGTAACACCCACCCAAACGGCACACCTCCTTATAAGCATTAGCTGCAACGAGAGCAGCTGTACAGGTACCCCATATTGGGGTTAAGAACACAAAAAACCCAACCTCAGACGTAAGAAGACCCATGATGTCCAAAAGAAATCTTTTGCTCCTCTGTTGAATCAGATCTGGTGACCTTGGCCACACAACAAGCAACGCCTCTTTAGATACGCCCCAGGAACGAATCCGAACTACCAAGGGAGAATCGGATCTTATAACGTTCATACGATCGTCCATCCAAGAGGAATTGACCGCGGATCTTGATCTGCTTATTTCATAAGACAAAAACACCACCAAACAACCCAGTAACACAGAAAAGTACTAAAAAAACAAATAAATCTCACCTCCACAGATCAGATCTGGAGAGGAGAGGAAAGGGCTCGCCATAGGGACGAGAGAAGGCCACGTCTGACAGAACTATGAGGGAGAGGACCATATATCAAGGATCTGGACTCCAAAACACCTAGACCGCAGATCAAAGCTATATGGACTCGCAACAACCACTCGGACTCATCTGTGGCACAAAGACGGTGGTCGCCGGCGGCTTGTGTGTAAGGCACAAGCCGCCGGTGAGGGAGCATGCGATGAAGAAGAGGAAGTGCAGAGGAGGAGGAGAAAGAGAGGAGACAAAGAATGGCATTTTTACTTGATATGTCATTCTTGATATAAGAGTTTTGTGTTTTAATATTTAACAGCGATATTATTTTCAAAAGCCACCAAATAATTACTTGTCATAGATATATACGTAGTAAACTTAAAACGAACAAATTAAGATATAACGAACAAATATCAATGTAGGTACACAAACTAATTAATGAGGATATATATACACACACATATACATATATATATATACATACACACACACATATATACATATGTATATGTGTATATCCACAGATATTTGAAATATGCTTCAAAAAAGGAAATGATTAAACTGCTGGAATTTTATTTCTTAAGTGAATCTGGGTACAATGAAGGTAGCAAGTGATATTTCAAACTGGGTCTTTTGTGGAACAAGTTTAAGGTATGTCTTTTTAATTTTCTAAGGGGATCAAATTAGGGAGTAATATTATCGTAATTTATTAGTTATGGTCTGTAAGACACACATGGTTATTTGCTCAAATAAGGCTAAGGTTTGGTTATGATCATATAAGAGCCATAAAATCAAGTTTTAGATTACGCCTCCGGTAGGAAACTTGAAGGAAGGCGTGTCTTGAATATGGTCGAAGGAGGAAGGTCGGAGAGACTTTTTACTCTCTGTAAAAGTATTCCTGTATGAAAGAGGACAGGTGGTTTGGGTGGATGACCCAATTTGAGTGTATGACTCGGTTAAAGAGCTTACTTGGATTTCAGTCTGTTTTTCTGCTTGAGCAGTACTTACATTTCTTTTTCCATTTTCTTCCAACATCTCTACTCTTTTGAATAGAGTATCAACCTTTGTTGGTTTAGATGTGCAATATTGGTTAAAAGATTTTGTATAGTTGAACCGACGATTTTCAAGAGACTAACATTCATTTTTAGAATGTTTAAATCTGCTAAAGTCATCGGCATCCATTACAAGTCGATTAGAATTCATTCCTGAGCCGGAACCGGATCAACATTAGATTCTATCTGCTCATAAAATCTGCAATAAGATTATTCTTTCTGGCGCGTACTCAATAACATAATCATAATAAGCCAAATCTCCTTGCCACTTAAATAACATTTTGTTAGCCAATTTTTCTGTTTTTATTCCTTTATCAAGCCAAGATTTTACTTGTGTATTATCAGTCCTAATAATGAATTGTGTATTTACAATAAATAATTCAAATTTTTCTCTTGCTTTTACTATTGCTAGTAATTCTTTTCAATTTGAATGATATTTCCATTGCGTTTCTAAAAATTTTCCACTTGCATATCTAGTTATAATTTCTTCTCCTTTTTCATTTTCATGATATAATCTTGCTCCCCAATATTGATCGAGGCATCGATTATAAATTATCCATTTTACATCTTTTTGTAAAGGTATTGTTAATTTTGGTAATTTCGATGATTTTCTTTAATTGTTCAATTATTTTAATCGTTTCATTATTCCATTTCCACTCAGTTTTTTCTCGAGAATTTAGAAATTTTTGAAGTTAATTTTGCTAAATTTGGAACATAATTTCTTACTTGATTTATCAGTCCTAAAAATGCTTGTAAATCTTTTTTATTTGTTATTCTACCAAATTCTAAAACTTTTTTACTAAAAAGAAGTTTTTTAGAAAATATAATACTAAAAATAAAAGAGAATTTAAACCACATAAATATTTTAAAAGAAGAAAAAAATAATAAGAATAATAAAAGTAAGAAACCATACAAATGTAGATGTTATAATTGCGGAGATTTAGGACATATTGCAACAAATTGTGATAAACCAAAATCTAAAAAGAAAATGAATATCTTAGAGAAAGCTGAGGAATTAGAATTAGAACCCTTAGACATAGATTTAATGGAATTTGAAGAACCCATAGAAAATGAATTAGAAATATACAAATTAACTTATGAATATGGCGAAGAATCGGGAAGAAATGGAATTAGAAAGTTGAGAAGATGAAGAAGATATAGAAAAAGAATATATTGATCAAAGTAAAAATTATATAAATATGATGAATGCAGAAGAAATGGAAAATAATGAAATTATTAGTAATCAAGAATTCCAAGAATATGAAGAATATATAAACACGAGAAGAAAGTTCAAGAGAAAGAAGAATAACATTTAACAAAGAACAATATGATAAAATAAAAGAAAAAACATCTAGATATGACAGTTAATAACATAAAAGATGAAAAATTCTTAGATAAAGTAAGTAAAATATTAAAAAATAAGAAAAAAGAAAAATCTCAATGTGTAGTATTAGAAAAGAAATACCCAATAGAATCAACATTAATGAGAAGGAGTATTAAGAATACCTTTAATAAGTAAAGCATTAATAGAACATGAAATATCAAAAATACCATTTAAAGATGAAATATCGAAATATATATTGCAGGAGTACAAGTCATGGTAAAAGCTTATTTTCAAAGTGGAATAGATTCACCATTAGAATTGTTAATAACAGATGGAAGAATAATTAGTAATGTTGAAGATAGTATTTTAGGAATGATAGTAGGAAATTTAATTTATCAAAAATTAAAATTCACTTTAAATACAAATTTTGCAATTAGTAGAGTGAGAAAAGAAAACATGGATAAATCAATTCTAATATATCATAATTTACACAATGTAAGATTGCAACCAGGATCTAGAAGTATAAGTATAATGACAATGATAGGATTAGTATTTACAAATGAACATAAAATCTATAATAAAAATAAAGGAAAAATTACAATAGATAAATATTTTATGCCGTAATAAAAGAAATTAGAACTGATCCAAAACAAATTACTATACCGAAATTCTACAATTAGAATTAGATAATACTAGAAATTATTATGAAAATACCCCAAGAAGAATGATAACTAATAATATTTTAGGACAAAAAGAGCTTTAAAAATTAATACATCGAAATTCCAACATTAAACATAAATATAAATCCAAGAAGAAGTTTAGAATATAACAGACCATCATCAAGTAGAATTAATAGAACTTTAAGCCTTAGAACAATAGGTACATCACAGGAAGTAATTGATAATTTTAACCAAAGAAATTTATTAGCAGAAAGACCAATAAGTTCAAGTTTAAGAGAGATTAGACCACAAGATGAAAATTATATAAAATTAGAAGTAAAATCAGATACATCATGGAAAGAAATTATAGGAAGAGTAAACGAACATGTAAAACAAAGTGAAATAGACATAGCGTTCTGAGAAGATAATCTAATATTAGAAGGAAACCAAACAAAATCTAATGTTGTATTAAGATTTAATAATAGAGATACAATTAATTTAAACCTTTTAGTAAAAGAAAATTTAGGATTTAATTATAAAATAATATTAGGAAAAGACTTTTTTAGAATTAGTAAAACCATATAGAATCCAAGATACAAGAATAACGATTAACTTAAATCATCAAACAATTATAATACCAAAATTATCATGATTTTCGAGGACATAACTCTAGAATGGGATGAAAACAGAAATAAAATTGTTTTTATATATAGAAGACAAGACATAGAAAGAGAAATAGATGAAACTACTTTAGTTCCAGATGCAGATGTAAATTTAATAAGAATATTGGTAAAAAAGCTAAAATCAAAGATTAAATTATATAAGTCAAGGTTAACAACTGAAAATTTTATTAATCATCCAATGTATTTTAATCAAAACTTGAGAAGACTAAATTCATGTAAAAGTATAAAATTGCACTTAAAAGAAAAATTGGAATTACTATCTAGAGTATGATTTATGAAGATATAGAAGTTGAATGGGATGAAAATAGAAATAAAGTAGTAATGTTATATAAAAGATATAATCAAACATTAGAAATAAATGACACCACGATAGTGCCAGATGTAGACATAAATTTTATAAGAATGTTAATAAATAAATTAAAAGCAAAAATTCAAAGATATAAAAGAGTATTAACACCCGAAATCTTAATCATTACCCAGATTTTTATAATCATATTGGAATAAGAATAAATGAGTTTAAAACCGTAAAACATTATTTGAAACAAAGATTGGAATTGTTATCTAGAGTTTAATAAGGGATTTACTTGATAAATAGGATATGAAGAAAATTAAGAGTATTATACAAGTAAGAAGAATGATTGGAAGACCACCAAATCAAATAATGGAATGGAAAATATTTTATAAGAGTAATGATGATATAATTAAAGTTTTAGAAACAGATAAGTCAATGATGAGATTTTTAATTAAGAAAATAAATAAAGCGAATAAAGAACAAAGTAATATAATAGATAAAATAAAAGTTAGACGTCCAGGACATCCAAGTCATAGATATTTTTAGAAGGAGAATAAGTGAAAGAGATATGGCTAGAAAAACCTTTAAAAAGAGATTGGAAATATTATCTAGAATATGAGTGAAAGACCATTATATTACATATTGATAAAATTTAATTATGAGAAATACAGAGCGAGAAAATATCATGCTTTAGTAGACAGGAGCAAATTTAAAAGTAGCAAAATATAATGTGTTACACTTTGAAATGTGGAAAAGAAAAAGTAGAGTTATTAGAATGGAATCAAGAGGAAGAGAAATACATATGTTAGAATTAGAAGCAAAAAATGTAATGGTACAAATAGGAAATTATGAATTAAAAATTCAAGAATTAAATCAATATAATGAACCTCAATGTGATATAATATTAGGATTGGACTTTTTAGAAAAATATTATCCTTTTACTTTTATAGAAAAAGCTTTAGTATTAACAACACCCCGTAAACATCAAGCTATAGGAGTAAGAATTACAAGCCCATATAAAAGGAAAGATGAAAAATTTCAAAAGAAGAAACATAAGGAAGAAGTACAATTTTTACAAAATAATGAGCCAAAAAATAGAACACATGTTAGCAACATTAACAATTAGAGAAGAAAATCTATAGAACAAAGGATATTAGAAAATTTTAGTGAAAATCCTTTAATTCATTGGGAAAAATCTAAACCGATGGCAAAAATAGAATTGAAAGATTATAGTAAAGAGATAAATTGTAAACCTTATCCTTGGACATTTGAAGATAAAGAAGAATTTGTAATGCATATAAATGAAATGAAAAAATACGATTTAATAAGAGAAAGTAGATCAGAATATTCATCACCAGCAATGATTGTTAGAAAACTTAGTGAAGAAAGAAGAGGAAAAAGTAGAATGGTAATAAATTATAAAAAGTTGAATAGTATAGCTATTAGAAACAGAGATATCCAATACCAAAAATGGAATTATTGTTTAACCTTATAAGAGGAAAGAAGATATTTAGCAAATTTGATTGTAAATCAGGATTTTTTCAAGTAAAATTGGAAGAAGATAGTAAAAAAATATATCTTTTCAAGTACTTCAAGGTTTGTATGAATGGAATGTGTTACCTATGGGATATCATAATAGTCCCAAGTATATTTCAAGAATTTGTATCAAAATTGTTATTACCTTTAAGAGATTTTGCTGTAATATATATAGATGACATATTAATATTCTCAGATAATGAGGAAGAACATGAAAAACATTTAAATAAGTTTGTAGATTTGATTGAAGAAAAAGGTTTGAATATATCACCTAAGAAATCTATATTAAGAAAACAAGAAATTCCTTTTTTAGGCCAAATAATAACCACAAATGGAATAGAATTACAAGATCATATTAGTAAAAAAGTTTTAGAATTTGGTAGAATAACAAATAAAAAAAGATTTACAAGCATTTTTAGGACGATAAATCAAGTAAGAAATTATGTTCCAAATTTAGCAAAATTAACTTCAAAAATTTCTAAATTAGCAGGAGAAAAAACTGAGTGGAAATGGAATAATGAAACGATTAAAATAATTGAACAATTAAAGAAAATCTGTCAGAAATTACCAAAATTAACAATACCTTTACAAAAAGATGTAAAATGGATAATTTATACTGATGCCTCTGATCAATATTGGGGAGCAGCATTATATCATGAAAATGAAAAAGGAGAAGAAATTATAACTAGATATGCAAGTGGAAAATTTTTAGAAACGCAATGGAAATATCATTCAAATTGGAAAGAATTACTAGCAATAGTAAAAGCAAGAGAAAAATTTGAATTATTTATTGTAAATACACAATTCATTATTAGACTGATAATACACAAGTAAAATCTTGGCTTGATAAAGGAATAAAAACAGAAAAATTGGCTAACAAAATGTTATTTAAATGGCAAGGAGATTTGGCTTATTATGATTATGTTATTGAATATGTTCCAGGAAAGAATAATCTTATTGCAGATTTTATGAGCAGATGGAATCTAATCTTGGATCAGTTCCTTCAGAATGAATTCTAATCAAGACTTGTAATGGATGCCAGGCGACTTTAGCAGATTTAAACATTCTAAAAATGAATGTTAGTCCTACATTGAATGATCAATGTCAGTTCAACTATACAAAATCTTTTAACCAGTATTGCACATCTAAACCAACAGGTTGATACTCTATTCAAAAGAGTAGAGATGTTGGAAGAAAATGGAAAAAGAAATGTAAGTAATCGGTCTTGCTCAGCGAAAAAAAGCGGTGAAATCCAAGTAAGCTCTTTAACCGAGTCATACACTCAAATTGGGTCATCCACCCAAACCCAAGGAAATGTTAGCGAATGGTCATCTACCCATGTAACCCAAGAAAAGGTTAGTGGGCCTACTGCCCAAGAAGCCCAAATACCAACCCAAACACTTCAAACTATAACCCCTTTTAGTGAAATTATTAAAGCCCAAATGCAAGAGGAAGCCCAAAGAAAAGAAAAAGGAAAAGCCATAGAAGCCTCAACCTCACAACCCCGAATTACGGAAGCAATTCATTTGACACTTATTCTAAATATCAATTTTTCAAAAAACTTGTCAAGAAAAACTGGAAGAATGGAGATTTTAGATCCACATGTTAAATATGCCTCTCATTTTGCTTTCAACAAAGTTGTAGCCTACCAGGAACTTCACGGACGATAAAAATCTTATACCAATATGGAATGTTACATGCTATTTATTTGCCCAATAATCTTGATCCTCAAGAAGTTAAAGAATTGCCACCAGCCTTGCAAGAAGCAACTAAAATATATGTTGGAGTTGTAACACAACACGTGTGTTTATATCGATTTTATTCCACAGTTCGAAATTACACCGAAAAAAGTATTATCCTCCAATTACTTTAATCAAGTTTGGAACGACAAAGAAACCCATTGAGACAGATGCGAGAAATAAAAGAAGACCTTGAAGACGATGAGGAATTTGAACAAGATGTCTAATATTAAGCTCAGAATTATCATATTATTTTTCAGGAAATGAAAAGAGCAATTAACAATGAAAAGCAATGGGTGTATTATTGCGGTTTAACAACAATAATTGTAGCACTTGGAAAAACTTCACATGATCAGCCTTTGTTCGTGCAATGGTATGATCGACTGAGGAACAACAAGATGGAAAATTCAGAAAAGACAAAGAAGAAGATATGTAATCTCTTGGCAGAGTACTCTAATCACAGGTGTAAGTTTTGTGAAGAAAGAGAAAAAGCCATGCAAGATATTGAAGATCCGGAAATAGATCTCAGTGTCCTTTGAAGATTAGAAGACAAATGGAAGAAGACAAGGAAAAAGCTTGCCGACACCGGCAAAGTGCTGACAGGCTAATTTGGAATCTAAAAAAGTAAAGAAGTGCAAAAATGGAGATGCAACGTGTTCGGTGAAACTTTTGCCGACAATGTATAAATTTTGAAAAAAAAAAAAAAAAAGCACAAAAAGACAAAATCACAAAAAGACAAAAAAGAAGGCATTATGCATTTTGCAATGTTTCATACGCATGTTACTTGCTTTATTAGGCATCTTATAGGTTTGTAGCCTTTCAACTTTATGTCTTACGAGCCATTATTATGTCTTGTAATATATCCTTTCATATGTCTTGTATCAGTCTAGCATAGGAAGCAGTCGGTATGCCGTCTGTCTATAAAAAGCCATGTAAAACTTCATTGTAAGGCATCGAGCAACACACCCAGTTTGAAATATCACTTGCTACCTTCATTGTACCCAGATTCACTTAAGAAATAAAATTCCAGCAGTTTAATCATTTCCTTTTTTGAAGCATATTTCAAATATCGTGGAACAAGTTTAAGGTATGTCTTTTTAATTTTCTAAGGGGATCAAATTAGGGAGTAATATTATCGTAATTTATTAGTTATGGTCTGTAAGACACACATGGTTATTTGCTCAAATAAGGCTAAGGTTTGGTTATGATCATATAAGAGCCATAAAATCAAGTTTTAGATTACGCCTCAGAGGAGGAAACGAAGGAAGGTTTGTCTTGAATATGGTCTCGAAGGAGGAAGGTCGGAGAGACTTTTTACTCTCGTAAAAGTATTCCCGTATGAAAGAGGACAGGTATCCTTCCATAACCGGATCATGTTTGGTCAACCCCCGAGGCTTGATGGTTGGTTATAGTATCGTCATACCCATATCTTCTCTATATTTGAGCATATAAACGGCTGTTCGCTTATATGGTATCAAAGCTTATGGAATTAATGATAATATGAAACCGAAGTTTGATCCCTTTTCGTTGATATTGATCAAGTTTACCTTATTTGCTTGTTTATTGCATTTTGAATTGTTGTTGAATATTTATTTTTAGAATTTGTCTAATATAAGTCTTATTGTGTGTTTAGAGTTTGTTTAGCTTAAGTGTTATTGTGTGTTTAATATTTATACAAGCTATAGTTGTAATATTTAATTTTAAATCATGAATATAATTAAAAAGTTAGAACCTAGAATGTACGAAATAGAATATGAAAAGTTACCCGATAGTTCTTATTTATTGCAAGAAAAAGAAGTAGAAACTTGTAATTTTACACCTTTTATATTAGGGGTCAAGGAGAATATGCAATGAATCAATTAAATTGGAATAATATGTATTTAATGAAACAATTAGGAAGTTATATAAATTTAAATATAGAAGATTTATTACAGATATTTAATTTAGAAGAAATAATAAAGCAATTGCCGAAGAAACTAGAGAAATTTTAGAAAAAGAAGATATTAAAAATAAAAAAGATAGATTAAGAGAATTAGCAAAACCATTAGAACAAAAAATATATGAAATTAAAACAGAAATTAGACAAAATACAAGAGAATTAAAAGAAATAAAAAATCATATTAAAGGAATAAAGAAGGCTTTAGGAATATTTGAAAATTTGGAACCAATAAGTAATAATCCTCAAATTAATATGATGAGATCTTTATATGAATGGGAAAATTCAGATACAATTGTATTAAATATAAAAAACCAAAATTTAAATGTAAATGTAGAACAAACTAGAATAATAACAGAAGAAATTAAGAAAGGACAAAATGTAATTAATAATAATTTATTTACAATTTATGAAACTGTTAATAAAAATAAAATAGATATTGTAGATGGGTTAAGACAATTAGAACAATTTTATAAAAATAAAGAAAAAAACATACAAGATGAATATAAAACGGAATATAAAAGTAATCAAGTATTAAAAAATGTAGAAATTAGAGATAAATTATTAAGAATAGTAGAAACAAAAGATAGATTTGGAGAACTAATAAGTATATTTAATAACGCTGAAACTAGAAAATTAAATATGATGAGAAGTAGAAATGAAAACTCAGATTCAGAATCAGAAGATGAAATAGAAAGATTTATGAGTCAAGAGGAAACAAATTTAGATAAAATAACCCAAGAATTACAAAATTTAAGAATAATAGATGAAAATCAAATTAATATGCAATCAGCCCAATCAGAGAGTAGATCAACAACAAGAACAACAAGAACAACAACAAGAAACATCATCATCTAGAACTCATATAGATCCACCTGAAATACAAAGAAGAGTAAGAGAACAAGAAATGAGAAGACAAAGAGCTTTAGTAAGAGAAGATTTAAGTAATATTTCAAAAACAGTATTTGATATTAGTTATAAAAAACCTAAAACAATTGGAAAAGAATTTATACCCCCTCCACTAGAACAATATGAAACTAGACAGATCCCAAATTCAGGAATATGGTTAGATTTAGATTGTAATTTAGATAATGAAAAAAGGATAGAAGAATGGAAAAAATCACAATTAATAGCATTAATAAATAGAAGAATAGAACCAGGAATCAGTAAATATGATAGTAGAAGCAAGTTTTGTTGGAAATGTTTTGCAATGGTGGGAAGGAAGAACAATGGAATTTAGAATTGAAGTTAGAAGATTAGAAGAAACGTCTTATGAAAGAAGAGAAATCTTATATGCAGCAATATTAGCAAAATATGAAAATGTTTTAAAAAATGAATTTGTAGGAATAAATATGGCAAGCCTGGAATATACACAAATTTTAAGAGCTATAAGATATTTACACGAAATGGAAATTTGTAGTTTGGAACCAACACATATAAATCAATATATTTGTGAATATAAAAAATATTTTTATGAGGCAAGAATAGTAGAACCTGAAAAACAAAAATTCTACTTAGATATGTTTTATAGAAAATTACCAAGATTAATTTCAGAAAATTTAGTAGAAGAATATACACAAATCATGGAAAATGAAAATGATCCAAATTTTGTAAGGGTAATAGATACAATGGGAAGAAGAGAAGAATATTTAAGAAAATATTTATCAAAAAGATGTAAAGAAGCATGGAGAAATATTAAATATTATAAATTGAATAAATTGATGGTAAAATGTTCAGAATTAGAAAAACCACATAAATGGGGATGTAATCAACATAAATGGTTAGCAAAAAAGGAAGAAAAGAAAAGTATATAAATTTAAGAAATATCCTAAAAAAAGAAGTTTTTTAGAAAATATAATACTAAAAATAAAAGAGAATTTAAACCACATAAATATTTTAAAAGAAGAAAAAATAATAAGAATAATAAAAGTAAGAAACCATACAAATGTAGATGTTATAATTGCGGAGATTTAGGACATATTTCAACAAATTGTGATAAACCAAAATCTAAAAAGAAAATGAATATCTTAGAGAAATTGAGGATTAGAATTAGAACCCTTAGACATAGATTTAATGGAATTTGAAGAACCCATAGAAAATGAATTAGAAATATACAAATTAACTTATGAATATGGCGAAGAATCGAAGAAATGGAATTAGAAAGTTCAGAAGATAAAGAATGGCATTTTTACTTGATATGTCATTCTTGATATAAGAGTTTTGTGTTTTAATATTTAACAGCGATATTATTTTCAAAAGCCACCAAATAATTACTTGTCATAGATATATACGTAGTAAACTTAAAACGAACAAATTAAGATATAACGAACAAATATCAATGTAGGTACACAAACTAATTAATGAGGATATATATACACACACATATACATATATATATATACATACACATATTTATATGTATGTATATATATATGTATGTGTATATACACATATACATATGTATATATGTGTCTGTGTATGTATATGTACATATATATATATACACACACATATGTATATGTATGTATTACATACATACATATACCTACACTAAGAACTAGTTGGGGATTGTATTTAATCTTAAATATAATAAGACCTAGCTTCAATCTACTTTTTCCCCCAAATTTATAATTTTTTTATAGTATCCCTATTAATTATACATACTAAGAAGTTTATATCCAAGTATTAGTCATAATGAAAAATGATATTTTAGAAAAGTCATATCCTATATTTGTTACCTACAATCAACATCACTAACTTCTTTAATCTACACAAGTTAATCATTTAGCTCTTATATTAAGGATATGAGGTAGTAACATTTTATTTTCTTATTGTTTTTATTTTGGAAAGTCATGAGTGCTATAAGGGGTTATATCAATTACATAAATGAACTAAGAACTACAAACACAGCGCTAGCCCTCTAAGGAAAATCCCTTACACTTGCTGATATGTACATGCGTGCATATCGTACGTGTGTGTAGTTTATTTATATTAATTATGATAAAGGAATATTAAAAAGTTGTGGGTAAACAAGAGCTCGCCTCACGGGTTGATAGAATTGTATATATAGTGGCAGAGTCATGTTATGGCCAGCTAATCTTCTCTTATCTTATGTATTTATATGTATATATTATATAATATTTTATTTTGGTAATTGACCTCAGCTAATCTCTTTTCTTTTCTATAATTACACTCCTTTTTTTTTATTAAAACAATGTTTGGTTCATTACTCATAAAGCTGTGAGAGGAAAGTAAAATTCTTATTTGACATACTTACTAAAAAAGCTTAGTATCATCTTATATTTGACGT